>JARHVA010001089.1:2555000-3155000 GCA_037957365.1 Torreya grandis | reverse complement strand
GAAAGTAGTTCTTATTATAGCTTAGAATTGCACCCTTGTGGGAGATTTTGTCATGCTCTCCCACTTCCAACCACAAACATGGAAGATGTGGGTAACCTATGGTGAGGTTGAGCCTCTAGGTTTTTTAAAGAGGCTAGTTCCTCTTGGTGGATCACCTAAAACTAATACTAAATTAATGCTTCATGTGGAAAAGGGTTAGAAGGGAGATAAGGGCTCCTAAGAAGGATAACTAAGTGATGCACCAAATTTAAATGACCACTCATCTATGCTTGAACCCACACTAGATTAGTCATGAGACAATTTAGACTTGCACTATCTCAAGATCAAGTAAACACACGTTGGAAGAGGTTCAAGCAAAACACTAATCCAAACCTATAAAAGCTTTAAAATATTTAAAAGAGGCAAGTAAAAGGCTAATAGACTAGGAATACACTCATTCATGAATCCACCAAGCACAAGTATACTAAAGTATTAATCAAAGATAATAAATAGGCAAATAAATCATCTCATTACATTCACGAGGTAGTTCTTACAATATCTTGATAGGGTTTAGCCTAGTTAAAGGAGCACATTTTTTGCAAACATCTCAATGAACAACCATCTCGCAGCAAGATGACAAAATTATAAAAAAATTGGGGGATTTAAAATGGCTTTAAAGCCTATATATATATATATATATATATATATATATATATATATATATATAAGAAGGGGCCAAGAGAGAAGAAGGACTTGCATGGGAGAATGGAAAAAGGGGAAAATTCATTGATGATCAGAGCCACTACTATTGTGATTACTTTGACCATGAAATGGACCACCCAAGATCACCCTAAAATATCCTTGATCCCTTCACACGTTCAAGTCTTCCTCTTAATAATTGACTGAGCCATATCAGTGGTAGTTGCATGTCTCTACCAAGTCTGAGTGTTTTTATCTTTGCATTAAAGCTTGGCATGGTCTTTATTATAACTTGGACTATCCCAATTAGTCCTTGCATGTTTTTTTCTCCACCTGGATGTATCCAATCTTTATTTGACCACTTTTCATGCTAGAGTTGAAAGGAGAAGTCCTTGCTCCTGATTGGCCATTGAAATCCCACTAAGACCCTTTAAAAACTTGACCTTTTCTTATCCATTGATCTGTTAAGCCTAGACTCCCATGAACTATCAGTCTTTTACTAGTTGGATGCCCTTGTGTCACTTATCCTTGATCGATTAGCCCTTCAAATTTTTTGACCATTTGACTTTAACATTCCTCATATTTTTTGCTTTCCCTGGCCCTTTTTTACACTATCTTCCCTCAATAATTTCCTTAGGCCTTTTCTCTGCCACTTTCTTGAAGTTATTTCTTTGGACTTCTTGCCTTGCCTTGTCTTTTTGAGAACCCAAGAAGCACTTATAAGACCAAATTGAGATTTTGATGTCTCATTAATTATTTTTTGTTTTTTAATTCCTAAAACTTATGAATTAATTAAGTAGTGTACTCCCAAAAACCCAAAATACACTGCCCAAACCAAATCAGGATTTCCAAACCTTCTTACTTGCTTCAAGGTTTTGACTATTGATTACTTATAAGGTTTTCAAATTAATGCTCTTCTAGAAACCTAAATTTGTTTTTTAAATTTCCACTTTTTATTTAAATTATACCTTCTCACACTTGGGCAAAATTTGGTATGTGGGCCAAAAATGGCCAACATTTCTAGTGACTCACAGAGAAGCATGCCTGCTATGCTTGAGAACCCAGCTCATGTTGCCTTACCTATTCCATTGGGAATGGATTCTCTACTTTGGTTTAACAAGGCTAACCCTTTATAAAACCTCCTCTTTAAGCAACAAGGAAAAACTAAACAAAGTGCCCAAGGCACCTATTGAAAGGAAATTAGCCTAGAAATAGGGACAACAAAAAAATGTGCCTAAAACAGCACTTGGAGGAGTTTTAACATGACTAATCTAATATATACACCTTAAAAATATGTGTAATTTTCCTCCTAGATCAAAATGAAAGTTTGATAATCTTCTTACATCATGAGATAATAGATTGAATAAGTCATGCAACTTCTTGACCCCTATTCTTGATGCCTACCTCTTCTTTGTTGCAACAGTCAATTTCTTTATCATCATGCCCAATGAAAACCAAAAATCTCTAAATAGGTCAACTATGTGAATCCAAGTAGTCCAAAACTCTTCATATAACTCCTTAATTGTAACCTCCAATAGTGGTTCAACAAGGCAAACCTCTTTTATTTTTATGGCCTCCTCAAAAAGACTGGACTTATCTTTTATTTCATATTTTTTAGGTTCATCAAAGAGTTGATAGCATATTTAAAAGATCTAAAACAAATCCATATCAGCAATGCACTCTTGGGGTGGTAGATTTTGAAAACTACCCACTCCATCCTCCATGATTTGCTTGACAAATTTTCTCTCCTTGGCTGCAACCAAACCATAGTTGCCTTGGAGAACAACATAACCAGCTCTCAAAATCTCAAACAAATCCTCAATTGAGCCCTCTAATTAATTGGAAACCTATAACTACTCCATAATTTCAATAATTTGATTAGCTACCTCATTCATTTCCTCATCCCTTTTATCACATGGTAGCTCATCTAGGGAATTGACAGCCTCAACCCCTTCAATCTTAACATAAGGTGGTAGTTTTGCATCCTCAATAATGTAGTCTATTTCATGCACTACTACAAAATAGTCTTCAATATTTTCTCCTTCATTTAAGAAGGCTAATTTTATATTTTATAAACCAAGGGGGGACCCTATGGTGATTTATTCCTCATAATTTCTCGTGATATCCTCCTCCTCAGCCTCTTTGGATCCATCTCTTTGTTTTTCCTCATAGAGGAGAGGCTCTTTCTTAGAGAGTGGCATAATAAGCTCTTAAAAATGCTCAACAAGGTGAGAAAGGTTTAGGGAAGCTACCATAAGTTCTTGATTTTTTTCATAAATATTCTCTACTTGGATCACCCTCACCTCCTCTTCCTAATTCTTTTTTTCTCGAATGGCTCTCCAAGAAGGAAAGGCTTTAGGCTTTTGAGGGGAAAGGACTGGAGGCTAAAAGGTTTCTTGTCTAATTTTAGGAAACACCACCTCCTCCTTCGACCCACTGCTCTGAATGGATTTATAAGTTGGAAAAGATAGAGGCTCTTGAGAAGGGAGGGATGGGGGATGAATGACCTTGGATATACTTGGCTCCATGACTTGGTTCTAAGATGGGAAAAGTAGCAGTTCTAATTTCATTTGAGGGTTCTACCTTTCTTCATCTTTCCTTGCCTTTAGCTCCAACTCTTTGATTTGATTTGCTATATTCTCTTAAAATTGATCCTCCTTAAGGTGGTCAAGAACACAAGAGGACTCTTGAAGAGGGATGAAGTTTTGGGCCCAAACAATAGGTTGTTCCATAGCAAGCACTTCATTTTTTTGATTGCCTCCTTGGATGGATTTCCAAGCAGGAAAAGACTATTTAACATATGATAAACTTGGAAGATTCAAAGGAGTACTTAAAATGGCCTCTTAAGGAGGAATGGATGACACATAATAAGGCTATGGAGGTGCATATGTAGGCACCAAAGGTTGGTGGGGTTGGCCTTGCTTTTCCTCAAGTCTCTCCAACTCATCCTCAATGCTCTAAATGTAACCACATATATCCATCATGTCATCAATGAGGTTGTTCTAATTTTATTTCTCAATAGGTTCCCATTCTACTTTCATTTACTATAATGAATCCCTCACATAATGGATCTGGTGAGTAGGGACATTTTGGCCCTAACACTTTTGTGAGCAAAACTCTAGTGCATGCTTGTCAAGGCAAACTAAAGTTTGCCTAAGTGTTGGTATAGATAGCTCATGATAAGGATAATGAGGAGTAGTATTTTGATGGGCTTGTTCATATGGATGATCAGGGCAATACTCATGCATATATGGACCATGAGAAACTTGCCAAGGTTCATCATAGCTTTGATAAAAATCTTGGTATGGTTAATTAAGATCATATGGATCATGAGGATTATATTGGGGCTACTATTAAGGAGTTGAATAATAGGAATATTCACCATAGCTATTCATGTTAGCCTTATAAGTCAACTAGGAGCTGATTAAAACTTTAAAGAGACAAACTTGGTCTACTCATAACCAAAATATTTGATTTGGAGTCATCAATGGTGTTAATACTTGTTTTCAAAAGTAAATAATGATGATCAGGCACTTGGGCTACTTAAACCAATTAATAGATGTTTAGAGTTGCCATTGATGTTTATAGAATGCCTCTAAAGGCTGATATATAAAAGAACAACATCAAAAATCCTTTCACTGCTTTGGACCTTAGTCCCATCGAACATGTCAAAAACTATTTTAGCTTGGAATTGCACCCTAATGGGATATTTTTTTAGTCTCTCCCACTTTCAACCACAAGCATGGGAACAACCTCAAGATGTGGGTATCCTATGGTGAGGTTGATCCTCTAGGCTTTTTAAAGAGGCTAGTTCCTCTTGGTGGATCACCTAAAACTATTGATAAATTAATGCTTCATAGGGAAAAGGGTTAAAAGGGAGATAAGGGCTCCTAAGAAGGCTAAGCAGGTGATACATGAAATTTAAATGACCACTCATCTATTCTTGAACCCATACTAGATCAATCATGAGACAATTTAGACTTGCACTATCTCAAGATCAAGTAAACACATATTAGAAGAGGTTTAGGTAGAACACTAATCTAGACTTGTAAAAGCTTGAAAATACTTCAAAGAGGCAAGAAGAAGGCTAATGGACTAGGAATGCACTCATTCAAAAATCCACCAAGTACAAGCATACTAAAGCACAAATTGAAGATAATAAATAGGCAAATAAATCATCGTATTACATTCAAAAGGTAGTTCTTACAATATCTTGATAGGGTTTAGCCTAGTCGAAGGAGCATTTTTTTACAAATGTCTCAATGAACAACTATCTCCCAGCAAGATGATAAAATTATTAAAAAATTGAGGGAATTATAATGGCTTGAAAGCTCATACATATATAAAAAGGGGACAAGAGAGAAGAGGGACTTTCATGGGAGAATGAAAAAAAGGGAGAATTTGTTGATGACCAGAGCCACTGCTATTGCAACTAATTTAACCATGAAATGGACCACCCAAGATCACCAAAAAATCTCTTTAAGCCCTTTGTGCATTCAAGTCTTCCTCTTCATAATGAGTGAGCCATACCAGTGGTATTTTTATGTCTCTACCAAGTCTGAGTGTTTTTATCTTTGCATTAAAGCTTGGCATGTTCTTTATTGAAACTTTGGCTATCCCAATCGGTCATTACATGTTTGTTGCTCTACCTAGATGCATCCAATCTTTGTTTGACAACTTTGAATGTTGGAGTAAAAAGGAGATGTCCTTGATGTTGATTGGCCATCAAAATCCCACTAGGACCCTTTGAAAACATGACCTTTTCTTATCCATTAATCTATTGAGCTTGGACTCCCACAAACTGTCAATCTTTTACTAGTTGGATGCCCTTGTGCCACTTGTCTTTGATTGATTATCCCTTCAGATTTGCTGACCATTTGACTTTAATGTTCCTCAACATTTTTGCTTTCCTTGGCCCTTTTTTCAATGGACTATCTTCCCTCAACAATTTCCTCAGACCTTTTCTCTGCCAGTTTCTTGAAGTTATTTCTTTAGACTTTTTACCTTGGCTTATCTTTTTTAGAACCCAAGAATCACTTATAAGACCAAATCAGGGTTTTGATGTCTCATTACTTATTTAAAGTTTTTGATTGCTCATAAATTATGAAGTAATTAAATAGTGCACCCTCAAGAACCCAAAATACACTACCCAAACCAAATCGGGCTTTCCAAACCTTCTTACTTGCTTCAGGGTTTCAACTACTGATTACTTATAAGGTTTTTTAATTAGTGTTCCTCTAAAAAACCTAAAGTTGTCTAAACTTACCACTTTTGCTTGAAAGTCTACCTTCTCACACTTGGGTAAAATTTGGTATGTGGGCCAAAAATGGCCAACATTTATCAAATCTCATTGAATCCAGTATAATACTTCCAATTAAGCACTCCTCATGGGACACCAACTTAGTCCCAGTGTGTAAAAAGAATAGATAAATCCATCTATGTGTGAACCTTAGAGACCTAAACAAGATTTCTCTCAAAGATCACTATCTCTTCCCATCAATGGAGAAAATCTTACAAATGGTCATATGTGTAGAAGTATTCTCTTTGTTGGATGGTTACTCAAGCTATAACCAGATTCTAGTGCAAGAGTGTGATGTTACAAAACAACATTCACCATTAAATGGGTAACCTTCCCATATTAACAAATGTTGTTCAGTTTGAAAAATGTAGGAATGACCTTCCTAAGAGCTATGGATATAAAATTTAAGGAGCTCATCAACAAGGTCATCCTAGTTTACCTCAATGACATAACTATTTTTTCCATGTGCACAGAAAATCATTTAGAATAAGTCTTTGAAAGGTGTCGAGAGTTTAGAATATCTCTAAACCCTAATAATTGTATTTTCACATTTCATGAAGGCACTTTACTAGGGCACATTATTTCCAAAGAGGGACTTATAATTGATCCAGTGAGTCAAGGTTATCTCATCTCTCCCTCTCCCAAGTCACAAAAAGAGTCTCTAGAGCTTCTTATGGAGAATCAACTTTGTTAGAAGATTCATGCCTGATTTTGCCACAATAACCAAATCCCTCACTGTGATTCTCAATAAGAATGTTATGTTCAACTAGACTCATGAAGGTAGGGATAATTTTGAATCCATAGAGTGTGCCATTGTGTAGGCTCCCACATTGATCAATCTAGATTATAGTAAAGATTTTATCCTTTATACATTTGTTGGGATTGAAGGCATCTCAACTATCCGTACACATCAAAATAATGATCATTTGGATCAACCAATTGCCTTCTTCAGTCAAGTGCTAAAATATTATGAGCTACACTATAGATTAATGGAGAAGCACATCGTCATAGTTGTGAGAATGCTCAATAATTTTAGGCATATGCTCTCCAACAACAAAATCCAACTCGTGGTTATGCATGTAGATGTCAAAGAGTTTTTGCTTAGTAAGGACATCAGTGAGAAAGTATTTGGTTAGGTCATAAAGGTGATGAAGTAAAATGTGGGCATCCAAATCACCAAGCTCGTATGAGAAAATGGACTCTATGAATAATTGGCTAAAGTGGCAAAGTTGGAAGACAAGACAGTCTTAGTGTCAGACAAAAGAGAGCTAATGGGATAAGAAGATGTAATCGACTGGATACATGACATGAAGGCCTTCCTTTAGAATGGCATGTATCCTCCTAGCCTTGATAAAACTAAATGCATGAATTTCAAGTTGCAAGCTATTCCCTATGTGCTCATCAACAGTGTGATGTTTTGGAAGGACCTCAATGGAGTCCTCTTGAGGTGCATAAAATCAGATAAAGTAAGTAGAAATCTTAAAGAATTACATGATGGCCCTATAGAAGGCCATTATTCACCCAGGATGCCATGATGAAAATCATATGATCTAGTTATTATTGGCCAACTTTGTTCAAAAATATGCAAACATATGTGCAAAATTGTAAGAAATGTGCCTTCTTTGCAGGCAAACAAAGGCTAGCAGCCTTACCATTATGCCTAATACAAGTTGATCAACCTTTTGTGTAGTGGGGAATATATTTCATAGGCATGATTAACCCACCATTAAGTAATGGACATAAATACATTCTCATGGCCACATACTATTTCACAAGGTGGATGGAAGCAATGGCACTTAAAGAGGAAAATGAGACATCTATTTTGAGCTTCTACAAAGGCATTGTAACAAGATTTGGTGTCCTAGCCACCATTATCTTTGATAATTCATTGGATTTCCTTAGAATTAGGATTAGTGAATGGGTCATTAAGCATAACATCTATATGATCACCTCATCGAATTATTACCCTCAACATACTAGTCTGGCCGAATCCATGAATAAGAATTTGATTCGCATTATAAAGAGGACCATGGAAGATAATTAATGAGCTTGGCATATTAAGCTCAGAACTACCCTTTGGTTTAATCAAGTCACATCTAAGAGAGTGTTAGTAAATTCATCCTTCATGTTAATCTATGGAAGATAGGCCAAATTGCCTACATCTCTTGAGTTACCTTTATTATATCTTTCCCATTAGTTATTGTTCGAAATAAATCCCCTCACAGTAAGATTAGTAGAGTTAATAGAGATCCAAGAGACTAGAGTGTAGGCTATGTAAACCATGGAGTTCTAATAGGCCCAGACAAAGAGAACTTTTGATAAGAGGGCCACTGATGTAAGTTTCTAGGAAAGATATTTAGTGCTTAAATGGGATGCAAACAAAGTAAAAGCTAGAAGGAATACTAAGTTCAATGCAATATGGAGTAGTCCATATATTTTAACTGCTACAATAAATCTAATTCTTTCCAACTTGCTAAATTGAATGGAGAAGAATTGCCTATCCCAATTAATGGGATCTATTTCAAACATTATCTCCACTACTTCTTGTATAAATTGTAAATAAGTAGATTAGATGTTTTTCATTTCCCTAAGTGCTTTGTGCACCTTATTTTAGGATATTTTGATTTCCTCTAAGCACTTGTGCATAGTTTTTATCTTATCTTAGGTATCTTTCCTCTAAGTGACTTTGGCACAGTGCTTTGTTTTTCTAGGAGGGTCTCAATTCATTCAAAATTGGGGATACATAGCTAGTACATTCATAGGTGAAATGACCAAAAAATTTAAAGACTCTGTGCCCAATGGATGGATTCAAAGGCTACTAGATTCCCACTTAGAAGGCAAGTGACTCGTAGAGATTGCCATAAGTGTTAACTTTATAAGTCACCCCCAACCTGTATAGAACTCATAAGGTCCCAATATAAGATTTTTGCACCTATAAAGTGTTGGGTTTTTGCCCCTATGCTCAAAGCAATCAACACAGACCTTTGCATCGACTAAGTGATGTTTTGTGCTCACTAGGCATTGCCGATGTATGTCTCATGTAGGATCCTTCATTGTAAAATCCAAGTGGCATGTAAGTTCAAGAATGTAGATCCCCAATCTTCATATAGCAAAGGTAGAGGTGTTCAAGAAGAAATTATAAATTGTAAGGATTGTGCTTAGGCCCTTCTAGCTTCATGTGCCTTCCTATTTAAAGGATCCTTATAATTTCAAGATGGAGTATTGAGTCAAATCATATAGTTTTGATTCTATGATGTCATACATTATAGATTGATATATATTTTGTGCACATACTACTTCGTATACTAACTTAGATCCTAGATGTAGTAATTATGTGATAGTTCAGTGGAGACCCATGCAATGATTGATAAGTGGAAGCAAGGTATAAAGAGGTAGTTGGAAAACTAGTTGAGTAATGTTCAAAGCATCGTTAGGATAATTAAATGTAGAATTGGTGATTAGACATTAGAATATGAGTACAGACAACCCCTCTAAATTTTCTAAGAATATTTCACTTTTAGACATACACGTGGATCCAAAATGAACCCTACCACTAACTCCTAAATCTGAATCACCAGGTAAAATTTAAGAAGTATGGGCATAACACTAAATTAGAATTATAAATTATATTTCCAACCCAAATGGTGCATTAATTTTAAAAGGCTTGATCTTATAAAATCCTTGTTCTTAATTGTGAAAAGGGTTGACACATTTTTAGGTAGCCTCACACTACCAAAAATTGCCCTCTAAGAGTACTTCTATTGGTTGAACCTTACATGTTAATGAGAATTAAGTTCACCTCTCTCTATTCTTCTTATACCATTTATGCTATCTATATTTATTGATCCTCATTTGTGGGTAATATTCACCCCTCTCATCATTGTCCATTTCCATCACCTCTGTGTGAAACTCGTAACTCACTTAAATGTTGTATCTTATGCGTATCCAGGTCTATGTAGGTAGTATCTATGGATCATTCATCATCCCTCTCAGTGTTTCACTACATTTCCTCACCTCCATGAAAAATACTTATGTATTTAGATTGACCTTGGTGGATTTTGTGTGATAACATCTTGTTTTTAAGGATTTTTATTATGTTCATGGTAAAAGGAATGTTCAATCTATTCATGGTCTATCACCTTTTTATTTCCAAACATTCTCTTACCTTTTCCCTCAAAAATATTAGGTTTAGATTAGTGGTATATTTACCTTTATACTCTTTAGTTTTATGCATTGATCTTAAACTAGGTGCAATTATAATAGAAAGAATCGTGCCTACTTTGTAGGTTTGTCTCAAGGAGTGCAAGGATCCCATGCCTTGGGGATGTTCCTATCATTATAATGAGATAATCAATGCTCAGTGCATAAGGTGAATGATAACACTTGTGTTCCCAATGATGAACACTTTTGTATTTTGTGTTATACATTAAAACTTATTACCCCACTATAAAACATTTTTTTGTAGTAGAACATCCATGGGTATACATTTTGAATGAAAACACAAACCCTAATTCTCCTTACAAGTAAATCATGAGCTGAAAAATGTGTTTGTTAGTAAGATAGGTTGGACATCCTCAACACTCTACTATGAATAAAATCTCATACATGTTAATACTCTAATAAGGGAACAATCTCAATGTAGTTCTCCTCACCTAAGTGTTAGTGCAAGTACAAGTGTTTCTAGAATGATAGTGGTCTTGAATGCCTTGAGTGTGTTTGAGATTAGAAATATAGAAAACCTGGGTTTAGGATAATTATAGATGGTAGTATGCATAAGTAAGGTAGAATACAAATTAATAACTTTGATTTTACTCAACTTATTCATTTTTGATTAGGTATTTTTCATTTAATTTACATTTAATGGATAAAGGTCTAAAATTCATGTATTTATAGCATTATGTAGCTTGTGTAGATAATAAAAGATACTTAGGTTAACCTTAGAAGGTTTTACTTTTAAAAACATATTTGTTCAAGAAAGTTAGGGTAAAGGACATTAGTGCCACTTTGAGGACAATAGAGCCACATGGATTTAGTGTCTTTAATGTGGCCTTGATGTCCAGTTGACAAGTTGTTAGGCACAAAGTTCCAAGATCAATAATTAATGGTCAGAGTATTAGCATAATGTTATCATTGATGTCATTAATGTCAAAATATGTTGTCATTAATGTCTAAGATGCATCTAGTAAAGATGATGGTGAGTGGTATGTGAGGTATGCATGAGTGAAGGTTGATGCCCAAGTAAGCAAGGATAGTTGAGGCATCAGCATGAGGTTTTAAAAGATGATCAATGATCAAGGTTGATATTATTTGATGTCAAAGTTGATGTCATTCATGTCAAAATTCATGGTGTGTGGGGTATGAGCTTGTGTGTTTGATATGAAAAGGAAGATAGGAAACCTAATATATTTCTACTGAGGAGAATTTTAAGGCTTGAGAAGTCATCAATAATTTTGGCAATAATTTTGAAGACTTAGCATAGAACATAGTGAGATACAAAGATCCTTAGTCTAGTTCCAAAGATTTGCGTAAGCAGCTTCAAAGATGCATCAAATTATGAAGATGTTCTATTGAAGCTCCAAATAAGAGGTTGTATGAGGTTTTTTAAGCATGCTTATGGTTCTTTAGATCACTCAAGTGAGTATCAGGGTAAGCATGCATGGGTGAGACCTACATACCTCATATACAACTAGACCACCTCTAGACCTTATTTGGCCTAATGAAGCAACATGAGTTGTTGATAAGACATATGAAGAATATTTGATAGTTTTTGAGCATGAGAGAGTTTTTTTAGTTTTTACATGAGGTTTTTAGGTCTTTTACAATGGTTATAATTTCAAATTCAAGACCTATTATGGATTACAGGTCAAAGGCCTAGAGAGCAAAGAGAGAGATGGTGGCCAGATGGGGTATCAAGATTAGTTTCCAACGTAAGTGTGAGTATATGTGAATTGAAAGAGGTATTTCATGTTGTTTCAATTATGTTGACCAAGTTTTTAGGAAAAACTTTGAATGAAATGGTATGAAAAGTGGTTTTGAGGTCTCTCAATTGCATAGAATGAAGGTATGCAAACCTGAGAAAGAATTTCAGGTGTTTATTGGCATGTGTAACCTATATATGATAACATAAGATATTAAGGATATATATTTAATTCTCTTATCTAAGATATACATGCATTGGTTTTGGATTCAATGAGTAGTCCTTTATGAGCAATCATTAACACCAAAACCTATGTTAAACCTTCTTAAAACCCTAATAAAGACTTGATATAGAAGATGTTGCTCAAATCAAGTCAAAATGGATTTAAATACTTAATAAAATTATTATATATCATATTTCACTCTCTTAAACACCTCCAAGTGGTATTGAGTTTTCAGGTGAGTGAAAACAGCCTACAAGAAAGGGCTTGTTTGTGAAGAATTTATTATAACAGTCAAAAGTTGACTTGGTTAAAGTAGCTAATTTGATGGAATAAGAATCTAGAGAATCATAATAAATACCAATTAATTTTTATGGATAGGTTCCACCCTTATAATGTTCTAAATTGGTCTTCCAATTTAGCTATTTGTAGATAGACCTAATGGTGTAAATAGTGTAAAACTTAAGCAACAGTGAGAAGATGAATCTGAGTATGTTGTCATGATATATTGATGAAACCAAATGCATGGAGATTTTTTTCAGGAATTTTATGTCATTTTAATTCTTTTAATAATCTTTTGAGGTTAGGAAAAGAGATGAAAATGTGGAAGCCAAAATGGCTTGTCTGGTTCAATTTAGACTATGTGATATAAGGTCAAGAAATTGGTCTGCAAGACCATTATTTACCATTTGACCAGATGATATGTATATCTAATAATGGTATATATATCTCATTATACTATTTACATGAATTATTATGTTTTTTAATTTGTCTACATAGGTTTTAAAATTCAAAATCACCATGATTGGTCTTCAAGTCAAACTAACAGTTTTGGGTAAGCAGGTTATAGTGATGGGTTTGAAATTCTATGCCATGAGTTGATATATATAATGAACATAATGATATTTTTTGTGACTTTAATTATATAATAATTATTTTTATATTCTTTGAATTCGGTGTAAGAGGTTATAATATTGAAGCCAAAATGGCTTGTCTAGTTGAGTAAAGTTTATGAGAAAGAAAGTCAATAGATTGATCTGCAAGACCAATAGTTTTAATTAGAGCTTATGATATATTTGTTTTAGGTTTTTATAAGTATTATATAACATAATTTTCATGAATTTAAATCCTTTTATTATTTTCAATTAGGTGTCATAATGTTATGTCTCCTTGACAGTGTTTTGAAGCCAGTTGGTAGTTTAGAGTAAGCATCTTGCAAAAAAGAGTTTGACCCTATATACCTTGAGTTGAAGCATCTTAAAAAGTTTGTGATGACCCTAAGGTCATTTGGTTTTTGAATATATATTTTTTTACCATGTTTTTTCATCAAATTTATGTTTATGATTAAGTTATTTAAGATAGACTTTTTGTGTATGCACAAGCCTATGTGAACAGTGTTTTGAGAAGGGGTTTGGACCTAAAAGGTGTTATGGACCTAAAGTAAAGTTGGCCAAGGTATATTTGAATTTAATTTTATTTTTTTATACTATATTATAAGTTTTTAAGTGTTCCAATGAATTCCAAGTGTAACATGTGACTAAGAAGTCCTAATAGGTCTCCATGAGACCTAAAGAAGGAATGTAGACTATTAAGCTATGGCTGACCTAATGTATTGATTAATTAATGATTAGAAAATGTTATATTACCTATTATAAGGTTAGTTAAAGTATTAAAGTGTGCATGTATGACCAATGTGTGTGAGATCAGGTGACTTGAATAAAAATAAGGCTAATTGAGCATATTTATGGTGTAAGACAATTGAGTGTGAAAGAGAATAAAAGAGCATAAAGAAGAGCAAGAGGAGGTCATGTGAACCATCATAGGGATGTAATGAATATCATATAGGAGTTATGAATTTTAATATTAGTACCTATGTAAACTAATCAAGGTGATAGAGGGCTTATTCATCAATGACATATTTACTTGGGTAAGAGGTAGTTTTGAATGTGATCATGGTGTCAAAGAGCAGACCAAGAGGGTAGATTATAATTAAGAGAACCTTCATGAGGATAGGAGTAGAGTATAATTATATGAGCTTGTCATATATGGGCATAGGTGTATTAGAGATATGAATATGTTGATAAGGTCATGATGAAGTAGTTGATGTGTAGAGAAAGTAGATAGAAGATTTGAGGATGACATTGATGTCATAAAGAGTAAAAGAAAGAGAGAGAAGAAGAAGACCATCATCAAGTGTTAATAATCATCAAGAAAAAGGTGGAAAAATCATTGGTGGTTGAATGGGTGTTTATTCATCATAAATGTTGATTGAGTGGGTATTTGATCAATAAGGGGGTTGGTGCCTCCTAGCAAGTTGGTGCTTGTTAAATCCAAGTGGGTGCTTGGTGAATTAGGGGTTAGTGCTCCTTATTGGGTTGGTGTTTAGCTAAGGATTGATTCATTGATTTATAGGATTGTTTGTTCAATATTTGTTTTAGTGGGTTCTATCCTTCATGAGGATTTCCCACCTATATCATATGTTATGGTTGTTTATGCATCGCTGTGGTTGATTAATTTTTTCTTCATGATTATGTACATTGGGTTGATATTGCTTGATGAAAGGTAATGAATGAATGATGAAGTGAAATTAAAATATTATTAAGGACACTGATTCACCCCCACCCCTCTCAATGATTATGCTTCTATCAATTGGTATCAAAGCTTGGTCTTTTTAAAGACAAGTCTAATAGCTTGAAGGTGATCCTAAGAAGCATAAACGTCTTGTGATCAAAAAGAAGAATACAACATATATGATGAATAAGCCTATTATGAAAGTGAAGAAGGAAAAATTGAAGTTGACCTTGAATTTGAGATTGTGAGTGCCCTTGATGATTTAAAGCATCAAAAGAAGACTATCAAGGATCTCAAGAATTAGCTAGAGGATGTCAATGCAAGGTTTAAATCAAAGGAAGTTGTGTATAACCAGTTGAATATAGAGCTATATTCTTTGATAGTTGAGCATGAGAAGTAAATTTTAAACAAAATAAGTTAGATGAAGACTTATGATAAGTTTGAAAAGAGCACTAAGGATTTAGATGACATGTTAAGTGGTCAAAAGTCTGCCAATGATAAGGCAGGTCTTGGTTTCAAAGTAGATCAAAAGGTGAACAAGGAGAATGCTAATATGAAAAATAAGGTCAACCTCAAAATGAAGATAAATTCTATTAGATAACCTAATACCATGAGGTATTTCAATGATTTTAATGGTCAATGTTTTGCTTGTTATCAGTATAGACATAAAGCAAAGAAATTTAGAAGGATGAAACCCAAGAATGAGTTTTCATGGGGCTATGGCAAAGGAAGTAATTGGTAAAGAAGATATCACAGACCACATCAATCAAGAGGTATGTCTAACAAGAGTAAGGTTATTTTCTATGAGTGTCAATGTGTTGGTCATATGGTAAGATTTTGTAAGATCATATTGAATAATTCATCAAGTCATAACAAAATGTTGGTATGGAGACCAAAAAATATAATAACTAGTCATGATCAGCATATGGATAAGGTGAGTTAATTGCCAGGGTAGAATTCCAAGAGTGTTTGGTATCAACTCATGTTGAGAAGAAGAAGGATGATAAGGTGAGTTATGATCAACTCATAAACCAAGGTGGGATATTTGTTACTATAAATCATAAGTCAAATTTGAAATATTGTCAAGAGTATTCTTTGTCATCTTAGAAGGATGATGAAGAAGCCAAATCAAAGGTCACGCATAAGTTGATAGTCAACCCTAGAAGGATGTTGAATAATATTAAGTCTTGTGAGAGTATGGAGATCTAGAAATATTTTGAATTTATGGTGTTCTAATGCTCTATGGAAGGGGTGACTCCTTTAGGATTCATGGAGACACTCATCAGTAAGTAGAAGCATGGTGGATGCTTATTTGAGCCTTGACAATGTTGTATAGAAATGAAGACATGATATGTGTATGGTGGAGCCTAAGCAAGGAAATGAAGATTGATATGCCAAGGTATAATTCCAAGAGTGTTTGGTATCAACTCAAGTTGAGAAGAAGAAGGATGATAAGGTGAGTCATGATTAACTCATAAACCAAGGTGGGTTATTTGCTACTATAGATCATAAGTCAAATTTGAAATAATGTCAAGAGTATTCTGTGTCATCTTAGAAGGATGATGAAGAATCCAAATCAAAGGTCACGACTAAGTTGATATTCAATCCTAGAAGGATGTTTAATAATATTTAGTCTTATGAGATTATGGAGATATGGAAATATTTTGAATTTATGTTATTTTAATGCTCTATGGAAGGGGTGACTCCATTAGGCTTCATGGAGACACTCATCAGTAAGTAGAAGTATGGTGGATGCTTGTTTGAGCCTTGACAAATGTTGTATAAAAATGAAGACATGATATATGTATGGTGGAGCCTAATAAAGGAAATGAAGATGGATATTATCCATCCTTATGTTTACAAATGAGATGGATTCAAGATGTATAAAGCTATGTAATGGTTCATATGCCCCATGGATGCATGCATAGTATGATTGACTATGTGAGTCTATTAGGGATGTTCTGAAAGTCCAAATGGTGAGTGCATATGTTGTGAAAACTAAGGGGGAATCTCTAAGTCAGTTTTTAATAGGTCTCTGTCAATTTTTGTGAAGTAAGGTAGGATCATGTATCCTTGTTTGTATTTGTATGATTGTTAAGGATATATGCATCAAGCTAACAAGACCCAAAGGAGGAGTTCATTAGAATCATGAGTTCACATGATATGAAGGTTAAGGGGGAGTGCCTTTGTCTACAAACAAGTTTGATTCATATAATTTCATGGAATGATGGTTGAAACATTAGGTAGACATGGTTTTATCTCCAAATATTCAAGATGACAGTCAAATACTGTGATGAGAAGACCTAAGATAGCTATGAGATAAATATGAGTGTAAGAGGTGTGTTGATCAGTCATCAAAGGTAGATCATGTGTAAGTTTCATTAATCAAAATAAAGAGGTATGTGTAAG
Source organism: Torreya grandis (assembly GCA_037957365.1). Classification (NCBI taxonomy): domain Eukaryota; kingdom Viridiplantae; phylum Streptophyta; class Pinopsida; order Cupressales; family Taxaceae; genus Torreya; species Torreya grandis. The sequence continues at coordinate 3,137,906 of JARHVA010001089.1, read as the reverse complement.
TTTCATTAACAAATAAAGATATGAAATTCAAGATGCATGGAGGTATAAGTTTCATTAATCAAAATAAAGAGGTATGATGTTATGGTGAGCTAGTTGATCAAGGTCTACATTAGGTTGGTTGAAAGTTAGTATATTTTAATATCAATATTAGTCATGTCAAAAAAAAAGTAGATGGACATTATCATGGTGATTTGGGATCCTAAATATGATTCTTTAGGTATGTGGGGGCATGATTTGTTAAGATCAGGTCCAAGGATCAAATGGCAGCTTGTGGAAAACTATTTGTCATTAATGTCAAAGGGGGAAAAATTTTCATGGAAAAAGATCAATTTGGGGGAGAAGAGATTGATCAAATTTTAATGTGTTTTTCCATTAATGACAAAGGGGGAATTTGTTGTAACAATGTTGCCATTGATATCAATCTAATGTCATTAATATCAAAGAATGTTTTCATTGATGTCTAAAATGCATCTAATAAAGATGTATGGCGAGTGGTCTTTGAGGTATGTATGAGTGAAGGTCGATGTCTAGATAAGCAAGGATAGTTGAGGAATCATCATAAGGTTTTAAAACATGATAAATTTTCAAGGTTGATATCATTTGATGTCAAAGTTGATGTCATTGATTTCAAGATGCATGGTGTGTGGGGTATGAGCTTGTATATCTGTTATGACAAGGAAGTTAGGAAACCTAATGTCTCTTTAATGATAAATACTTTTAAGGCTTGAGAAGTTATCAATAGTTTTTGTTAGGTTGTGGAGCTAAAAGTTTCACTAATGTAGACATTGGAGGAGGGTGCTAAGTGTTACAGTCACCGGCGTCGGTCAGGTGGAGATAAGAAGCTACCAATGATGATCAAATATCAACCGACGTCGGTCACCCCCAGGCAGACAGGGACTGACATCGATCACCTATGTGGTTCTAAACTGTGAGTTCCATGGATAGTTCATTAATGAACTAGTTGTTTGCATGAAGAAGGCTAATTTTAGTCTTGAGCTACATATCTAATTATTGTAATTAGATGTCTAATTATTGTTTGCATGAGATCTATATAGTAGACTCATGGATTGTATTGTAATTTGTGCTAGAGAGTAAGAGAGCAAAAATTAGCTCCTTCAGAGTGAAGAGAGCAAGGTGTGTTCCTCCTAGTGCCACAGTGCCAAGTATGGGTGCTAGTTTGGAGAATCAGAAGGATTCTTCATGTATGTAGGATCTTGGTCAATAGGTGTGCAAGGCCATGTTTGGAGATCTACATGTGTAAGTAAGATCATTGATTTACAAGTGTTCATGTGTGCAAGATCTAGGTTTGTAGGTGTGCAAAACCAGGTTGGTCGACAGGTGTGTAAGACCAGATTGATCTGTAGGTAGCAGCAGGATCAGGGAGATCAGCAACACAATAGGTAGCAAGATTAGGCAGGATCTACTTGGAGTACATTGAGTACTTGGAGTGTGTGGAGCACTTGTGTACTAGCAGTAGTGATACTGACTGGTTGGAGGTGAACACCAACTCTATGTTTGAGTTATGTGTTGGGACCATAAGAGAGAGAGTGAGCTCTTGAAGAGATTTATTGTTTATGCTCTAGATGTGTGTGAGCTCTAGAGATGTAAGGAAGAAGACTGTGGCATCTTCTTTGTTGTATTTCTTTTTTGGAAGAGTATTAATACAATTGGGTATTATCTCTCATATTTTGTGTTGTTTTTAAATTCTAGTTACTTGTGATTCTGGTTTAATTATGCATATTAAGTTACTTGTACATGGTAATCAATGGTGCTTCTAGGTCCTAATAGTTGGTATCAAAGCATGTTTATTGTTCTAGATTCTTGACAAGTGGTATCAGAGCCAAGGTGTTGGTTCATAGCTTGATACCACTGACAGTTGGTATCAGAGCTAAGGTTACAGGGAGCAGGTTTATGTTTGATTACAGGTCACTCTCAGAAGTTTCTAATTGAGTGGGAGTAGAGCAATGGAAAAATAAATTACACTAAAAATGGAGGAATTGAAAAGCACAAATGGTCAATTATGGTGTTATAGAAAGAAAGAGTAGGTAAAGAGAAATTGTTGGTTGGTAGAAGATCAGCATGAAGGAACATAAGAAGCAGATGTTGTAGGTGTTATTGCACAAGATGCTCTGGGATGTTCTTTGGATAAAGTAGAATCTTGGTTTATAGATTATGTTGCCTCTTTCCATGCAGCCCCAATTAGAGGGGTTGGTGAGCCTTGTCAAAGTTTTGGCAAAGGGGAAGTGAAGCTGAAATTGTAAGCGGCCAACACATGGGTGTTGAAGGAAGTCATGTAGGTCCCAGTCTTAGAGATGCAGCTAATTTCTTCAAGAAAGTTGGGTGATGAGAGATGCACAGGAACTCTCACAGTGGATTCTTGGAATGTTACTAAAGATGCACTTGAATTAGCATGTGGTAAGAAAGTAGGTACTCTTTATCTATTTGCTTGTATTATTGATTCTTCTTCTATTGTGAAGACGTAGCTTTGTAGGCTTGGTCACATGAGCAAGAAGGAGATGCATGTTCTTAAGAGGAAGTCAGATGTGTTTGACAGACTTAAGAACTGGAAAGCCTTGGTGTTTTTGGAGGAGATGACTGACAGAGATCAGTGGAGAAGGCTGGACATCTCTAAGCAGGGCAGTTTGGACAGGGTTTTGATCCATGGAGAGCTCATGGGTAAAAATTCATCACTCATAGGTGAACACAGTTTTCGGCATCGATCAAGGGGAATCGGCATCAAACAGACAGGTGCCGATGTCGGTCATGTGTAGACCAGATCCAGTGGTGTCAGGCAGGGTGGTTGCCAGCGTCAGTCAGGGAATCGATGTTAGTGACCAGGTAAGACTAACATTAGTCAGACAATTAGCATTGGTAGAAAAGATAGTCACATGGAAACTGACATTAGTTAGATGTAGATTGTGTGGTGATCGAGGTCGGCCACTGTAACAGATTTTAGGCAGATAGCAAGCTATCAAGGAGTCTCAAACGCCCATGTGGAGGACTAAAAGGGTAAATAAGCCTCAAATTCGTTGTTCCTCTTTTTTATACTCATTTCTCATTGAAAAGTAGGAAGGATCTAGGAAACAGTGGGAGCATGGCATGAATAGGATGCAGAACCAAACGGGAGATTTGGTAGGGTTGCCAGTCGGTATGAAAGCACTGAAAGATGAATGGATACCTTAGTTAAAGAATAGAGAGAATGGACACATGAGACGGAAGGCTAGGTCATATGGTCTTGAGAAAGCTACAGGACAGTGGTACAGGGTTTGATAGGTGGATGACAAAGCATGGCTTTAGTCAATGTCAGTGTAACCATTGTGTTTGTCTTACCAGGTTGGATAATGATTGCAACATTATCTTGTTACTGTATGTGGATGATATGCTAGCTAACAAGTTCATACATACAGGGTTTTGCTGAACTAAGGGTAAGGTTAGTTCAGTGGCATGTCATGAGGAATTTAGAGCAGCAAAATCTTTTGGCATGAGAGACATGGAAGATCACAGGTTGATTTTGTCTCTAGTGGGAGCTGATGTGAATCAACTATTAGCGAGGTTCAATATGTAGGATGTAGAATCAGAGCACACCAAGGGCTAAATAGTTCAATGTCTAAAATCACATGAAGTCTGGTATAGACCTGAGTTTGCCCATGTAGTGAGAGCTGTCAGAGAGTTAGGAGCCAATTCAGAGAAGTGGGTTCTCAGGTATTTGAGAGGGACTAGCAGTAGGTATACATGCTATGCAGGGTCAGGACTTCACTACATGGGTTTGTAGGTTTAGATGTGGCAGGGTACATAAATGATAGGTGTTGCACCATAGGTTTTGTGGTGGTTGGTCTTTAGGATTGATTTTAAAGAGGGATACAAGCCAGGAAATAGATTAGATGGGGTACAGGTACAGGTATAGTGCAACTGTTTATCTTCAAGTGGGAGATTGTTAGGTTGTGGAGCTAAAAGCTTCACTAATGCAAACATTGGAGGAGGGTGTTGAGTGTCACAGTCATCAGCATCGATCAGGCCAACCGACATCAGTCAGGTGGAGATAGAAAGCTACCAATGATGATCAAATATTAGCCGACATCGGTCACCCCCAGGCAGACAAGGACTGATGTCAGTCACCTGTGTGGTTTTGAACTATGAGTTCCATGGATAGTTCGTTAACGAACCAGTTATTTGCATGAAGAAGGCTAATTTTAGTCTTGAGCTGTGGATCTAATTATTATAATTAGATGTCTAATTATTGTTTGCATGAGATATATTTAATAGACTCATGGGCTGTATTGTAATTTGTGTTAGAGAGTAAGAGAGCAAAAATTAGCTCCTTTAGAGTGAAGAGAGCAAGGTGTGTTCCTCCTAGTGCCATAGTGCCAAGTATGGGTGCTAGTTTGGAGAATCAGAAGGATTCTTCATGTATGTAGGATCTTGGTCAGCAGGTGTGCAAGGCCACATTTAGAGATCTACATGTGTAAGTAAGATCATTGATTTGCAGGTGTTTGTGTGTGTAAGATCTAAGTTTATAGGTGTACAAAACCAGGTTGGTTGGTAGGTGCGTAAGACCAGATTGATCTGCAGGTGGTAGCAGGATTAGGAAGATTAGCAACAGAATAGGTAGCAAGATCAGGCAGGATCTACTTAGAGTACGTTGAGTACTTGGAGTGCATAGAGCACTTGTGGAGTGCGTAGAGCACTTGTGTACTGGTAGTAGTGATACTGACTAGTTGGAGGTGAACACCAACTCTGTGTTTGAGTTGTGTGTTGGGACCGTAAGAGAGAGAGTGAGCTCTTGAAGAGATTTATTGTTTATGCTCTAGATGTGTGTGAGCTCTAGAGATGTAACGAAGAATACTGTGGCATCTTCTTTGTTGTATTTCTTTTCTGGAAGAGTATTAATACAATTGGGTATTATCTCTCATATTCTATGTTGTTTCTGAATTCTAGTTACTTGTGATTCTGGTTTAATTCTGCATATTAAGTTGCTTGTACATGGTAATCAATGGTGCTTCTGGGTCCTAACAGTTGGTATCAGAGCATGTTTGTTGTTCTAAATTCTTGATAGTTTTGGCAACATAATTTTGAAAATAGTTTTGAATACTCAGCATGGAACACAATAAGTTATGAATATCCTTAGTCAAGCTCTGAAGATCTGCATAAGTAGCTCTAAAGATGCTTTGTTGAGATATGAAGATGTTCTATTGAAGTTATAAAGAATAGGTTGTATGATGTTGTTTGAGAATACTTATGAGGATTTGGATCACTCAACTTAGTCTCAAGGTAAGCATACATGGGTAAGACCTACATACTTAGTATGCAACTAGACCACCTCTAGACCCTACTTGGCCTCATGAAGCAACATGAGCTATTGATAAGACATATGAAGAATACTTGATAGTTTTTGAGAATGAGAGAGTTTGTTTGAGTTTTTACATGAGGTGTTGAGATATTTTATATTGGTTATAAAGTCAATTTCAATACCTATTATGACTTACAAGTCAAAGGCCTAGAGAGCAAAGAGAGAAATGGTGACCAGATGGGGTATCAGGATCAGTTTTCAAGGCAAGATTGAGTTGTGTGCATTGATAGAGTCACGTCATATTGCTTCAAGTCTATTGACCAATTTTTAGGTCATATTTTGGAGGAAAAGGCATGAAATAGTGGTTTTGAAGTCTCTCAAGTACACAGAAAGAAGGTATGCAAACTTGAGGACTTTCAAGTGTTCATTGGCATGTGTAACCTCTATATGGGAACCTAAGATATTAAATAGATATGGGTAAGGGTCCTAGATAAAATAAACATGCATTGATTTTGGATGTAAGGGGTAGTCCTTTATGAATAATCGTTAACACCCAAACTTGTGTTAAACCTCCCTAAAAAACTAATAAGATTATAATGTAGAATATGTTGCTAAAATCAGCTCAGAATGGATTTAAATTATCAATAAAACTATTGGATATTGTAGTGGACTCTCTCAGACACCTCCAGGTGGTATTGAGTTGTCAGGTAAGTGAGAAGACCCTATACGAAGGGGGCTTATTTGTGAATAATTTGTTGTAGTAGTTAAAAGTTGACTTAGTAAAAGTAGATAATTTAATGGAAGAAAAAACTAGAGACTCATAATACATTCCCATGAATTTTTATGGATAGTTTCCACCTTTCTAATATGCTAAATTGATCTTTGAAGTTAGCTACTCATATACATACCTAATGGTGTAAATAGTGTAAAACCTAGATAGTAATGAGAAGATGAATTTGAGTGTGTTTTCATGATAGAATGATGAAAATAAGTGCATGTATATATTATTAATTAATTTTATGTCATGTTAATTCTTTGAAAAATCTTTTGAGGTTAGGAAAAGATATGAGAATGTGGAATACAAAATGGCTTGTCTAGTTGAGTTTAGACTATGTTATATAGGGTCAAGAAATTGGTCTTCAAGACCAATATTTTTCATTTGACCATATGATCTTTCTATCTAAGAATGATCTGGAGATCTCATAGAAACATTTACATTCATCAATAGCTTTTGAATGTGTCTACATAGGTGTTGAAATTCAAAATCACCATGACTGGTCTTCAAGGCAAACTAGTAGTTTTGGGTAAGCAGGGTGTAGTGATGGGTTTAAAACTTTGGAATTATTTGATATATATATATATATATATATATATATATATATATATATATATATATATATATATAATGCACATAATTATTTTATTTGGTAATTTTATGATATATCCATGCTTTTTAGAATCTTGGAATTATTTTGAGGTTGGAATATTGAATCCAAAATGGCTTGTCTAGCTGAGTAAAGTTTGTGAGAGAGAAAGTCAATAGATTGCTTTGCAAGACCAATAGTTTATATTAGAGAATATTATTTCTAATTATGTTTAAGATCAATATCATGCATTGAAAACTCTTGAGTATGTCCAATCAGGTTTCAAAATTTCATGTTTCTTTGACTGTGTTTTGAAGCCACTTGGAAGTTCAGAGTAAGCACCTTGTAGAGAAGAGTTTGAGCCTATATACCTTGAGTTGAAGCATATTATGAATTTTTTGATGACCATGGATTTCTTACCATATTTTTCATAAAAATTTTGTTTATAATTCAGTTATTCAAGATAGACTTTTAGTGTATATATAGGCCTATTGTGAACAGTGTTTTAAGAAGGGGTTCAAGTGGTGGTTGGACCTAAAAAGTGTTATGGATATAAAGTGAAGTTAGTCAAGGTCTATTTGAGTTTAATTTAAGGTTTTCCTATTGTATGATAAGTTTTAAATTGTTTCAATAAAGGCCAAGTTTAATGTGTGACTAAGAAGGCCTAATACATCTCTATGAGACCTAAAGAAAGAATGTAGCCTATTAAGCTATGGACAAACTAATGTATTAGTTAATTCACGATTGGAATATGTTATATGACCTATTATAAGTATAATTAAAGTATGAAAGTGTTCATGTTTGACCAAGGTGTGTGAGAGCAAGTGACTTTTATAAAATCAAGGCTAATTAGGCCTATTTGTGTGTATAAGACAAGTGAGTGTGCAAGCAAATAAAAGAGCATAAAGAGAAGCAGGAGGAGGTCATGTGGACCATCATATGGATGTCATGAATATCATACATTATTTATTCATTTGAATATAATTACCTATGTGAACTAATCAAGGTGATAGAGGGATTATTGAGCAATGACAGATTTGTTTGGGTGAGATGTAGTTTTGAATGTGATCATGAGTGTTAAGGAGTAGATCATGAGGGAAAATTGTAATTAAGAGAACCTTCATGAGGAGAGGATAATATTATAATTCTATTAGGTTTTCATATATGAGTATAGATATATTAGAGACTTGAATATGTTTATGAGGCCATGATGAGGTAATTGATGTATAGAGAGAGCAGATAGAAGATTGAGTATGACGTTGATGTCATAGAGAGTAAAAGAGAGAGAGAGAGAGAGTAGAATAAAACCATCATTAGGTGTTTATAAGCATCAATGAAAATGTGTACAAATAATTGGTGGTTGAGTGCATGATGATTCATCATATGTGTTGATTGAGTAGGTGCTTGATCAACAAGGGAGTTGGTGCCTCCTAGCAAGTTGGTGCTTGTTAAAGCCAAATGGGTGCTTGGTGAATTAGGGGTTGGTGCTCCTTGATGGATTAGTGCTTAGATAAAGATTGATTCATTGCTTTATATGACTATTTTTCCAAGATTTATCTCAATGGTTTTTATCCCCCATGAGGGTTTCCCACTTATATGATGTCTTATGGTTGTTTATGCATTGCTTTGGTTGATTTATGATTTCTTCATGCTTATGTACATTGGGTTATATTTCTTGCTGAATGGTAATGAATGAATGATGAAGTAAAATTAAAAGAGTATTAAAGACACTGATTCACCCCCCCTCTTAGTGATTGTTCTTCCATCATAGAGACTGTGTTTTAGATGACTATGGATGCCTATGGTCCACACAAAGGTTGAAAAAGTGTGATAATAAGCTTTATGATAGGTTTAAGGCTAAGCTAGATATAGGTCATCTCAAGTATCACTCTTAGCACTCAAATACCACTTTTAGGTGATTACATTCCCCCCGCCCTTTATGATATAAATACATCAAATCAAAATAACTAGTATAAAAGAAAATGAAGCATACCTAAACTTACTTATAAAGTGAAGCATGTGTGGCTCGGTCTGAGTATGTGAAGTTGGGTTTGCTTATGTGAAGCATGACCTACAATGAAACACACATAAATCAATCCTTAAGAGATATCAAAATCAAAATACCATATTGAATAAATAATTAATTGAGTAAATTTAAATAAAGAGATAGGAAAAAGGAAAGGAACGAATACACCTCATTGAGTATGTGAACTAATGCATGAACCTTGTGATAATTTGTGTGTGTGTATATAGTGACCAAATAGTTAAGTAGATTGGACTGAGTTGATAGATTACTCAATCTTCATATGTGTATGGATTAATAAATCAATTTGATTTTGACTCCATCATTGCCCACTCCTATTTGGTGGATCATGACCTATGAATAGCTTGGATTAGACTAAAAGTTTGTTTAACCCTCTCATGTGGGTCGCTCAATAACTAAAGTAGACTATGACTCCATCATTACCCACCCATGTGTAGTAGATGCATATAAAATTGAACTACACAAAATGTGAAAAATATTTAATTGGGTATATCTAATTGTGTATGTTAGCTCTACAACAACTTGGGAACATTAGGCAACATTGGGCCATTCAAGAATGCCAACCACTACAGATGGAGTAAGGCATGAAATTGGTGACAAACTAGAATATGGTGTTAAGTGTATGTAGTGTATAAAATATCATGGAGTTTGTCATTCAATCTAATTAATTTGTGTAACTGAGCATATGGAAATAATGTGTCATGCACATACCCTTGATCTAATTATTAAGTATATTGATTCTAGACTAAGTTGTAATCACTATATCTCAGTATCTAAACTAAATGTGTGGATGATCATGTCTTGCATGATTCCCCCAATATAAGAAAGTGATGAATCTAATCTGAATTCGTGTAAATTTGAGTAAAATTTAAACATAACTATCAAACCTATAGTTATATATATGCAAACTTGTACTATACCCGATGTACTATTCTAGCTAATCAAAATTGCCCTAAAATTGGAGCTACTAGATAGTAACACCACATCTTAGACAGTAGCATCATGTGGTGCTACTGTCCCTATTTGAGTGATAATGTTTATCTGTTCTAAAATCTAAGTCAGTTTAGTAATTTTTTATTCCCTATTTTTTCATCTATTTTTCATGTATCTAATTTTCTAAAGCTAAAAAATATTTTGTGAATCCAATGCAGGGCCCTGATCTTTGTGACAAACCCCTATGAATTACCCATCTTTTGAGGGTAGTTGTTGAACCTATGCAAGAACTATCTTCAAAATAAATAGATCTACAAGATGTGTTAGCTAGATCATATATGATAACTTCATGATAATCCAATATAATGTGCAAACATAACATTGAAATGTAATAGAATTTGAGCATAAATATGTGATGTAAGATGTATGTAGTGTCTATCATTGCAAAAATTTGTCAAGATATATGTAATTAATGTGTATAATAGAAAATATAAATACCTACCTAGAGGATGAGGCATGTTGTCCATCACAACACACAAGTAGGAAGGGTAGATGCATGAGGTCCCTCATGACATTGAAAACGAATGTGTGTAACAAGTAAAGAGAAATGTCATGGGCATGATGCATACAAGAAAACATACATACAAAAAACATGAGGCATGAAAATAGGTCAAGAGGCCACAATACAAGGGACATGGACACATCACTAAATCTAAGAAAAGAAGACATACAAGGACATGTTCAATAAGCAAGTTGTCTTAGAGCCATATATAAGGACATGTTCAAATATTTGTATATACAATCAAGGAATCACGTACAAGGGACATGGGCACAATTCCAAGGCATACTTGAATATAAGTGGTGTAGATCCAAAGAATAATCTCATATTCAAATTCCCTTGAATAGAAGATGCATAGAAATAAAATCAATTCTAAACTAGGAAAGATAGAAATGAAAGCATGCATGAATGTAGTACAAATCTATGTAAGATATAGGATGTATATATGTTGAGTCTAAACTTTTGATAGCCATAAAAAAATATGAGTATGATTAGTTATGAGTAATATCAAGATATAACAATGCTAAAATTGGTATGTATAAAATGTAAGGATAGAACCTAGTAATATAAACTGTGTATAAGATGCCCCTAGTGGGCGGATGTATCAAATAAATAATCTTGAATCAATGTATATGCCCCTAGTGGGTAAATGGTAGAAATTTCGGATCAATGTAGTATACCTAAGTCCTATAAACAATCTACAAATAGTTTACAATAACAATTGAATCATGTAGCATGATAAAACTGACTATAATATAGCTAGCATGTGTAGTGTCTAGCAAATATAAGAAATATAAAAATAACAATGCATACAATCTTTAATTTTTTTATTTTTTGAGTAATATTTGAATGTTTTTGTATTTTTTATATATAAGTTATGTATAATTAAATAAAAATAAACTATGTACAAGGAGAAAGAAAAAATAAAGTATGTATAAGAGGGTATGAACCATACTAACTAATGAGTCTCATGGGAGACTCACTATCATTGTGACATGTGTCAAATAAGGGAACTGTTGGCCATTTTTAGCCTACATATCAAGATTTTTCTTACAAGAGAGAAGATACTAGTAGATTCTCATGGTGTTCATAAGCATTCAAGGGCATGAAATAGATTGACAAAGTCTTAGAAGTTCATTGGAGCCTTCTAAAGAGACAAAAATGACTTGCACAAATTTAGAGAGACCATACCATCATGGCACGTCACACAAAAATGAACAAGTCAACTTGATTATGCATTTAATAAGTTCACTTAGGAGGCCTCTCAAAGCCAAAATATCATATGGACATGAAGTTCTTCATGACTAAATCATGCTCTACAAATTTTGTATCTTGATGAGCTTGCTATCTCAGGATAACATAGTGGGACATGCATGAAGACATCAAATTTGGGATTCATGAAATAACCATTTGGATTAAAAATTTCCAAGGATTAATGCATGGCTAACAAGTGTTAATATCATGGGAACTTAATTCTAGATCTAACGATGCACAGTGATTGGCAATTTTAGTGGGTCTAAAAAATCTAATTGAGCACATTAAATCATGCATCAAAGATCAATAGCAAGTGATGGTCAAAAGGTTAATGAATCATAAGATACAATGCATGGGTAAAAAGTGTATCAACCATGTTAAATTGGTATAATATCAATAATACACATTTGATCAATGAAAAGGGAGATCGATGGTGTGCATAAGATCAAGAAGGCAACAAGCTTAGGATGAATATGAGGCTGCCACATTGCACAAGTACATGAACTAGCTAGGATAGATAGTAGATCCCTAAAATTATTGAGGATATGATGATGGCGTAGTTTGAGAAGCCCAAATCAAAAATGATGGATAATATTAAAATTTAAAGACATGAGACTTCAAGTAGAGGTTGAACATGTGACCTAGGTCGAACCAGAACAATGTTTCAAAAGGCATATGTTGCCATTAGAGATCAATCAAGCATCCTTAAGCATAATATTTATTGATACAATCAAGGGTTGTCAATGATAAATTTTTGATGCCATTGAAGCTTAGTATGAACCTCTAGTTCAAAGATTTGTAACATGTAGGATCCATCTTCTAGGGTCACAATGTTATCCTATGACTATGTTCGCCATTTATTTAAAGAATATCTATGCATAAAATGAGTTATTAGCTTCCAGAAGGTTCAAAGGTAGAATAGGTTTGTTTAAACCTAATATAGTTTAAGATAGGACTATACAGCCTATAGATTTTCATCGATATTATAGCTGTATAAAAACCAATAAATGAGATTGGTTTTCAATTTATATTAAGACCTATGCTCAAATATAAAAGTAGGGGTAGATATGAATGATTATGAACAATTTTATCATATTCTATATAGACAAATCCTCAACAAGTAGGTACTTATATCTTCTCAAATTAGATATGGTCATGGCTCTATCAGGTCCAAAGCTATGAGGATTTTGTCGTCATAAATAAGTCAAGTGGAAGATTACATAAAGTCCCAATGACATTAATGTATAAGGAGCTCAAGGAGTTAGTATAGATGTTTTATTGATCATTAATGACTCTTTATTTATTCTCCCATGTATGTTCCCCATCTCTATCATTCCCATATACTATAAATACGGGCTTCCAAGCTTTGAAATAGATCCCTCTCATGGGCATGACTAGACTCTACCAAGATTGATCTTTATAACCTCCTAAGATAAATAGATGATTATTTCATATTTTATTGTTCTAGTATAGCATGTTAATATTAGTTTGATTTGCATATGTGGTATAAATATCTCCTTTGTCAAGTCTTGGTCTCACCTAGCTACTATTTTATCTTATTATGCAGGTCATGTTTAGTGTTTAATGTCATGTGATTAAAGCTAGCAAGTGGATACATTGACCAGTTAGTGCCTTGAATTAGGCCTTTTCATCACTTCCCTCAGGTTTTGATTACTTGATGAAATTCTACATGAAATATTAATGCTAGACATTTGGAGTTGTAGATTCAATCTTTTGCTTGTCTCATTAGTGTTTTTAGAATTTTAAATAGAGTGGATGAGTAATCATTTTAGGTGTATCACCAATATTAGCTTATATTTCCCTTTTAATTATCTTTCTCTCTTTTTTCACCCTAGAAATTAGTAGGTTTTAGTGTATATGAGTTAAGTGATACATCAGAGGAGCTAGACTCATTAAAAATCCTAGAGGTCTAACCCAAGATTAGGTAACCCATAGCCTATGGTCATTCCCATGTTGGATTAGATTTGAGTAGATGACCTGAACAATCCTTTACTTAACTAGGGTGCAATCTAATTTTTTAATAGTTCTGGCATGCCTAATGGGATAAAGATCCAAAAGAGTGGAAATATTATTGGTGTGTCTTTCAAATAATTAGATTTTAGAAGCAAGCAAGTTAGCACTAATGGATACTCTGAATCAAAGCTTCTAATTGTAATCAGCTCAGGTATGTCACATTGAAGATTTTAATCAGTTTTTGCATCTAAAGTTGACATGAAAAACTATGGTGACATGAATAACCTTAATGATCCATATGAGCCTAATCAACCTTATTAAAATTTCTATCAAAGCTATGACGAACCCTATCAAGTTTCTCATGATCCTTATTATCAAGGGCATGGATCTTACCTTCCTCATGACCCATATTAACCTTACCATGATCTATATCATCCTTATGATTAGCATCACCAACCATGTATAGAGCCTTACCAATAGTATGGTGACCCATACCAATCCTATAATAGCTCTCATGAATATTTTTATCCTCATGATCAACTCATTCAAGCCCTAAAACAATCCATCTCAAGCTTGAAACAAACCATGTTTGGATATAATAAAGAGATGATAAGCATAAACACTAGGAAGAGATATAGAAAGGAGATATCTAAGCATAAAATTCAAATAATGAGAGCTAATTTATAGTAGGATAAAGAGGTATGTCCATCTTTCATAAGGTAAAGCCACTTGAATTTTAGTGCTGATATTCTAGACATAAGTAGTCTAATAGTAAACATTGAAAAGAGGCTAGTAGTTTATGAGAAACCCCAAGGTCATCATAATCATCATCATGTTTCCATAGAGATACTATTTTCCCTTCATGAATTCCAAACCAATGTTTATCATAGCCCTCAAGGGTCCATTCAAACCTTGCCTAACTTTCCTGCCTAGAAGTCTATCTAAGAGAGGCATTAGAAAGTTGAACAAGTATGTGTTGAGGAGACTAATCTCCATATTTCTTAACAGATCATACAAGAGACTTCATCTTCAGTTTTGTAGAGAGACATTTCTAACCAATTGGTTTATGATTTTGAGTTAATTTAACCAATCAATTTGAGTTTCAAAATCAGCGTCTTTAGCATTTAATAGTAGCTATAAAGGAAACACTGCAACAAATTTCTTCTTTTTCACTCATAGAAAGAATAAATGTAGAAGCAAATATTTTTAAACCTAAGGTAATGACTTGGAATCAAATTTAATAATAAATAAATAAGGAATAACAACTAAGCATAAGCTATGATATTGAAGTCAATATCAAGCAGGAGATCATTCAGCCTCCACTCCTTTCCCCTTGAAAGCACAGAGCCTTTCCTTCATGAAAATCTATTCAAGATGCAAAGCAACAGAAAGAGGAGATTAAGGTGATCTAAGAAGAGAAACCTCATGAGAAAAATTAGACATCTATGGTAACTTCTTTAAACCTTTCTCATCTTACTGAATATTTTAAAGGGTATACTATGCCATTCTTTGAGAAAGAGCCTCTCCTTTGTGAGGCAAATCAAGAAGATGCAGTTTTTGTCACTTGGATTTGCACCCTTTAAGGACATGTAAATCTATCCTCATCCAAGTGGCATAATTTAATTACCTCTAGGCTTATAGGTAGCCTAAGGAATGAGGTAAGTCTTTAGACAGGCCTAGCTCCCTTGACATACCACTTAGGATTGAACCTAAAACTAAACTTTGGGGGGGTGAAAAGAGAGAGAGATAACTAAAATTAAATCTAAACTAAGGAGGTGATACACCAAATCAATTTTATTACTTCTAACCATTTGTATTCTAAACTTGAGACCAAGAAGCAAACAATAAATACACTCCTTTAATCTTCATGTTCTCATATCAATGCTACATTGTGAGGTCATAGATGAATGTGCAAAGCTAGGAGGACTAAACAATAGGCCTTGAATTTCACTAATGAGAATACTAACTCACTCAACATTTCACATCTCCTTAAACACTTTACATGCCCTACAAGAAGAATTTTTCTAAGTGTAAACAAGGTGAAAGAATGAGACCACATATTAAGAATCCATAGTCTTCACTAAACAAGATTCATCATTCAAATGGAAAACATTTATGAATAGTCATGAAGAGGTAAAAATTAGTCATTTTATTGATCAAAATGTATAAAAACTAGTTTGGCTTCACCATACTCAGGTGGAACATCTAATACAATGCCAAAATGGTCAACTCTTATAGAGTTTGAGAGAGAGATAGAGAGAGAAAGAGAATTCTAAGGGTCACAAGGAAACTTGTCAAGCTGAGAATAATATGTATTCATGCATAGTAAAATGATATGGGTTAACCCATGCAAGTTCAAAAGTAACAAGTGTCAATTCAAGTCATCAAAATTATGCAAAGTGGCCTAAAACTTCTTTTCTTACATAGAAAAATACCTTCATGATTAGGCATATTTGAGTGAATTTTAATTAATAATGGGTATATCCAATGATTATAATGGAATGGAAGGCTCTCATGCATGCCTCTCCATGCATTTTTTAAATTCCTAGTCTTTTGGAATTCCCTGGAAGAGATACATCATCACTTGTAATCTAGGAAACCTCCTCATGCACCTAGCACAATTGTCCTCAAATTTGGCATCAATTTCCCATGAAAATACATATGAGAGGTTTAATGAAAATTTTAAATACCCTTCATGTCCTTATAATCATCAGGCAAGCTTTAAAATCAGTCCAAATGAAGCTTTTCATCTCTTTCACTAGCTTGTGTAATATGCCAGATGTGATTGGTTGAGTTGAAACACTTATTTGGGTCACTTATAATCTATTTCATGGAATTAAATGAATATTATGAGTTATTATAAGTTTAAATATTTCTCCCAAACTTAATTTCATCTCCTAACTCCTCTTGTACCCTACACAACACATAAAATAGTGAGAAAAAGCTTGTTTATACCCCCATCTATACAATTACATACAACTCATCATGGTGTGAATTATCCTATGGGATTCCTTTAAAACCTATAATCATCACTCTAGATAAAATATTTCAATTTGGTAGATATCCAACTCCATTTTCTAAGATTGGTACGTAGCAAGGGTTTAGTAAGGTTTTAGGGCAGTTTTAGGTCTTAAGGTTGGTTAATAAATATCCAATGTCCAAGTTTACAATAATTCCAAAAATTTAGCCTTAAATACCCTTGATATATTCCCCTAACTCCTTTGGAAACCATTCAAATCATCCAAAAATATGTGAGCTTCTAAAAGTCACTTATCGAGCTTGTTTCCCTTGTTTTCACAGGCCTAAGTTTGTCTTTGATTCAATAATGAATTCCTTGATTTTTTTCTACCTAAAAAAGGTTATATACCTCTACTAGTGACCCAAAAACATTATTCAATAGTTTTAAAATCATGTCCAAGTCTAAAAATGTGAAACTCCCTCTATTTGAGCATAAGCCTAATCCTTGCCTAGTAAATCTCCCTTTACCATAGAGCTCAAAATGGTCTTTAGTATTTTCTCATATCAACAAATATTCTAACACTTTTATAATTACCCAATATATTTTTTCCAATTCACTATAAACTATCAAGGCTAGAAAAGGGAAGTTGAGCCCTCATTGGGTTATAGGCTTGAACCTGCTGATTAGGTCTACCTACAACCCTTGGTGTCTAGACCACCTTGTTTGATTTTTTATCTCTGTTACAATTTCTCATAATTTATTTATTTGTGATCTAAATTTAAAATCTTCATTTAAGGATACATTCAAATTTTGGTTCATCTCTTTGCTATTGTTCCAAATCTACCAGTTTCATGTATGAGGGGAGTGCCCTCTGTCATAATAGAGGGCACTCTCCTATTTTACCAAAAAAAATTAAATGATTTATCATCTTTTAAAATTTATATATGTTCCCTTTACAAAAATTTATCCTCTATTCAATCCATTTGACCCCTTAAAGACTCAACAAAACCAAAATAGATTAGTCAAAACACTGCGTATGTAGGGTTTTGCTCATGGACTATATATGTACTCAAAAAGAGATCCTTCCCTATCCTATGTTTATAATTATATCCTATAAATATCATCATTATCATGCTTGATATATTATCATCTTCCTTTTATTTTCCCACGTTCCACATGCTCCTTATAACTCAACTTTCCATTTCACTATTCTAGGTTACATATTGTACTCTCATTTTGGAAACCCTCCCTGTAAGTATCATTACTGGTTTAAAATCCAAAAAATGTATTCACAAACCCCTTTGTACCTTTTTATTATTTATTTCTACCTTTTGCCTCACTTATTTCACCTTTATGCACTTTTGAACTCATAAACTGAGCTTTTCTACCTAACTGAGGAAACCTTGTAAATTTGACCTTGTTGTAGATGCTTTCAAGAGTTTAGGGAGGTTTATGTAAGTGTATTTCATCATATTTAGGTATTTTTAAGCCACCCAAATCCTGTTTGAGTTGATAACATAATACCTCATTAGGTTCAACATGATCATACCCCCTCATGTGCACTTTGGTTTATAAACTAAGAATTCATTCTATGACTGAGACACATGTTTTCCATTTATTCTTTTAGGTTATCATTTCCTTCTTGAGCTTGATTATATTGTGGAATGACTCTCTGATTTCACTCTGATATCACACAATTTTCATGAACTAGTATTCCTCTTTAGGGATCTCAAATACCACTTTAGCATCCATTTCTAGGTCACTAGTGAGACTGAGATGTTCTACCTGTTTACCTTATTGTAGGTGTTTATGGCCTCAAATGAATTTGTCCATGATGCTTGATAAATTCTCTTTGTATCCCTTAAATTTACAAGATGCATACATGAGCTAGTATTCATATATCTTAGAGTCCTAGATCACTAATTAGGCATCAAGCTAGGGTCACTATTTGAGTGTTTACTAAAGGTACTCATTTCAATCTAGATGGATACTTGTAGGTGTCTATAGAGTTTGGAAAACTATGTATCCATATCATAAAGTGACCCTCATACCCATTTTATGTTCCATTTCATTCAAATGAACCACCCTAGTCATGAGTGAGTACATTATTGGTTTTCAAGGTGTCAATTTGTCACTTCACACCTCTAAAGCTTGTAGATAATACAAGAGCATTTCATTGTGCTTCCAAGAAAATTTGGGATTCTCAAACACTACCTTCCTCTAGTCACGTTTCCCTCCAAACTTGATTAGTTATTATCCATGCTAGAGGTTGCTAGATGAACATATTTAAGAGCTTCCAACCAATTGATAACCATGTTCTATGTTAATTATAAAAGACCCTCTGACCTTTGTTTTATACTTTTAGGGAAAAGAGACCTAAACACCACTACATCATTATTGGGGAGGTAATCTCCACTTCAAACTACCAACTTAGTCCTTCAAATAAGGTTATCATGACCTAAATCACACACTAAGATCTCAAATAGGTTTGCATCCCATATTCCAACCTCCTATATGGCCTTTTTGTTCTCTGTTAACACCATTTAAGGACTGTTTCTAGAATTTGTATTTGAATCCTTGGTATGGTTTGCATACTTCATTCATGATTTAACCTTTAAACTTGATTTTCCATGGAGTGGCCTGAACACTAGGACCTTCAAGAAAGTTCCCATTTTTTAACATTCTCTATACAAGGCTTGTCAACCTCTGTTGATGTTACCTATAGGTGATTATTGATTGTATGTATGGATAGTGATCATGAAGTGGAACAACAAGGTTATATGAATGGTCTCAATACAATCCAAATAAATTTTCAAACTTTTCAAATACATAAGCATTATCAAGGAGATCTTAGACAATCTCCATAACATTATTTCAATGTGAAAGTTTCTTACATACACCTGGGAAGTGTAGGTAGGGGTCTCTAGAATGACATGTTGGTTTGATGGATGGACTTGCAACCATGAGAATCAAGGAGACTTGGATTAAAGGTGAAAAATTTGGGTCAATTAGACTTTGTAAACATGTATATGAATCTAACACAACCCTCTGGAACTGATGATAAATCATGAAAAATCCTAAAAAGGTGACAACTACCCATAACACCAATGGTGCATCCTCCTAAAAATTGAGTTCATTAGACCATCCAAACACCTTGAAGGTTGAAACTAATCATTGGAAACATAAGGGTAAATATCCAACATCCTCTAGAAATAATATCAGCAACTAATTTGTATATACTTGCTCAAAAAGAAGCAAAACCTATAACATTCATAGATTTGCAAGTAAATTTACATAGTCCACTTCAAATGGATGGTTCATGACACATATTTGACCATTTCTCAAAATTATTATAATTTATCTGAGTTTAAAACAACCTCACAATATCATTATACTTGAAAATCTTTCTAATGGTCATACCAAGTAGAAACCTACAAGTCACTTCAGTCTGCCAAAAAGAGTAAGAAATGATCTAAAAGGTTTTGAGTAAGAAATGTTAGTTTTATATCAAACCAAACATATATTTTAGAATGGGGAAGATCAAGAGTATCCTAACAATTTTTAGTTGGTGACACACTACCCAGGGAGGTCATATAAGTGCCAAACTCACTCTTTATTAAAGAAAACTACCTTTCTCTGAGTATCCTAACAATTTTTAGTTGGTGAGAGTTACTAAAGACATCTTAGGACACATGGCATGTGATAAAACTTTTTGACACTTGCACATTTCCAAATAAATGCATAAAAATCATTAAATGCACCTATTTGACCCCTTAAATGACTCAAAATGATAAATGGACCTAGAAAAATAATGACCAAAGTTATTATAACATCAATTGACATTAATTGACCTATGAAACACCTTATAACAAGATATTGTACCCCATTATATACCTAAAAATTAAGTTTTTACTAGGAATGCCCTATTTTGACCTAAAAGTTAAAATTGGTCAACAAATTAGTAACTCATAGGGGTAGTATACCTGCTATACTAACTAGACTAGTATCCTTATTAGTCCATTGGGCTTGTGGAGTCATCTAAGGACTGAGACAAACAAATACTAATTGACCATTGACTCAAATTTGATCAACACAAGACAACTAGTGACTACCTCAACCATGCAAAGGAAAAGGACACTCACAACTAAGAAATCAAACACACAAGACACACACATGTGCATAAGCACTTAGGAGAATTAGGAAACAACCTATTATTCACAACTAGAAACTAAACATACCTCCTTTCTTTGATCAAAATGAAAACTTCTTGAATCATTTTCATGGTGAGATGAAACAAAGTGCCAAGCATGCTTCTCTTTGGATTGAGTGCTTTTTGGACCAGACTTCTTCCTTGGCACTTCACTTGATCTGATTTCAAATAAATCATCCTCAAATAGGTCTCCAACAAAGACATATTCCTCTTGAACATGTTCACACACCTCATACTTCTGCCCACTCTTCATCTCATTCTCAACTTGCATCTCTTTAGTAGGCATGTCTCCAAGAGGATTGGTTTCATGTTCTTTGGAAGATTGAGGCCAATAAGAGCTTGTTCCATCTCTAAATATCTGATGTGTTTCTCTCAATTTATTGAGAGGATGTTATCCCATCTTGATGACTTCAAACATGTCATCATTAAATGCATATGCCTCTTGAAAAGATAGATTTGAAAGGATATTTTTTCTTTACATACCTGTCTACTAATGTTGCCTTTTCCATCTTTGACCAACTCATAACCTCTTTGAATATGGGTACAACCTGCTCTCATGACTTCAAAAAATCATCCAAAGGATGATTAGGAACCTCTCTTAGTTCATCCATGGTATCTTGCAAAGTGATAAAAGAATCAATGATCATTTCTTCCTCATCAAATATGAAGGCCAAATCTTGTGAATTGTCTTTTCATTCACAAAAGGGAGTCCCTATGGTGATTTATTCCTCATAAATAGTCATGAGGTCTTCTTTATAAGCCATGAATTGAGCATGTTCCTCTTCATTTGCTTTTCTCAAGATAGATTCTTCATCATCAACCAAGTAAAGAGATTCGACACAAGTACTCACCTTCTCTTCATCACTTAAGAACTATTGAGGGATTCCAAAATGAACTTCATCTACCATAATTTTATCTCTTTAGTCAAGGGCTCCATGATCTTCAACCTCCTTCATGGTGATACCAAGACGAGGCATCTTGAAATCATGTGATCTATCCCAATGAGGCTCTCAAGGAGGTGGGTTTTCTTCAATCAAGAGTTATCTTTCTTTATCAACCATTTGATCTTCCTTTGGTTCCCACACCATAGGTCCATCAAGGTAAAGGGTAATAGGTTGAATACAAGATGAAAAAGTAGGTGGAGATGGAATATAGAGCTCAAGTTTATATTGACAATGTAAGGTAAGAGACTCTTTTGGAAGCTCTTGAGGAAGGGGAGATGGGGTGTGTTTAGGAATAGGATCTTATTTTAGGTCTAAACCTTCCACATCACCTTGACTTAGAAATCTCATCTTTTCTTCTAATTTCTCTATTTTCTTGGCTAGGTTATCTTGGAAAAGCTTCTCTTGAAGTTGATAGGAATCATCATGGGGATAAGGATTTCATGAAGGATACCATGTAATAGAGGAATCTTATTGAGTAACTGTGGGAGGGACTTACAAAGGGTTAACTCCATTTTCCACTTCACACTCTTGGGCAATTTTCCCATCTTCTTTCTTACCCCATGACTCTATTATCTTGCTCCAACTTAGGATGTTAGGATTAAATGTCTTCTCAATTTTACACTCTTGGTCAAGACTTTTCTCCTCCTTATTTCCCCATGATTCCACTATTTCATTCCAACTTATGACATTGGGATTATGAGTCTCATTTTTAGGTGGTGGGTATGGTATGTGAGAGGGAAAAGTAGGCTTGAACTCCACTCCTTTTGCTACCAACATAGACTATTGCATATGCATGTTAGCTAATTCAATATGCTTATCAATATTGGCCTTAAACACAAGACTTTATGTTTCAATACTCTCCTCTAACTAATTAAGAAGAAGATGACCTTGATAGGCTTGGTTTTACTCATGAGTAAGGGTCATGTATGGCAGGTATGAAACTTGGGCAAATGGATATGAAGGCTGATAGGTATGGTGAGGTTGCCTTTCATAAACTTGTAGCCTATCCTTTAAGGAAGAGACTAAACCACTCACATCAAGCATCTCACTTATGAGCCTTTGTTAATTGGCTCTCACAATAGGTGCCCACTCTTTCTGGACTAACTCTAATGCATTTCTCATTTGATGGATGGAATGATTAGGAATACTTTGACTGCATCCCCTTTGAATATCAAGCTCTATCATATACCTTTCATAGCCCAAACGTGCTTGTTTGAATGTGCAAATGGGTTGATTGGAGAAAGGATTACGTTGACTAGGAATAAGACATTGAGAAGATTGGTTATAGGACTGATGCAACTCATGGTACGGCTAAATATGATCATATTGGGATTGATAATGATCATAAAAAGCTTAAACAAGAACTTGTTCATATTGATAGTGAATGGGACAAGATAGATATGTTTCACCAACTTGTAGAGGACAAAACTCAAATCCAAGGTCAGCCATGAATCTTCATTGAAAGAAAAAACACAAAAAAATATGTTACCATCAATCTTAAAAGGAAAAGTTGGGTTGCTTGACCAGCTAATATGTCTTCGAAGTCACCATTGATGCTTAAAAGGATGCCTCCAAAGGCTAATGTGTTGAAGAACAACACAAAAAATCCTCCAACTCTTAGAACAAGAGTCCCACTAGATGTACCAAAAAAAATTATCACTTGGGTTTGCACCCTTTGAGTAGATGCAAAGCTCTCCTCATCCAAGTGGCACAATGAAATTACATCTAGGCTTGTGGGTAGGCTAAAGAATGAGGTAAGTTGCTAGATATGGCTAGCTCCCTTGATGTACCACTTAGGATTGAACTTACAAATAAACTTTGAGTGGGTGAAAAGGGAGAGAGATAACTAAAATAAAATATAAACCAAGGATGTGATACACCAAATCAATTTGATGACTTCTAAACAATTGCATTTTACATTTGAGACCAAAAAGCAAACTACAAATACACTCCTCCAATCTTCATCTTCTCACATCAATGTTACATTATGAGGTCATAGATGAATATGCAAATCTAGGAGGACTAAACAAAATCCCTTGAATGGAACTAATGAAAATACTAACTCACTTAACATTTCACATCTCCCTAAACACTTCACATGCCCTCATTGGGTTATAGGCTTGAACCTACCAATTAAGTCCACCTGAAACCCTGGGTGTCTATACCACCCTGTTTGATTTTTTCTCTCTATGAAAATTTCTCATACTTTATTTAGTTATGATCTAGATTCACAATCTGCATTTAAGGATACATTTAACTTCTAGTTCATTTCTTTTATTTTATTCCAAATCTACAATTTTCATGTATGATGGGAATGCCCTTTGTCTGAGACAAAATAGAGGGCACTCCCCTATTTTAATAGGCATAATTGAAGGATTTAAGGTATTTTTAAAGTGATATATGTTCTCTATATAAAAATGTATCCTCTATTCAATCCATTTGACCCCTCAAAGTCTCAAAAAACCAAAATAGATTAGTTAAAAACATTATGTATACAGGGTTTTGCTCATGGACTATATATGTACTCAAAAAGAGGTCCTCCCCTATCCTATGTTTATAATGATATCCTCAAAATATCATCATTATCATTCTTTATGTATTCTCATCTTCCTTTTATTTTCCCACTTTCCTTATCCTCCTTATAACTCAACTTTCCATTTCACTATTTTAGGCTACATATTGTACTCTCATTTTGAAAACCCTACCTATAAGTATCATACCTGGTTTGAACTCCAAACATAGTGTTCAAAAACCCATTTTTACCTTCTTAGTAGTTATTTCTACCTTTAGCCTCACTTATTTCACCTCTATTCACTTTTGAACTCATAAACTGGTCTTTTTTGCCTAACCGAGGAAACCTTGTAAATTTGACCTTATTGTAGATGCTTTCAAGAGTTTAGGGAGGTATGTGTAAGTTTATTTCATCATATTTATGGCTTTTTAATTCACCCAAATCCTTTTTGAGGTGGTAACATAATACCTCATTAGGTTCATCATGCTCATACCCCCTCATGTGCACCTTGGTTCATAAACTGAGAATTCATTCTATGATTGAGACACCTATTTTCCATTCATTCTTATAGGTTACCATTTCCTTATTGGGATTGGTTATATTGTGGAATGAATCTCTGAGTTCACTCTAAGATCACATAATGTGTATAAACTAATATTCCTCTTTGGGGATCTCAAATATCACTTTAGCATCCATTTCTAAGTCACTAGTGAAACTGAGATTTTCTATCTATAATTTACCTTGTTTTAGGTGTTTATGACCTCAAATGAATTTGGCCATGATGCTTGATAAATTATCTTTGGATCCCTTGAAGTGATAATATTCATACATGAGCTAGTATCCATCTATCTTGGATTCTAAGAGCACTAATTAGGCATCAAGCTAGGGTCATTGTTTGAGTGTTTGTTAAAGCTACTCTTTTCAATCTAGATGGACACCTATAGGTGTCTATAGAGTTTGTGAAAATATGTATCCATATCATAAAGTGACCCTCATACCCATTTTGTGTGCCATTTCATCCATTGAACCATCCTATTCATGAGTGAATATATTATTGCTTTTCAAGGTGTCAATTTATCACTTCACACCTCTAAAGCCTATAGATAATACAAGAGCATTTTAGTGTGCTTCCATGCAACTTTGGTTTTCTCAAACACTGCCTTGCTCTAGTCACTTTTCCCTCAAAAAATTCTTATCTATTATCCATGATAGAGGTAGATAGATGAACATATTTAAGAGCTTCCAACCACTTGATAACCATGTTATATGCTAATTATAAAAGGCCTCTGACCTTTGTTTTATATTTTCAAGGAAAAGAGCCATGAACACTACTACATCATGTTTGGGGAGGTAATAGCCACTTCAAAATACCAACTTAATCCTTTAAATAAGGTTACCATGACCTAAATCACACACTAGGATCTCAAAGAGGTTTGCATCCCATATTTTAAACTCTTATATGGCCATTTGGTTCTCTGTTAACACCTTATAAGGACTAGTTCTAGAATTTGTCTTTGAATCCTTGGTATGGTTTACATACTTCATTGATGATTTAACCTTGAAACTTGATTTTCCATGGAGTGGCTTGAACACTAGGACCTCAAAGAGAGTTCCCCTTTTTCAACATTCTCCATACAAGGGTCTTCAACCTCTATTGATGTCACCTCTAGGTGATTGTTTATTATATATATAGACAGTAAGCATGAAGTAGAACAAGGTTATATGAATGGTATAAAAAAAATCCAAATAAATTTTCAAACTTTTCAAATGCATAAGCATTATCAATGAAATCTTAGACAATCTCCCTAACACTATTTCAATGTGAAGGTTTCTTGCATACACCTGGGAAGAGCAAGCAAGAGTCTCTAGAATGACTAGTTGGTATGATGGATGGACTTGAAACCATGAGAATCAAGGAGACTTGGATGAAAGGTGAAAAATGGGGGTCAATTAGACTTTTTAAACATATATATTAATCTATCACAACCCTTTGGAACTGATGATAAAGCATGAAAACTCTTGAAAATGTGAAAATTGTCCATAACACCAATGGTACACACTCCTACAAAGTGAGTTAATTAGAACATACAAACACATTAAATATTTAAACCAATCATGGGAATCATAATAATACATATCGAACATCCTCTTTAAACAATTTTAGGAAATAAATTTATAGACTTGCACAGAATGAAGCAAAACCTATAGGGTTCATAGATTTTCAAGCAGATTTGCATAGTCCACTTGAAATGGATGGTTCATGAAGCACAATTAAATATTTCTCAAACTTATTATATTAATTTTAAGGAATATTAGTTTACAACAACCTCCCAATATCATTCTATCTGAAACTCTTTTTGATGGCCATACCAAATGGAAACCTGTAAGTCACTTCAGTCTGCCAAAAAGAGCAAGCAAGGAGCTGAAAGGTTTTGAGCAAGAAATGTTAGTTTAAGATCAAAATAAATGCATATTTGATTATGGGTAAGGTTAAGAGTCACATTTACATATTTTCCAAGTGGCATACTTCCCAAGGAGGCCATATAAGTTCTAAACTCACTCTTTTATTCAAGAAAACTATCTTTCTCTGAGTAACCTAACAATTTTTAGTTAGTGATAGTTATGAAAGACCTCGTAGGACACATGGAATGTGATAAAAATCTTTGACACTTGCACATTTTTCAATAAACCCATAAAAAGCATTTAATACACCTATTTAACCCTTTAAAATGACTCAAAATGATAAATAGACCTAGAGAACTAATGACCAATGTTATTATAGCATCAATTGACATTATTTGACCTATTAAAAACCTTATAAAAATTATATGGCTAAAAATTAAGTTTTTTACAAGTATCCTATTTTGACCTAAAAGTCAAAATTAGTCAACAAATTTGTGACTCATAGGGGTAGAATGCATGTTATACTAACTAGAGTTCTCTTTCTTTATCAACTAGCTAATCCTCCATTGGTTCTCAAACCATAGGTCCATTAAGGCAAAGGGTAATAGTATGAAGACAATATGAACTAGTTGGTGGAGGTGGAATATAGAGCTCAAGGTCATATTGAAAATATAAGGTAAAAGACTCTTTCAAAAGCTCTTGAGGAAGGGGAGATGGGGTGTGTTTAGGCATAGGATCTTATTTTGGGTCTAAACCTTCCACCTTACCTTGACTTATCAATCTCATCTTTGATTCTAATTCTACTATTTTCTTAGCCAAGTTTTCTTCAAAAATCTTCTCTTGAAGTTGATAGGAATCATCATGGGGATAAGGATTGCATGAAGGTTGCCATGGAATAGAGGAAGCTTATTGAGAAAGGGTGGGAGGGACTTGAAAAATATTAACTCCATTTTCCACTTCACAGTCTTGGAAAATGTTCCCATCTTCTTTATTATCCCATGACTCTACTATCTTACTCCAACTTAGGATGTTAGGATTAAATGTCTTCTCAATTTCACACTCTTGGTCAAGACTATTCTCCTCCTTATTTCCCCATGATTCCACTATTCATTCCAACTTAGGACATTGGGATTATGAGTCTCTTTTTTAGGTGGTGGGAATGGTATGTGAGAGGGTAAAATAGGCTTGAACTCCACTTCCTTTGCTTCCAACATAGACTGTTGCATATGCATGTTAGCTAACTCAATCTACCTATCAATATTGGCCTCAAATACAAGAATTTTTATTTCAATACTCTCCTCCAACTGATTAGGAATAAGATGACCTTGATAGGCTTAGTTTGGCTCATGAGTAGGGGTCATGTATGGCTGGTATGAAACTTGGTCAAATGGATATGAAGGCTGATAGGTATGGTGAGGTTGCCTTTCATGAACTTCTATCCTATCCTCTAAGGAAGAGACTAAACTACTCACATCAAGCATCTCACTTGTGAGCCTTTACCAATTGGCTCTCTCAATAGTTATCCACTCTTTCTTGGACTAACTCTAATGCATTTCTCACTTGATGGATGGAATCATTAGGAATACTTTGACCACATCCCCTTCAACTATCAAGCTCTAACATATACCTTTCATAGCCCAAAATTTCTTGTTTGAAGGTGGATATGGGTTGATTTGAGAAAGGACTAGGTTGATTAGGAACAAGACATTGATAAGGTTGGTTATAGGACTGATGCAACTCATGATAGGGATAAATATAATCATATTGAGACTGATAATGATCATGACAAGCTTGACCAAGAAATTTTTCAGATTGATAGGGAATGGGACAACGTGGATATGTTTCTCCAACTTGTAGAGGAAAAAACTCAAATCCAACATCAGCCATGAATCTTCATTGAAATCAAGAACATAAAGAAATATGTTACCATTAATCTTCAAAGGACAACTTGGGATACTTGACCAGTTAATATGTCTTTGGAGTTGCCAATGATGTTTGAAAAGATGCCTCAAAGGTTGATGTGTTTAAGGACAACACCAAAAATCCTCTAACTCTTGTAATAGGAGTCCCACTAGACATGCCAAAAAAAATTGTCACTTGGATTTGTACCCTTTTAAGAGATGAAAAGCTCTTCTCATCCAAGTGGCATAATGGAATTACCTTTAGGCTTGTGGGCATCCTATAGAATGGGTAAGTCTCTAGATAGGGCTAGCTCCCTTGATGTACCACTTAGGATTGAACCTACAACTAAACTTTTGGAGGGTGAAAAGGGAGAGAGATGACTTCCAACCAAATTGCATTCTACACTTAAGACCAAGAAGCAAACTACAAATACACTCCTTCAATCTTCATCTTCTCACATCAATGCTACATTGTGAGGTCATAGATGAATGTGCAAAGCTAGGAGGACTAAACAAAAGGCCTTGAATAAAACTAATGAAAATACTAACTCACTCAACATTTCACATATCTTTAAACACTTCACATGCCCTGCAAGAAGAATTTATTTAACTGTAAATAAGGTGAAAGAATGAGACCACATGCTAGGAATCCATAGTCTTCACTATAAAAGATTCATCGTTAAAATGGAAAAAACTTATAAATAGTCATGAAAAGGTAACACTTAGTTATTTTATTGATCAAAAGGTATACAAATGAGTAGGGATTTTCCATACTCAGGTGGAGCATCCAATACAATGCCAAAATGGCCAACTCTTATAGAGTTTGAGAGAGAGAGAGAGAAAGAGAAGTCCAAGGGTCATAAAGACACTTGTCAAGTTGAAATAATAGTTATCCATTAATTTTAAAATTTTATGTGTCAAACTATGAAATTTCAAGAGTAATAAGTGTCAATTCAACTCATTAAAATTATGCAAGGTGGCCCAAAACTCCTTTTCTTGCATAGAAAATTGGCTTCATTATTAAGCCTATTTGAGTGACTTGTAACTAATCAAAGGCATATCCCATTATTGAAATGTAATTTGAGTCTCTCATACATGCATTGGTTGCATCCTAGTCTTCTGGAATCACTTGGAAGAAAGCCATCATCGCCTGCACTCTAGGAAACATCCTTCTCATGCACCTAGCACAATTGTCCTCAAATTTGGCATCAATTTCCTGTGAAAATATATAGGATATGTTTAATGACAAGTTTCAATACCCTCCATGTCTTTAGAAGCATCAGGCAAGCTTTAAAATCAGCCCAAGTGAAGCTTTTCATCTCTCTCACTAGCTTGTGCAATATGCTAGATTTGAATAGCTAAGTTGAAACCCCTAGTTGGGGAACATAGAAGATATTTCATGGAATGAAATTAATATGAGGAGTTATTATAAGTGTTAATATTTCTTATAAAATTGATTTCATCTCCTAACTCCTCTTGTAGCCTACATAATACATAAAATAGTGAGGAAAAACATGTTTCTACCCCCATCTGTATAATTTCGTACAACTCATCATAGTTTGAAGTATCCTGGGGGAATCATATAAAACCTCCAATCATCATTCTTGACAAACTATTTCATTTTAGTAGCTTTCCAACTCCATTTTTCAAGACTGATCCCTAGCAAGGGTTTTAGTGCAGTTTTAGGTTTTAAGGTTGGTTCATAAAGATCCAACATCCAAGTTTCCAAATAATTCCACAAATGTGGCCTTAAAAACCCCTGATAACTTCCCCTATCTCCTTTAGAAGCTATGAAATCCTTCAAAAATATGTGAGCTTTTAAAAGTTTCCTATCGAGCTTGTTTCCCTTATTTTCACATGCCTAAGTTTGTCTTTGAGTCAAAAATGGATTCCCTGATGTTTGTTCTAGCTTAAAAAGCTCAAATACCTCTACTAGTGACCCAAAAACATGATTCAATAGGTTTAAAATCATTTCCAAGTCTAAAAATGTGAAAGTCCCTCAATTTGAGCATAGGCCTAATCCTTGCCTAGTAGGTCTCCCTTTACCATAGAGATCAAAATGGCCTTTAGTTTTTTCTCCTATCTCCAAATATTCTAACACTTCTAAAATTACCCAATAGACTTTCTCCAATTCACTATAAATTATATCAAGGTTGGAAAAGGGAATTTGAGCCCTCATTGAGTTATAGGCGTGAACCTACCAATTAGGTCTGCCTTCAACCCTTGGTGTCTAGACCACCCTGTTTGATTTTTTATCTCTATGAAAAGTTCTCATATTTGATTTATTTGTGATCCAACTTCACAATCTTCATTTAAGGATACATTCAACTTATGGTTCATCTCTTTGCTATTATTCCAAATCTACCAGTTTCATGTATGAGGGGAGTGCCCTCTGTCTAAGATCAAATAGAGGTCACTCCCCTATTTTACCAAAAAAATTGAATGAGTTATGGTATTATGCAAGTTATATATGTTCCATATACAAAAATTTATCCTCTATTCAATCCATTTGACCCCTCAAAGACTCAAAAAATGAAAATAGATTAGTCAAAAACATTGTGTATGTAGGGTTTTGCTCATTGACTATATATGTACTCAAAAAGAGGCCCTCCCCTATCCTATGTTTATAGTTATATCCTCAAAATATCATCATGATCATGATTTATTTATTTTCATCTTCCTTTTATTTTCCCACTTTCCACATCTTCCTTATAACTCAACTTTCCATTTCACTGTTCTAGGTTGGATACTATACTCTCATTTTGAAAACCCTACCTGTAAGTATCATGCCTAGTTTGAAATCCAAAAATATTATTCACAAACCCCTTTGGAACTTATTATTACTTATTTATACCTTTTTCCTTACTTATTTCACCTCTATGCACTTTTGAAATCATAAATTGGGCTTTTCTGCCTAACCGAGGAAACCTTGTAAATTTGACCTTGTTGTAGATGCTTTCAAGAGTTTAGGGTTTAAGTGTATTTCATCATATTTATGGATTTTTAAGTCACCCAAATCATTTTTAAGGTGATAAAATAATACCTCATTAGTTTCATCATGCCCATACCTCTTCATGTGCACCTTGGTTCATAAACTGAGAATTCATTCTATGACTGAGACACTTATTTTCCATTGATTCCTGTAGGTTTCCATTTCTTTCTTGGGATTGGTTATATTTTGGAATGAATCTTGGAGTTCACTCTGAGATCACATAATGTGTATGAACTAATATTCCTCTTTGGAGATCTCAAATACCACTTTAGCATCCATTTTTAGGTCACTAGTGAGACTGAGATGTTTAGTCTATACTTTACCTTATTATAGGTGTTTATGGCCTCAAATGAATTTGTCCATGATGCTTGATAAATTCACTTTGGACACCTTGAAATGAAAATATGCATGCATGATCTAGTGTTCATCTATCTTGGAGTCCTAGAGCACTAATTAGGCATCAAACTAGGGTCACTATTTGAGTGTTTGTTAAAGCTACTCATTTCAATCTAGATGGACACTCGTAGGTGTCTATAGAGTTTGGAAAAATATGTATCCATATAATAAAGTGACATATTTCATCCATTGAACCATCCTAGTCATGAGTGAATACATTATTGCTTTTCAAGGTGTCAATTTGTCACTTCACACCTCTTAAGCCTATAGACAATACAAGAGCATTTCAGTGTGCTTCCAAGTAACTTTGGACTTCTCAAACACTGCCTTCCTCTAGTCACTTTTCCGTCAAAACTTGATTATCTATTATCCAAGCTACAGGATTATAGATGAACATATTTAAGAGATTCTAACCACTTGATAACCATGTTATATGCTAATTATAAAAGACCCTCTGACCTTTGTTTAATACTTTTAGGGAAAAGAGCCCTGAACACTGCTACATCATGTTTGTGGAGGTAATATCCACTTCAAAATACCAACTTAATCCTTCAAATAAGGTTACAATGACCTAAATCACATACTAGGATCTCAAAGAGGTTTTCATCCCATATTCCAACCTCCTATATGGCCATTTGGTTCTCTGTTAACACCTTTTAAGGATTGGTTCCAGAATTTGTCTTTGAATCCTTAGTATGGTCTACATCCTTCATTGATGATTTAACCTTGAAACTTGATTTGCCATGGAGTTCCCTGAACACTAGGACCTCAAAGAGAGTTTCCATTTTTCAACATTCTCCATACAAGGGTCTTCAACCTCTACTGATGTCACCTGTAGGTGATTATTGACTGTATGTATAGACAGTAAGCATGAATTAGAACAATAAGGTTATATGAATGGTATCAAAACAATACAAATCAATTGTCAAACTTTTCAAATGCATAAGCATTATCAATGAAATCTTAGACAATCTCCCTAACACTATTTTAACATTAAAGTTTCTTGCATACACTTGGGAAGAGCAGGCAGGGGTCTCTAGAATGACTGGTTGGGGTGATGGATAGACTTGAAACCATGAGAATCAAGGAGACTTATATGAAAGGTGAAAAAGGGGGGTTAATTAGAATTTTAAAACATCTAGATGAATCTAACACAACCCTCTAGAACTGATGATAAAGCATGAAAAATCTTGAAAAGGTGAAAACTACCCATAACACCAATGGTGCATCCTCCTGCAAAGTGAGTTTATTAGACCACCCAAACACCTTAAAGGTTGAAACCAATCATAGTAAGAATAACCAGACATAGCCAACATCCTCTAGAAACAATCTTAGCAACTAAATTATATGGACTTGCACATAATGAAGCAAAACCTATAGGGTTCATAGATTTACAAGCAAATTTGTACAATCTACTTCAAATGGATGGTTAATGAAGCACAGTTTACCATTTCTCAAACCTATTATATTAATTTTAAGGTATATGAGATTAAAACAACCTCCCAATATTATTCTATTTGAAACTCTTTTTGATGGCCATACCAAGTGGAAACCTACAAGTCACTTCAGTCTACCAAAAAGAGCAAGAAAGGATATGAAAGTTTTTGAGAAATAAATATTAGTTTCAAATCAAACCAAACATGTATTTGAGAATGGTGAAGATGAAGAGTCATATATACACATTTTTCAATTAGCACACTTCGCAAGGAGGCTGTACAAGTACTAAAATCACTCTTTTCTTCATGAAAACTATCTTTCTCTGAGTACCCTAACAATTTTCAATTAGTGACAGTTATTAAAGACCTTATAGGACACATGGAATGTGATAAACCTCTTTGACAATTGTACATTTTCCAAGAAACCCATGTAAATCATTAAATACACCTATTTGACCCCTTAAAATGACTCAAAATGATAAATAGACCTAGAGAACTAATGACAAAAATTATTATAGCATCAATTAATATTAATTGACCTATGAAACACTTTATAACAAGATATTATACCCCCTTACATGCTTAAAAATTAAATTTTTTACTAGGAGTGCCCTATTTTGAGGTAAAAGTCAAAATTGGTTAACAAATTGATGACTCATAAAGGTAGTATGCCTATTATACTAACTAGACTAGTAGCTTTATTATTCCATTGGGATTATAAAGTCATATAAGGACTAAGACAAACAACAAAACATTGACCATTGACTCAAATTTGATCAAAACAAGACAACTAGTTACTACCTCAACTACACAAAAGAAAAGGACACACACAACCAAGAAAGCAAACACACAAGACACACACACGTGTATAAGAACTTAGGAAAATTAGGAAATAACCTATTATGCACAATTAGAAACTAAACATGCCTCCTTTCCTGGATCAAAAGAAAAACCTCTTGAATCATTTTTATGGTGAGAAGAAATAAAGTGTCAAGCATGCTTCTCTTTGGATTGAGTGCTTTGTGAAATAGATTTCTTACTTGGCACTTCACTTGATTTGATCTCAAATAGATCATCCTCAAATAGTTCTCGAATGAATACATATTCCTCTTGAACATGTTCATACATTTCATACTTCTGCCCACTCTTCATCTCATTCTCAACTTGCATCTTTTTAGTAGGCATGTCTCCAAGAGGATTGGTTTCATGTTCTTTAGAGGATTGAGGAAAATAAGAACTTGTTCCATCTCTCAAGATCTGATTTGTTTCTCCTAACTGATTGAGAGGATGATATGCCATCTTGATGACTTCAAACATGTCATCATCAAATGCATATGCCTCTTGAAAAGATAGATTTGAAAGGATGCTTTTTATTTGCATTCTTGTCTACCAATGTTGTCTTCTCCATATTTGACCAGCTCATACCCTTCTTGAAGAGGGGTATAACCTACTCTCATGACTTCAAAAAATTCATCCAAAGACTAATTATGAACCTCTCTTAGTTCATCCATGGTATCTTGTAAAGTGAGAAAAGAATCAATGATCATTTCTTCCTCATCAAATATGAAGGCCAAAGCTTGTGAATTGTATTTTTGTTCACCAAAGGGAGTAATTATGGTGATTTATTCCTCATAAACACTCATGAGGTCTTCTTTATCATCCATGAATGAGCATGTTCCTCTTCATTTTCTTTTCTCAAGATAAGTTCTTCAACACATAAAAAACACTTTTCATCATCAACCAAGTAAAGAGATTCAACACAAGGACTCACCTTCTCTTCATCACTTAAGGCCTCTTGAGGGATTTCAAAATGAACTTAATATATCATAATTTTATATCTTTGGTCAAGGGCTGCATGATCTTCAACCTCCTTCATGTTGAGGCAAAGACTAGGCATCTTGAAATCATGTGATCTAGCCCAATGAGGCTGCCAAGGAGGTAGGTTTTCTTCAAGCAAGAGTTCTCTTTATTTATCAACCTGATGATCCTCCTTTGGTTCCCACACCACAGGTGCATCAAGTCAAAGGGTAATAGGATGAGGATAAGATGAACTAGTTGGTAGAGGTGGAATATAGAGCTCAAGGTCATATTGAGAATGCAAGGTAAGAGACTCTTTTGAAAGCTCTTGAGGAAGGGTA
Source organism: Torreya grandis (assembly GCA_037957365.1). Classification (NCBI taxonomy): domain Eukaryota; kingdom Viridiplantae; phylum Streptophyta; class Pinopsida; order Cupressales; family Taxaceae; genus Torreya; species Torreya grandis. The sequence continues at coordinate 3,102,600 of JARHVA010001089.1, read as the reverse complement.
CATGGGGTGTGTTTAGGCATAGGATATTATTTTGGGTCTTAACCTTCCACATCACCTTGACTTATCAATCTCATATTTGCTTCTAATTCCTCTATTTTCTTCTCTAGGTTCTCTTGGAAAAGCTTCTCTTGAAGTTGATAGGAATCATCATGGGGATAAGTATTGCATGAAGGCTGCCATAGAATAGAGGAAGATTTTTGAGGAAGGGTGGGAGGAACTTGCAAAGGATTAACTCCATTTTCCACTTCAGACTCTTGGACAATGCTCTCATCTTCTTTCTTACCCCATGAATCTACTATCTTTCTTGAACTTATGATGTTAGGATTAGATGTTTTCTCAATTTCACACTCTTGGTCAAGACTTTTCTCCTCATTCCCCATGATTCCACTATTTCATTCCAACTTAGGACATTGGGATTATGAGTCTCTTTTTTAGGTGGTGGGGATGGTATGTGAGAGGGAAAATTAGGCTTGAAGTCCACTTCCTTTACTGTTAACATAGACTATTGCATAATCATGTTAGCTAACTCAATATGCCTATCAAGATTGGCCTCAAACACAAGACTTTTTGTTTCAATACTCTCCTCCAACTGATTTGGAAGAAGATGAACTTGATAGGCTTGGTTTGGCTCATGAGTAGGGGTCATGTATGGCTGGTATTAAACTTGGGAAAATAGATATGAAGGCTGATAGGTATGGTGAGGTTGCCTTTCATGAAATTCTAGCCTATCCTCTAAGGAAGAGATTAAACCATTCACATCAAGCATCTCACTTGTGAGCCTTTGCCAATTGGATCCCTCAATAGGTGCCCACTCTTTCTTGACTAACTCTAATGTATTTCTCACTTGATATATGGAATTATTATGAATCCTTTGACCACATCCCCTTTGACTATCAAGCTCCAACAAATACCTTTCATATAGCAAAAGTGTTTGTTTGAAGGTGGAAATGGGTTGATTGGATAAAGGATTAGGTTGACTAGGCACAAGAGATTGAGAAGGCTAGTTATAGGAATGATGTAACTCATGAGAGGGATGAATATGATCATATTGGGACTGATAATGATGATAACAATCTTGATGAAGAACTTGTTCATATTGATAGGGAATGGGACAAGATGGATATGTTTCACCAACTTGTAGAGGGAAAAACTCAAATCCAAGGTGTGATAGATGGACTTGCAACCATGAGAATCAAGGAAACTTGAATGAAATGTGAAAAAAAGGGGTCAATTATACTTTTAAAACATGTATATGAATCTAACACAATCCTTTGGAACTAATGATAAAGCATGAAAATTTTTGAAAAGCTGAAAATTGTTGATAACACCAATGGTGCATCCTCCTACAATGTGAGTTCATTATACCATCCAAACATCTTTAAGGTTAAAATAAATTATGGTAATCATAAGGCTATATATTAAACATCCTATGGAAACAATCTTAGCAACTAATTTGTATGGACTTGCTTAGAATGAAGCAAAACCTGCAGGGTTCATAGATTTACAAGCAGATTTGCATAGTCCACTTCAAATAGATGGTTCATGAAGCACAGTTGAAAATTTATCAAAATTATTATATGGATTTGAATTTATATAAGTTTAAAATAACCTCTAAAAATAATTCTCCCTGAAACTCTTTCTAATCGTCATACCAAGTGGAAACCTGCAAGTCACTTCAGTCTGCCAAAAAGAGCAAGAAAGGAGCTGAAAGATTTTGAGTAATAAGTATCAATTTTAGATCAAATAAAACATGTATTTTATCATGGGTAAGGTTAATATCCACATTTACATGTTTTTTAATAGGCACACTTTCCAAGGAGGTTGTACGAGTGCCAAACTCACTCTTTTCTTCAAAAAATTGTCTTTCTATGAGTACCCTAACAATTTTTAGTGTGACAGTTACTAAAGACCTCCTAGGACACATGGCACATGATAAAACTCTTTGACACTTGCACATTTTTTAAAATACCCATACAAAGCATTAAATACACCTATTTGACCCCTTCAAATGACTCAAAATGATATTGGACCTAGATAACTAATGACCAAAGTTATTATAACATCAATTAACATTAATTGACATATGAAAAATCTTATAACAAGATATTATACCCCCTTATAATCCTAAAAATTAATTTTTTACTAGAGGTGCCCTATTTTGACCTAAAAGTCAAAATTGGTCAACAGTAGCTAAGGAAATAGAAAATGAAGATGAATTCAGTGATCAAGAAGAAGAAATCATGATTAGAACACCTCTTGAAAAGGACAAACATGTTTCAATCTTCCATAATGATGAAAATATGGAACAAGTTCAAGAGAAAAGGTAAAGTTTGATATGCAAGTGCAAGGACAAGTACATGAGGAAGAGGTTGTTGATGTGTAAAAGAAAGATGCCCCAGTTGAACAAGTTGATGATTTTTTCTGAGTTCTTTGATAATACAAGAGTTGCCATTCATAATGAAGGACAAGAGCTTACATAAGTAGTATAACACAAGTACCAATCAGTAAAAGAAGGCAAAGAACAAGCTAATTTTGAGAGTATCCTCAATCATCAACTTGGTGTTGAGGATGGAGCAGTGTTGATTGACCAAACTGAGATATCAAAAGAAGACTTGTAGCCTCATGATTATGGTCAAAGAATTGATATCATTGCTTTCAACATTTAGCCTAAATAAGCTCTAATTGAACTACAACTTCATGAGAACAAATCTTTAGATTTGTTTGATATCTTTCATTCAGGTTATTTTTTACTTGAATGTGGTCTATTACAAGCTAAGGAAAGTGCCTTCATCAAGCAAGAAGTAGTTATCTCTTAGAAGATGACATGTTTGAAATTTTCAAATGTGGTTATCAACTTTTCTCTTTAACTTTAGACATCTCTCTACTCTTGAAAGTTGAGAATGAGCTCAAGCGGCCTCAAGAAGTCACAAGATCATATCCATCTCCCTTAGAGGTCAACCTTGTAGATATATCAAAGGAGATAGATCAAGCTCATCTATATGTTCATGATCAGTAGCTCATAAATGAAGAAGAATTGGAGATGTTCTTGCAAAGTCCATAAATTTGAGAGGAGTATGATTGGGTTTTGGATTCACATCTACAACTCATGCACCTAAAATTGGTAGTAGAGGAACCAGTTGCTTCCTCAAGAAGACATGAGAATCCAATTGCTCTTAGCTACAAAAAAAAAATATCAATAAAAGGCAAATATGCTCCAAAGTTCCAAGGTGCACCAAATAGCTTTCCATTTGACCCTGGAGGGAAGCTTGTTGTTGCAGGTTAGTTGTTATAAGTTTGCTTTGTTTTAATAAGTGATTAACATAAGTAATAGTCTACTTTTATTTTGTCTTAGTTTCCTTATTTCCTTAGGTTAGTGGTCCTTGTTGTGTTTAGGTTAGTTTCCCTTATCTTATATGTTTCCCTTCAATAAGTGCCTTGGGCACTTTGTTTTGTTTTGTTCCTTTTGGTCCTTGTTTGTTTCAAAAGGAATTATCCAAGGGTTGGTAGCCAGTTTTAGCTTTAAATCAATGTGTTAAACCAGAGCAGAGACTCCACACCCAATATACTATCCAAAACAAATAGTCCGGGTTCTCAAGCATAGAAAGCATGCTTCCTAATTGAGTTGCCAAAGATTGTGGCCATTTTTGGCCCACATACCAAGCTTTTGCTTTCAAGAGAGAAGATACCAGTAGATTCTCATGGTGTTCATAAGCATTCATAGGTATTTAATAGATTGACAAAGTCTTATAAGTTCATTAGAGCCTTATAAAGAGACAAAAATGACTTGCACAAGTCTAGAGAGACCACACCATCATGGCACATCACGCAGAAATGAATGGGTTAGCTTAATTATGCATTTAATAAGTTCACTAGGAGGCCTCTCAGAGTTGAAAGATCATATGGACATGAATTTATTCATGCCTAAATCATGTTCTATATATTTTGTATCTTGATGAGCTTGTTATCTCAAGATATAGGTCTTTAAAGTTGAACTTACAAAGTGGGGTGTGCGCACAAATGTCAAATTTAGGCTTCATGAAATAATTGTTTGGATTCAAATGTTCCAAGGATGAATGCATGGATGACAAGTGTCAATATCACAGGAGCTCAAGTTGATATCTAACAGTGCATGGTGATTGGTGATGTCAATGGGTCTGGAAGATCCATAGAGCACATGAAATCATGCATCAAAGATCAACAGCGAGTGTTGGTCAAAATTTTAGTGGATCTTAAGAGAAAATGCATGGGTGAAAAGTGTCTCAACCATGTTAAATTGGTATGAGATAAATGGTACATGTTCAATCCATGCAAAGGGAAATTGACAGTGTGCATAAGGTCAAGAAGTCAACAAGCTCAAGATGAATGCGAGGTCGTCACATGGTACAAGTGCAGGAACTAGTCAAAATAGATATCAGATCCCTAAAATGAATGAGGAGCTGACATATGGACAATTTGAGAAGCCCAAATCAAAATCAACAACCAATATAAAAATTCAAAGACATGAGACTTCAAAAAGAGGTCAAACATGTGACCTACGTCGAACCAGATCAATGTTTCAAAAGGCATATGTCACTATTAGAGCTCAGTCGAGCATATTTAAGCATAATATGAAATGATACAATTAGGTTTTGTCAATGATAAAGTTTTGATGACATTGAAGCTCAATATAAACCTCTGGTTTGAATATCTGTAACATGTGGGGTCCACCTTTTGGGGTCACAGTATTATCCTATGAATGTGTTTGTTATTTCTTTAAATAAGATCTGTGTATACAATGAGTTCTCAGCTTCCACAAGGTTTAAAGGCAAAATAGGTTTGTTTAAACCTAATATAGTTCAAGACAGGACTATACAGCCTATAGATTTTCATTGATATTGTAGCTATATGAAAACTAATAAATGAGATTTGTTTTCAATCTATAGTAAGACCTATACTCAGATATTGAAGTAGGGGAAGATATGAATGATTATGAACAAGTGTCTCATATTTGAAATATCTAGATCCTTGATAAGTAGGTACCTATAGCCACTCAAAGTAGATATGGTCATGGCTCTATCAGGTCCAAAGATACACGTATTTTATCCTCATAAGCAAGTCAAGTGGAAGATGGCACAGAGTCCCAATGACATTAATGCATGAGGATCTTGAGTTGGTATATCTATTGTCTTGATCATTGATGACTCCTTCTCCACTCTCTTGTGCATGTTCCCCATCTCTCTCATTCCCTTCTGTTATAAATATAAGCTTCCAAGCCTTGAAATGGATCCCTCTCTTGGGCATAACTAGACTCCGCCAAGATTGATCTTTGCAACCTCCTGAGATAATTAGATGATTGTTTCAGATTTCATTAGTTTGGTATAGTGTGTTAATGTCAGTTTGATTTGTATATGTGGTAGAAATCTCTCCCTTGTCAAGTCTTGATCTCACCTATCTACTAGTTTATCTTGTTATGCAGGTCATGTTTAGAGTTTAATGTCATGTGATTGAAGCTAGCAAGTGGATACATTGACTGATTAGTACTTTGAATCAAACATTTCCATCACTTTCTTTAGGTTTTGATCACTTGGTAAACCTCTACATGAAATACTAATGCATAATAGATATTTAGAGTTGTAGATTCAGTCTTTTGCTTGTCTCATTAATGTTTTTATAAGTTCAAATAGAGTGGATGAGTAATCAATTTAGGTGTATCACCAACATTAGCTTAGATTTCCATTTTAGTTATCTTTCTCTCCATTTTCACCCCATAAAGTAATAGGTTTTAGTGGAAATGAGATAAGTGGTACATCAGAGGAGCTAGCCTTTTTAAAAATCTTAGAGGTCTGATCCAAAATTAGGTAACCCACAGCCTAGGGTCTTTCCCATGTTGGACTAGGTTTGATTAGAGGACCTAAACAATCCTTTCCTCAACTAAAGTGTAATCGAAGTCTCTAACAAGAACTCTAATCATGCATGTTGTGTGAAAGGGCAACTATGATCCCATAATCTAATGTAGTGAGCAATCTGTGTCTTTTTCTATATTTGCAATGGTGTTATGAATTTGTGGCATTGAATGTGGTGCCTTACGAACTGTAGGGTTCTCAAGAACCCATCCATTAGAAGATGTTTTAGGTGACATATGTGCCATGTGCTGAGAACCCTAAAAACCTAATAATATTGGTCTTAGCATTAACTGATTGGAGGAATGTCCTCTAGAATCTGTGACATATCTCTGATGCAAGGATCTCTCTAATATTGTTCTTTGTGGGAGGGTATGTGTACATTTTGATACTGTAGGAATAGACCTCGTTTGCATTGATGGCTCGATTGAACTCTGTGATGTATGCATGGAAACTATACTCTAAGTTGTAATTGATAACTATGATATATCTGGTAATAGTGTTGGAACTATAACTGGTGATTATACTATAACTACCTGTGGGATAGGTAGAGGATACTCATATGGGAGACCCTCAACTTTGACCACCTAATTTGTGTGTATGTATTTCAGGCATATGTGCATTATAGATGGAATAACTTATAATTTATATAATCATAACTTACCCAATAACATATCAAATATGCCTACACTAGGTACTACTAGTAATTGAGTGGCTATATGTGTTGGTCCAACTTGTAGTGGAAGCACAATCTCCTTGATGGAGATCTAAACATGACCACTAAAACTACTAATGAATTTGTTTATGGGGGATATATCCTTCTCTAAATATCTTAAATGCTACAAGAGTGTCATAGTCCACATTCTAATACTTAACCCATTGTCAACCATAACACTTTGGATAGGATGATGATCTATGTATGCTCGTATAAAGAGTGCATATAAATTTGTATCATCATCAAAAAATTCTTGCTATGAGAATATGATGAGGGATCTAGTTAAAACTATAGTATGGCACATGCCTATAATATTGTGCAATGGGTGTGCCTCCTTTGTAATAGTATGATATGAAGTTGGTGGTGGATATGCCTAATATGTGTAGTGAACACCTAATTTTCTCCCTGCCTCATTCGTTGTGTGCTTTGAAAATGGATCTAAATTTCTTTAATGCTTTAGCTTCTATTTGTTGTGGTTTTGGTGCTTCTATGGGTGTGCCCAAATCACTAATATTAGCCTCAATCAAATATTGTGTCTTATATTTTAGGCTTATGCATCTGTTTGTTGTATAGCCTGGTGCCCTGTGATACTCACAAAAAATCTTAGAATCATAGTTCTTTGGAAGAGACCATGTCCTATCAACCTCTTTAATAGTATGGATAAATATGACATTACATTTCAAGAGATGTAAAACCCGTGTTGGTGACTTTGGAAGGTTGGCAAAGATTCGACGTTGAGGAGTGGATAAAACCAATGTAGGAGCTAGCTCAGAAGCTACGTTGATTGTGTCATTTTGATCACTCTTGTGCTTAGTGAACCTTAATTTGTATGGAGGCTTGTTTTAACTCTTGACAGTTGATTTCAATCCATGGGTATATTTTAATTTACCCATTGATAGAAGTTTGACCTCTCTTTCTTTTATTGTGGCACAAATCTATGAATGTAGAAAACTTCTTGAACAAGATAACTTCGTGTAATGTTGGTAAAAGACTTTGTTTAAATATGCCTTGAAGCTCTCTATCTACCATAGGGCTAGTCAATTTGGATAATATAGTCATGTATCGTAAGACATAGTCTACGATAGGTTCATTTGACTTTTGTTTTAACTATGTCACTTGGGCATATGATATCTAGTCACTAATATTGATGGAGAAGTGTGTTAAAAACATGTTAGCCAAAGGATTGAATATTGTGATAGATTGATTTGGTAAATCATAAAACCATTATATGACATAATTCTTTAAATTACGTGGAAACAACTTTATGAGAAGCCAATCATTAAACACGTAGTCCAAACATGCTACGTGAAAAGCTCTTAGATCATGCTCTAGGTCACCCTTGCAATCATATAATGTAAGCTTGGGTGCTATAATTTGGATGGCAAGGGAGTTGATGCTATGTAATGTGCCAAAGGTGTATGTAAGAGAATATTAGATTCTAAAGCATGTGATGGCCTAGTGGCTCCCTTCTTGATATGAAAACTTTAGCCTATAGAGTATGAATCTCGTGCATAAGGGATTGTATATATGGAGTGGAGGAACTAGCCATAAGAGGTGTAGATGTCACTAAAGGTTGTTGAATTACAATTTTAAATTGTGCTAGCTGAGTTGTCCCCACTGTAAGTGTAACAACATTATTAGCTAAGGGAGTTAAAGATTGGCCATTAATTTTTTTGTGGAGGTCTTCTTGAATAATAATGATGAAGTCATCTTGTATATATGCATGTTTGGACACATAATCTTTTAATTGTTTCCTATCAGTCTCATCAAATATGTTGTTAAATTCTATCATTGTAGTTTGGAAAGTAAGAGAACAAGTTTTTGTATATTTTAAACCTTTGAAGAATATTAATCTAAGAAATATTGTAAAAAATAAATATGGAAGCAAATATGATATTTTAGAACTAAAATTTAAGCATAAACAGAAAAAGATATAAGCCCTAAGAGCATTTAGGGTTAGGGTTTTTTGAATTAGGGTTGCTTTGTAAAAATTTAAAGTATATTTAAATAAATGAACCGTAATGTGATATTGATTAAATGAGCTAGGTTATACCCAAAATTATAAAAATATAAGTTTGTAACCCTAATTTAGTGCACAAAATTTGGAGAAGATAAACCCTATGTAGAACTAGGGTTTTAAGCAATATTCAAAGTAAGTTGGGTTCACCAAATATTTTAACCTTTTATGGTTTAACTATGTAAATCATATGTTTGATTAAAAGGTTGAGTAGTCTAAATCAATAAAATAATATGCAATAAATAACCATCGATTTGTTACAAAATTTGACTTGCTTTGACTTTTTAAAAATAGTAATAAATATGTGTAAATAAAGATTTATTTGAAAAACACCGCATACAATATATTTGAGTACTAAAAATTGAGATACGAATAGGTCTAAGTGTCATCAACTAAATCCCTATGTCAGATCCTTCCCTGAACAGTAGTGCCACACTTGGTTAGTAGCGCCATATGGCTATAGTATTCTAAAAATGGCACTAGTGTCCTTTGTGCAGGACTACTCTTAAATTCTAGGTGCACCTATGCCTGTGTTTCTAGGTTTTACTCCTACATGCATGAAGTCTAAAACTCTATATTGTTATTGTAATAGTTGATTTATGATGCAAACCCTAATCCTTCTTGAAAGTAAGATATGAAATGAAAAGTGTGTTCATTATTAAGATAGGCTGGACACCCTCAACACTTCGATGTAAAGAGAGCTGCTTGCATACCAATACTATAAGGAGGAATCAACCCTGATGTAGTTCTGCCCACCTAAGTGTTGGTGCAAATGCAAGTGATGCTAGAATGATAGTGGACTTGAATGCCCTGAGTATGCTTGAGATTGGAAATCTAAAAAAATTGGGTTTAGGGAAGCTATAGATGGTAGTATGCAGAAGTAGAGTAGAATAATGATTAATAACTTTGATTTTGCTCAATTTGTTTCATGTTTGAATAGGTATTTTGCATCTAATTTATATCTAGTGGATAGAGGTCTAAAAGTCATATATTTATAGTGTTGTGTAGCTTGTGTGGTTAATTAAAGATGCTTAGGCCGACCTTAAAAGGGTTTTACTTTTGAAAATATATTTGTTTAAAAATTTTAGGGTAAAGGACATTAGTGTCATTTTGGAGACACTAGCGCCACATGGTTCTATTGTCCTTAATGTGGCACTAATGTCCTACTGGCAAGTTGCTGGGCACAAAGGGCTAGGATCAATAACTAAGGGTCTAAGACTGTGTTTTAACTGACTAGGGATACATGTGGTCTGCACAAGGGCTAGAAAAGTGTGATAATAGGCTTTAGGATAGGTCTAGGGATAAGCTAATGATAGGTTGTCTCAAGTAGCACCCTTAGCATTCAAATACCAATTTTAGGTGATTATAGTAACCAAAGAGAAACAATTTGAGATATAGGCACATTGGTTTGCATGAAAGGAAAACATATAAAAAGTGGAATATTAGAAGCATTCAAAGATTATTTATGTTTCCTTGGGTGAATTTTCTTTAGATATTTCCTTTTTCGATCATCTCATAACCCATATAATAGCATTTATTTCATTGGTAAATTTTAAAATATAATTACGAAATGTAACCTTATCATGATCACTCACATCAACATTATCATTCATAACATTCGGAGTTTCATCATTCATATCATTATGAGTCAATTCATCTACATAATTTATATTACTTGCATTTTCATTTACATGTGTATCAACAAATCCAGGATCAATCTTATCAACAATTGCCATTTGCTTTTTCAAATTAACATGTGTACTAGTTAAAAGAAACTTAACAAACATCACCTAGGGTGGAATTCAATCTATCACTTTGCCTAATAGATAACTTCAATTTAATCTTCCCCAGTGACATAAGATGGAAACATATACAACATACAAAGAGCTAGGGCTAATGATATAAAATAAAGTAAGCACAGTGTTGGATAAATCAAATTTATGCTTGCAAGAGTTAACCCTAGATGGAAAGAGAGCATGCAAAGCAATGTGGGTAACACTAGGCACATACAAAGGACAACCATAATGAAATAATGAAACAATATAAGAATGAAGGAAACCTAATCAAATCAAATCTAATATACAAAACTAAACTTAAGAGCTATGAGACGGTATGAAACCCTAGATTTTGGTGCAAAAGAGCACGAGTTCACCAAAATGTTTTATAGTAAAGGGGTTTTAGATCAAGAGATGCTATAGTAAACTATAAAACAATACAAAAACCAAATCTACTTTAAACACTGTAAATAAAAATCTGAATTTTATAAGAAACTAGGAACAAAATGCTTGGAAATTTGACAAATGAGATTTGTATATAGATCCCTGATTTTTGACCTATTTGTGTGTTGGCAGTGATTGAAAGTGATAGAAAACAAGTCCATAAATAATGCAGAAGAAAACCCGAAATAACTACAGAGATATAATGATGCACATAAATTTATCACTATCAAATTGGTTTGATAGCAGTCATACCAATATCAAATGTGTTTGATACATGCACTAGGTTGAATGCATGGATTTTTTTTCAATATTTGCAAATGATATCGAATATACCTAAAACTTTGCAAATGCCTTCACCAAATCTTGCTTGCCAGAAACCTCTCTCAGTTTGTTGATATGATGCACAAAACTTCCAAAATTCCATCCATTGCTCCAAACCCTAATCCACTACATGATCATAACAATTTGAGGTAGTTACGAGGGGTTTGTCTAAACCAAACCCATATTATTAAAATGTTTTACAATCAATACTCATGCAGTTTAGCAAGAACTTTGATGGTTGAATATATTAACCCTTACCCTTATGTATAAAATGAAAGAAAGTAGTCGATTTTATATGTTCTTTCACTAATATTTCTTTTGGTACAAGTATGCAGCTATAACACTTCAGATGCAGTAAAAGCAAAATGTAAAGATCTTTGTATGCAATATACATGTCATATTGGATTCTACTTGATTATAAATTCCTTAATATGCTTATGTATAGATAGACTTATTGAATTCACATTGAGACCTTATTAGCACACACCTTGTCATTGTGAAAGTGGGAAAGCCACAATCAAGGCACAACAAAATATGCAAAACCAGGAAAAAGGGTCAAAAGAACCCACAACCAACATGACCACTATCGAACCAGTTCAATAGTGGTCATACCACTATCGAATTGGTTTGATACTAGTCAGAGTGAATAAACTTCAAAATAGAGATTTGGGGGTTGCCATGATATTTCAGAGCATCTTGAGATAAACAAATAATTGATTTAAAGGTTATATAGTATTTTGGATTGATTAACAACATAATTATTGACCCGACATGACCTGAAAGTAAAGTTTTAAGGCAAGGAAAGGCTATACAGAGAATAACACAAATGAAAATATATTAATAAGAACATAATCTAAACTAATGAACCAATTTGATAGTGGTCATACTAGTATTGAATTGGTTTTTATACCAGTCAGAGTGACAATAAACTTCAAAACAAAGATTTGGGGGTTGCCACGGCATTTAGGAGCATCTTGAGACAAACAAATAATTGATTTGAAGGTTATATAGTATTTTGGATTGATTGACAACATAATTATTGACCCGACATGCCCTAAAAGTAAAGTTTTAAAGCAAGGAAAGGCTACATGGAGCACAACACAAATGAAAATTTGTTAATAAGAACATAATTTGAACCAACGAACCAATTCAATAGTGGTCATAATAGTATCAAATTGGTTTGATACCAATCAGATTGACAATAAACTTCAAAACAAAGATTTGGGGGTTGCCACGACATTTAAGAGCATCTTGAGACAAACAAATAATTGAATTAAAGGTTACAGAGTATTTTGGATTGATTGACAACATAATTATTGATCTGACACGACCTGAAAGTAAAGTTTTAAGGCAAGGAAAGGATATATGGAGCACAACACAAATGAAAATTTTCTAATAAGAAAATAATTTGAACGAACGAGTTCGATAATGATCATCCTAATATCAAATTGGTTTGATACCAATCAAAGTGACAATAAACTTCAAAACGGAGATTTGGGGGTTGCCACGGCATTTAGGAGCATCTTCAAACAAACAAATAATTGATTTAAAGGTTATATAGTATTTTGGATTGATTGACAACATAATTATTGGTCCGACATGACCTAAAAGTAAAGTTTTTAAGGCAAGGAAAAGCTATACGGAGCACAAAACAAATGAAAATGTGCTAATGAGAACATAATCTGAACCAACAATCTATATACACATAATCACACTAAAAATGTACCAAATCCTAGACATGTACCAAAATTAGGTGTCTACAATAATCAACCCTACTTTATTGATGGAAATAAATACAAGAAATGTTGATCCATCGATCAATATGACTCGACATGCTCCCTTGAGAGGATTTCAATAGATTGCACCATCTATCTAAAGAGAAGAGATTTGTGTGGCCTTGGTGGTCATAATTATCACTCGTTTTGGCCTAGAACATTTTTTAAGTAGCATATATAATAATGTAAATTCTCTAGAGCATTATATTTTGGCTAACTTTTGTTCATCTTTATTATAGATTTCATCTAGAACTAGGGCCTTTGCTTTTTATGATATAAGGATTAATGTTTTAACCTTTGAAGTGAAAAACAATAGTGTATCTATCAATGATTTGTGTGCATCTACGCTAATTCAAGCTCTTACTTTGAGTTCCTAGTCACTTGCACAACCTCGTGAAATTCTGCACTTTGAGCACCTCTATGCAGCTCCAGAAAATTGTGTGCATTTAGCACACCACTAGGAAACATGTTGCATAGCTCAGAAGACCACATTGTACACTTCACCTAATAGGGATGAAGTGTGTAGTTTTCAAATGTTTTTTTGGTGCCAAATTGACGGGTAGGGCCCCTACCCTATGCAAATTTTTTGATGATCAATTTCATCATGTTTCTCTACAACTTTGTGTTTCACACAGCACAACCTTTATGCATTTTACTCACCGTACACAACATTTTGCCATGCATTCAACCTATACACAACATCGTCCATTGGCACATCACCTTCAAACATTATGTGTTGCTCAATGCTTATGCAAAACATCCATATTGCATAATGACCACATGCAAACACTATGCCTTGCCAAGTGGCACTTTCAGGGCTCGCATTGTGCTGCAAAATCTTTCATGCCCCATAACCATTAGGAAATGAAGTGTCGTACACTGAAGCCCAAGCAGTTCAACTTCCATTACAATTCTTTTACTTCTGTAGCATTGTAATCTATGTATACATGTTCATAGTATTAGATAGTAGGAAGATAGTAGAAGGTAGTCAACCATACATATTTCTCAAAAGTATGCCATGTACAGAACACACAGATTAATATAGTTTTCTATCCCAATTCTATTACTTTCTCTATTCTCCATCTTACTCAATGTTGCTTTTGCATATGCATATAACCCATCTAGGTCCTCATTTAAATTGATGTCCCCCTGATCCATTAGGATTTGGAGCATTGATATCATAGTGGTTGATCTTGCATGTTCCATCGAATGAGGTTGGAGTATTTGAAGCTTAGTGTCAAATCATGAGATCCCTCAGACTCCATGTGTTATTTCAATAAAGTTCAGAGGACGAGATATAACACAACGTAAGATGATGTCCATGGGATGATCAGGGATGAGATTAAAAAGGCTCTTCAAGAACAAAAGACATTTATGTTCAATCAGTTCACTAAAGTCCTCAAACGAGTGGTTCCATTGGATCTAACATCAAGTAAAACTTTTGGTGGTAAAGTTCCTCCCAAGTTTCAAGTACATATAGATGTCCCTATGTTTGAGGAAAAATTAGATGCATATGCAATACATAATTAGTTGGATCAGTTAGAGTGATATTTTTCTAAAAATGACTTCTCTAATGAAGAGAAAACCAAAATTGCACTTTTAAAAGTTTCACCACTCATCAAGTGGTAGGAGGGACATCCCACAACAAAGGATGAATCTAAACCATCATGGGAAATTTTACTATAAGCCTTCAAGGATGAATATTATTTTGAAGATGCTTATGATGACAGCTACATTTAGTGGCAATGATTGTGGGAAGGGTATGCAAAATTGCATTGATTTGAGTCAAAACGTCATAGAGTCATCAAGTAGTGTTGTAACCTAAGACCATTCATTAAGTCCAAACTAAAATTTGTTAAAGTCAAGATGTTAGGTGAAGGCTATCGCTTTGCGACAATCATTGAGGAAGAGTCAAAGATGAAGAGCAAGCATGACACAAAATCTGCTCAAATGAAGACACCTACTTCAAACAAGTACAAATCATCTAAGACATTATTTGACAAACACAAAGCCAACAACCACTCCAATGCAAAGTTTCATGCGTAGAAAAACTTACGCACATAGAATAAATCGCTATGGAAGCAATAGACATGGATCTAGAAGCAACTTGTCTAAACACAACAACCACACCCATGGTGCCAGATGTTGAAGCATAACACCTATTCCATTTGTAGATGTGGGTGCAAAGGCAGCAACTGGATTTTTTTAATCCATGGCAATAAAATGAAGAATGAAGAATCTCATCTCTAAAGCAAATGTCATGTGACTAAATCTACCAATCGTGCCTCACCCATGTCCCTACAGTTTGGGATGGATAAGTTCCTACAACACAAAACATATACATATCACTCACCAATGTCATTTCTCATATGTTATCCATCCATTCAAAGAGAAACTAGTTTGTAATGTAGTGTCAATTGACGCTTGTGATATAATCATTAGGCATGCATACATGCCCAACCACCATGATGTGTACACAACCAATCCTTGGAGCATTACCATAACAATGAGCAATAAGAAATCAAATAACTGAAATGATTCCATGTTCTAACCATGCCACATGAACTATTGAGAAGATTATATCACATTCACCGCTTGGAGCAACACACCCTTAGCGGGTAGAAACATATCAAATTTTAGAAACCATGTACACCCAAGAGTCTGATCTAGTATGCAGGGTTGTCATGGCTGATCAAAACAATTCCCAAGTCAAATGGTACACCAAGTATCAGCGAGAAGCCAAGATGCCACGCTTCTTAGACTTAGCACAATCAGAGCAATTGCTTCTCAAGAAAAGGGTGAATGACCTACACACATCCATGCTCTTACTTTTAGTACCTTGGTCACTTACACAACTTCGTGTAATGTCGCATTTTAAGCACCTTCATGCAACTCACAACATCATACACATTTTGTGTAGCCCTAAGAAATATGTCGCATAGCTCAGAAGACCACATTGCGCACTTCCCTAAGAAGCACATATTGCATGATTTTTAAAGGCTTTGTCAATGTAATGTTGATGATCAATGCCCCCTTTCGCAGGGAAACACCTTAAGCTAAATTTCGGATGATCGATCTCAACGTAGTTTAGTGAAACTACGTGTTCCATGCACTTTGCATAGCCTACCTAGCACTGCACCACTTCGTGCCATGTACATAAGCTCTATACAACAACCGGAGTCAACACAACACCTGGAGACATACCGCATAACTCAATCTCTATGCAAAACGTCTAGAATGCATATCGACAATGTTGACACTCTACGCCACACAAAACCATGCCAAGTGGCACTTACAGGGCTTGATTATGCCGCAATATTTGCCAACACACAACACCCCAAGACACATAGTTGTGAAGAGTCTAAACAGACATACATTGAAGCTCAAGAAGTTCAACTGCGATAACAATCATTTGGCCTTCGCAGAATATATATTTGGAGCTCATACTCTCGACATACAACTAAAGCTATGTGAACTTCTAAATCGAAAGACAAGTTTGCCCAAAAAGGTATTATGATCCAAAATTGTAAGCAAACATAAGAAAATTAGCCCCAGCAACCCTACGAGTCGTCATAGCCTACTAGCATTGCACTTTATTCCCACACAAGCGTGTTGGTTAAGGGAATTAAGACTTGTCATTGTGCAACTTGGATAAAAGCTTGTGAGTTTGTGCACGAGTATTGCCACTATGCTCTCATGCAACTGTCTAGGATTTGCAGACATCTACAAAGTAGACATGTGAGTGTCGCCCACGTGTTAGCTCAGATCAACGTAGAATCAAATGTTGTGGTTATGTCGAAATCATATCATAATGACCAAAAGGTGAAATCATTGTCAAACAAACGAATGTCAAAGAAAATTGTTTCAACTTTCGTAACAACTCCCCCTACCTATAAATTAGGTGTTTAAAGACGTTGGAGGCGGTTGGTAGTTACAGTACAAATTCAAAGACCCAAATCTCAAAACAACACTGCAAGCTACTACAACTTGTGAGAGGAGGAACCATTAACGGTTTTAAAGCCTTGCAAATCTGCAAGTCTATTGTAAGAGCATTTTGTTTTATATCCCATTTGGGATCACTATAATCTCTAAGTTTGAAGATTGTAATGAAGAGTGTGTTATGTGCCTACATTTGTGTTTTTCTTTGTTGTAGTTAAATTGATTAACTTGCCTACATTTGTGTTTTTCTTTGTTGTAGTTAAATTGATTAACTTGCCTACATTTGTGTTTCCCTGTGTTTGTGTTTCCATCTGTTAAATTGATTAACTTGCCTACATTTGTGTTTGCCTCTATCATGTTTCATTCTTATTTCCCCTGAGGAAAGATCACAGAAAGTCATCCGAAACGTCAAGTTCAAAAATGGAAACACAATTATCTAAAAAATATTCTCATTGATTAACTATTGTTTTGAATTACGTGTAGCTTTTGCTTACACCACTCCTAGGTGCTGGCGCATAGATATTGTGTTGCATCGTCTAAGGTCGTCCTTCAGTGGATTCCTTGACTGCAATTGCATCATAAATCCTCATTTATAGTGTCGTCTCCCAAACCTCCCAAGATCCGGACAATTGAAACACATAATAAAGATGTCTCTTCATTTTGTCCTCCGTCTAAATTACGTGTTCGATCATTCAATGTGTGGATGTTTGTTTACAGTATCAGATTTTTGACCTTTTGCACCTTAATTAATTGTGGTGTAAATCATCGAGTCCTTAGATTATACTTGTTTTGTGTCTTCAATGCATTTATTTCCCTTCTCTCATTCTTTGGACCCCTCAAACATAACAGCAAGCAATAGAATAGGATCACAGCAATAGAGCAGCAAGTAGATTAGCATTAGGATAGCTTAAAAACAAGCTGACTTTCTCCAGATGTTGCCTAGGCTTAAAACTGCCGAGGCATCCCATTACGGTCATCAGACCAGATTAGATAGTCCGGATAAATTTCTCCCAAAAACCTCTTAAATTGTCTTTCCAGCGATGGCAAAGATAAATTTAGTATCGCCCCTTTATGGACCACCATGAAAGGGCTCCCATGGACGTTTCTGCAATTCCCATTTTTTAATATACAGCATACAAATTTTTATAGGGTTTAGGAATAGAAACAATCTTTAATACTTTTTCTTGGCTCTACAACCAAAAGAAAATTAAGAAAACTCCTAACTAATATATTTTTGATAACTATACAAATTTTTTAACGACGAATAAATATTCCGATTCTGGAACCTTGAATCCCATAGGTCTATTGGGTGCACCAATAACGGCAACACCATGAATTTGACAATAACCAGCTTCAGCGTTTTATCCTTACTAGCCTTGTCAGCCCTTTAAATAGCTGCTTAGAGGTTTTATTACTCTCTGAATATTCTCTGAAATCTCGTTAACATTCATCATCTTATCATGAATGGAACAAAAGAATCCCTCACTTCATCAGAATGTGGGGACGGGGAATATGCACATGATATAGTCCCTATAATAAAAACAAATACACTATTAATTGGATGTATCCCATCTACAAGTTTTTAGAGCTAGCCTTATCTGCAGAATGAAGACACATGGCCGTATCTAGGCATGTGTCCCCAGTACCTGCCATAGAAACCAACGACGGAATCATAATCTATACTGGCTTCCAAACATGACCCTGACAACTGGAACAATAAATTAAATGCAAGCCACAAGAAAACAGGACATTTGTCAGCTACTTTATAATTAGTTATCCATTAGTTTTTCTCCGCAACCTGTTAGATCCTCGGATGTTTGAGAACGTTACATTTCTACAGTGCAATGTCACCGCTTACGTAATAAAGTTTCACTTTCTTTGTTCATTTGGCCCAGCATACTTGTCTTCTAAATTGCATAGCTAGTGACTTTAGCTGCACCTGCATATATGTGTGGCTATAGTATCTGGTTGATTTGGGGGCTGTGGATATTTGCAGCATTATGATTAGTCAATCCAGAGAAAAAACTATCAACTATGAATACACCACATTATTGGGGGATCCTTTCCATTGAAATTTTCATCTTAATCCACGGCACTTAACTCCTGGCCACAAATAAAAGCACTCGGAATTGCACAAATATGTTTGTACATTCTTGAAAATTATGGTTACCATCTACCCCAATAAGAATACAACTAGCAATTTTATATCATGTTAAACTTGAACAACAAGAATGCCTTATTGCGAGATGCAAATAGAAGCTGAACAACAAGAATGCCTTATTGCGAGATGCAAATAGAAGCTAACTTAAGTCCAAAAGCAGGCCCTATGAACAGGAAGAACAGATTTGCTGATTATCTCAAGCCAAACAGCTTACTTATATGTTATAAATTATAATTCTCTATTGCAATCTAAGGTAGGGGTCCCATGCTGGGGCCAGCTAATTCATTTTAAGCAGGGACTGCTGAGAAATTATAGGAACTTATTTTTATTTAGAGTCTCATGTATTTCCTAAATATTCTCTACAGAAACTGCTAAGAAATTTAGGTTCCCATCCAAGTATGCAGGTATGCCATGTGGCAGAAGAAATGTCGAAAAGTTTTAAGAGGGTGGAAAAAAAATTGTCCCCCTGCTCCCACAGTCACTGCTCAGAAATTTCAGGGAGATTTTTTTTAAGAATAATTTTTTTTTTCCGATTTCATGCATGGGACCCCGACATAAGATGCTCAACTGGCATCATATTTTCTTTTCTGTAGCCCTCTTAGAACCCAGTCATATTTTTTTCTGTGAAGAAAGTGTAAGAGAGAGCTAACCAAATGCCCCCATTGCCTGTTTCCTGGAATATCATGCAACTTCTTTCAATTATAATTGTGAGCCGAAATTTGCAAAAGAAATAGTTTATGAATTGCAAAATTCTATCCTTCCTTAAAATAGATCATTCAAAATAAAATTATAATGAAAAGACCAACTTTCTCTCCTGGTGAAGAAAATGATTTGACACCTGCAATCAGTACTTAAATGTTTCCGTATCAATATGCAGACGCCTTCCCCCAAGAGAGGAAAAGACCAATTCCAAGTATAATAGCATCTCAGAACCAGACCTCATAATGTTCTCACTTGCAACTCTTACCGAGCAAACAATTAAAACTAGCATCAAAAACAAAACCATTGCAACTTTCTTTGGATGTAGTTCAAACCCCCTTACATCAAACATTTACTGTAAATGAATATTTGGAGGTCAAATGGACAAACTAAAAATATATTATAAGTCTTCAGATCACCAAATCGCAACATTCAACCACAATGCTGCGGGTCACACACATGCATCCAAATTCAGCCAAAGAAACTGAGGCCTAAGTTAAATGGGAAGCCCAACAGGGGCAACCATATGCACTCAGCCAAATAACAGAGTCCATAACTAACATAGAACACCCAATGGGGGTAAACATCTGCAAATTGACCCAAAGAAACTATGAACAGGAATTCCAACATGCACCAATGGGGGTAAACATCTGCATATTGACCCAAAGAAACTATGAACAGGAATTCCAACATGCAACAAACATCTGCAATTCTGCACATTGGGCCACATAAACTAAGTCCTGCACTAAAAACGACACCCAAAAAGGTCTGCATATTCAGGCCAAAAACAATGTCTGACACTAAAACAGGATTACCAAGATGGGCAAACATTTGAATATTGTGCCAAAGAAAGTAAGTCTTGCAATAAAACAGGACACCCCACAAGGGAAAGCACCTGCTTATCCAACCGAACAAAATCAGTCCTGCACTAAATCAGAACATTAGAGATGGGCAAATATCTGAGTCCTGCGCTAAACAGGACACCCAAGTTGGGCAAATATCTGTATATTCGGCCAAAGAAATTAAGTCCTGCACTTAAACAGGATGCTTCTGCCATCAGTCCTCTCCTCCGAATAAGAATTATGCCACACTGATTACATTGCCGAGCTTTCCTTGTGATTCCAACTCGTGGTTATTAAGGGATGTCTTTGACTGGAAGGCAGACTGCCGCTTAGGTTGTTCAGAAAGCTTCAATGATAAAGGAGAGGGCTCCATCACAGGATTGTGACAACATACTACTTTTTCCCTGGTAGACTCAGCAGTCCTTGAGGGGGGGGTTGGAATAATAGGGATAGGCTTCACAAGCTTTGATCCCAATGATGCCGAGGCTTCAACAAAATGACGAGGCAGTGCCTGGTTCAGAGTTCCATAGTGGAATGGAGCTGTATCCATGAAACTGGGAGGGCTGGTAGAAGCATCAATAGCACCAACTTCAGAATTACACGACAACCGGGATACCTCTAAATTTGCACTCCATTCCATTTCTGTAAATTCTCGTTGTTTCTCCATTTCATGTGATTTCCCAACAGGCATTCCAGGAAGCACAACAGGTGACAGAGGAACAGGGAAAACTCTTACAGGTATGCCAAAACTGCAATTTGACCGTCCACCAGATTCTGGGCTTGCATTGCTTAAACGTTGTCCTGGATTCAGCTGGCTTGGAAGGGGAGGGTGGTTACCTGGTGCTGTTACTAGATCTTCTTCAACTGGGATGCTCAGAAACTAATATTTAAACATATTAAAAACATCAGTGCATATACTTCCACTATTGAAATCTAGAAGAAATATAAAAACCGAAAATTATTACAGAATACAAAATCCATTAGGTCTTTTTAGATTTTTATTTTCTGGAATCCCTGTGCCATATATTTTTTCTAGACAACTAGAAATTCAAAAAACAACTGACCGTATCAGTTGTCATGTCGAACAAGCTCGATCTGCGCCGCCTCCTGTTAAGATTGCTCTGCCTGAGAAAATACTTCTGGGCATGGCTTGCAACCTGCGTGGGTGTCCTCGTCTTCACAAAATTCCTGGAAATCCCTCGCCAGTCACCCTTCCCCACCTTCTGCAGACCAATAAGGAACAGCCTGTGTTCTTCCTCTGTCCATGGTACCCCTGCAACGCAATCTCCCAAGTAAATAATAAATTGAACACCACATACCCTAACCATAATACAGAAGTAAGGTTTTCACTAAAAACCAGAAAAAGCTAAGCTTGGCCTTACCTCTCTTCCTCTCACGCGCATTGCTAGAAGAATGGACTAGATCATCAGAGGCATAGCCACCGTCGGCGCTTCCAGCAGCAGCATCGGAGTGCTCGTACTGTGACAGATTTGTCATACTCACACTCTTCCGCATGGATCCGTCCGTCACACGAACTCCGAACAGCATGAACCCATTTTCCACGCAGGTTCGGGAATTGTGGCCATTATTCCCACATTGCGAACAGCTCCTAGACATCGTCACAATTCCTTTCTCCCGGGATCAATGAAAAGCTTACCCCGTTTCTGGGAAGTAATAAACGGAAAATTCCGCACAAAACGGATTTAGAATTATTTGAATCGCCACACCAGCTAAATTAAGAAACGAACAAATTTACGATTTCTACGGGGAGCTTCTCATCTATCTAGATTACTAAACATGGGGCCTAAGCACATTTCAATGCTACACCCCTTCGCTTCATCCTAAACCAAGCCTATCCAAAAAAGTCAACGAAAACGATGAGAATTTTCTTATAACCAAATGTGATAGGCTTTACTTGAAAACCATAAAAACACGTCTGATAGGGTTTACTTGAAAAATTGAGTTCCTTATAAGCAACTAAACCCAAATCTTTGGATAAAACATCAATAAAGCACTGAAATGATCAAAACCACCTTCACATACAGAGAAACTGTAATGAAATTTTATTATCCTACAAGAAAATAACGGGAAACGTGATTTAAAAAAAACGTATCTAAAAGCAAGCCAATCTGGTGCCGGGCGCAGAGAAAAATCTAAAATCTTAAAAAGCGGCTTGAATTAAAGAATTTAACGGCAAAAGCACTGCGATAAAAATAGTGGTGGATGAAAACCTGAAAAAGAACAAATCCGTGAAAATATGCTTTAATCTTTCCTAATGAAAGCATATTTTTAAAAATAATTTAAAAATAACAACAACAATAATAATAGTAACCTAGCGAATAAAGCAGATTAAACCCCTGAACAATGAATGTTTGAAAAATGGTGAAGTCCTTACCGCGAAAGGATTGCAGTTGCGGGAGTGGATGGTTTGCTTACTTTGGAGTCTTACTTAGCAGATTAAAAAAGGGCCGTGTGTCCTTCCTTGTCCTTGTCCTTACTTTTAGTCATATGCAATTTTGGTTCATTCCTTGTGTTTGTTTGCCCAATTATTTGGAAATGAGCGAATAATAAATCATAGAAAAATGAGGGCAAGGGCTTCACTTCTTCAAACGGGATTTATGTTGTTTTTTTTTTTTTTTTTTTGGGGCAGGGGAGGGAGGGGGCGGCAGATGGATTACATGTAATGATGGACAAATAAAATTTATGCAATCTCGTAAAAAAAAAAAAGGAAAAGGAAAGAGCAGCCGCCGCCTCAACTCTTTAATTAATTAAGGTGGGTTATATATTGGAAACATAAATCCCGTTTGATGAAGCGAAGCCCTTGCTTGCTTTAGACACGCAGCATCCTCATTTTTCTATAATTAGGTATTACTGATTAATTAATAATAATCTTTTAAATTCATAAAGTCTTAATTACTCAATTTTGGCATGTTTCTTAAATTTAAGGATGGTAATTACAATCATTTGTATGCCTTTCACATGGAAAAGGAGGGTAATTACAATCATTCTTATATCTTTTACATGGAAAAGTGAGTTTGTTGATTGTTTTGGACTTTTGGATGCATCGTTGATCTTTATGAGTCTATGGTTGGGTCTTCTCAACTCTCTTTTAAATAAGTTGTGTTGAATCTCTTTGCAGAAATATGCTTATAGATCTCGCTCAAAGACAACAATCTTTTTTGGGAAAAGTAAAAGGAAATGATTTTAAAATCAATAGATGCCTTCCTCACTGTAAAGAAATTCCAATTGTCATCTTCGATCCTAATTCTATGATAGAGGGAGGATTTAATTTATTTTCAGAGACATATCCTCATTTGTGAATTTATGAAGTTTATATTAAATCTACGGATGCTAGATAATTAGACACACAAAGCTTGCATGATTGAAGGAGACATGGAGGTTACCCTAGTCGCCAATGGGTATTTTTTTTTGTTTCCTTTAACAATGTTTCGGATTATGTTTGAATCTTTAAAGGAGGTTCTTATTTCTTCAAGCATGTTGGTCTCTTCATGAAACCCTCACATTTCGATTTTATCCCTATAGAAGAACTCCTTTCTAGGGTTCCAATTTGGATCTAGTTATTTGCCCTACCACTAATTTTCTGGAAACATGAATGCATGCAAATTTTGGGCAACTCTTTGGGTACATATTTGAGCACATCACAGGTTACCAGGGAGAAAAAAATATCTAGTTATGCTTGAATATGTGTTGCATTGGATTTAAACAATCGCTTCCCTAAAGCTCTTAATATTCAAGTGGGTTATTTTGTTTGGCATCAAACCCTTGATAATGAAGCCATTCCTTTTAGGTGTAGGGAATGTCATTAGCATGAACATGTAGTTCGGGACTATCCCCAACTTAAAGGATTTGACTCTTCTGAGAAAATGCCACGAGAAGACAAAAAGGGTAAACAACAAATTTAGCAATTAAATTGAAGGTTTAACGTTGATCCTTCTAATATTGATGGTTTCACCACGGCCCGTAGGAAAGGTAAAGCTCGAGCCCCTCCAAACCTTTGAGGAACTAAAGTGATTGCTCGAAAAAAGAATAAGTTTGCTATTTTAAGAGAAACCCCTTCCATATTTTAGGATGATCATGATGGAAACCAAGAGGGGATGAAGGTACAATAAGGAAATGATGTAAAAATGCATGATCATGGAAGTTATGGGAAACTACAAGGGACATTCAATGAGAAACAAAACCATATTGTACAAGAACATCCACTCTTTGGGGAGTATCTTGATAAGCTAGATGCTACTATTACAAATCACCATGCTTCTTTGGCACCAAGCAAGTCCCTTAATATTACCCACAATCCTCTTTTTATTCCTAATAATTCTCAACTCTTTGAAGTTCAGGAGACTCTTCTTGCCTTTGATAAAATTAAAAATGTACCTGAATGTCTTGTCATGGACTTGGATAAACAAGAAAATCATTCTATTTTACATCCAAAAGATAGTTTAAAATCAGAATCTTCTAAAAAAAATAAGAAAAAAGGTCCTTCCACCTGGGCTTTAGGTATTAAATAGAGCTAAAATAAAAAACAAGGGAAACATGATGCTTTCAAAATAGGGCATAAGCTTGACCATGCTAAGTTTGGTCGATTAGGAGAAAACATGTTGGCTTTAGAGCTTCTAAATCTTGTGAATCAAGTGAACTCTTCTCTCCCTCATCCTTCTTCATCATGATTAATTCTTAGAATGTAAGAGGGCTTAACAACAGACCCGGATAAAATGTTGTGAGAAGATTGATTAAAGAATGTAACCTTTTTATGGTGCTAATTGAGGAAACTAAGCTTCCCAAAGAATTTGTTGAAACCTTTGGTTGCAGCCTTGGTAGATATTGGGAAAGCATTGATTTCTTCCTTTGGTCTTTATAGAGATCTTCTGTATGGTTGGGATTCTAGATATTTTTCTCTAAAAAATTACTTGAGTTGCAATGGTGGTCTCTCATTAGAAGGGGTTATTACCTTTAACAATCTCACTGTCCTAATCACTAACTCTTATGCTTCTCAAGATCTTCAAGGTAAGATAAAACTTTGGGCTGATCTACATGTTCATAGGGAAGTTTCTCCACCTGATTTCCCTTGGATTATCGGAGGTGACTTCAATGTTGTGTTATCTCTTAATGGAAAAAGGGGAGGACTTCCTACCCTCCCTCCGGCTAGTCATCTTCTTCTTCACAACATTAGTCAACTTCAGCTAATGGATATTCCTCCCAATATAGGTTACTTCACTCGACATAATAAGATAATTGGGGTGAGTTCATTGCAGAACGTCTGGACAAGTTTTTGGGTTAGTGATTCTTGGCCTTCTCAACATGTACAGTTTGTTTCTTCCATCCTGGACAATGTGGGTTCAGATCATTGGCCAATAACTTTGGGGTGTGTTGTTCCCAAAATATGTCACTCATTTTTGGGACAACATGTGAACTATTTTGGTCCTGCAAAACCAAAATTATCTCTTCCCTTCTCAAAAAATTGTTTTGAGCATTCAAATTCTTCATTCTTCAAGCTTTTTTGATTAAGAGACTAGCAGGTTTAATGGCTTCAATAGATGATTTTCCACAAAGGAACAAGTTCCCAACACTTAGGCAATTTTAAGATTGGTTCAATACCTCAGTTCAACCAAAAATGTTCATCGGCAAGCTTCAAAGGAAGGATTGCACCATTGAACCATTGAACCTCACTTCTAAAAAGGTTTAACGGTTCAACGGGTTCAAAAGTTCAATGGCTTTGAAAGACTTAGAAGAAAAGAAGGCTTTGAAGAACAAAGGAATGAACCGTTGAACCATTGAACCATTGAACTTTGAACCAAAATGGTTCAATAGGTTCAATGGGTTCAATGGGTTCAAAGAGATCAAAAGACTTAGAAGAAAAGAAGGCTTCAAACGCAAGATTGAACCATTGAACCAAAGTTGGTTCAATCGGTCGGTTCAAACGGTTGGTTCAAAGGAGTGCCCCAAAGCCCAAAGGCCAAAGTACCCTTGTAGAGGGCAGTGAACCAAGGGCAAGTGCCCTTGCAGAGGGCAGGGAACATTTGCTTAAAGATCAAAGAGAAAGCCGAAAGGGTAAGGTTTCCTTCAGATTTTTGTCTGAAGAAATTACCAAGTAAAAGAACCAAAATAATTCCTTCAGAAAGATTTTTGCAAAAGAAATTCCCAAAGACAAGGCGAATTCTTTCAGACAAAAAGTCTGAAGGAATTCCTTCGGACTTTTGTCCGAAGGAATTCGCCCGAAAGGAAAAGCCCGAAGAAAAGCAGACAAGGTGAAGGAATTAAACCGAGGATTGCCAGAAGATCACTCGAAGGATCCCGAAGGGCAGGTACCCTTACAGGGGGATCTCGGCACCCAAAAAATGGACCTTTCTCAAAGACCCAAAGGGACATCTTCCCTTCAGGGTGTTCCAAAGACAAAAAGCTGAATGAATTTCAAGGCTTCAAAGAGACTTAGAAAAATAAAGGAAGCAATGGAACAAAGAATGAACCAATGAACCGATTGAACCTTGAACCAAAAGAGTTCAAAGTTTAATGGTTCACAGGTTCAACAGTTTAAAGGAAGCTCCAGACAAAGCAAAGAAGCGAATGAACAAATGAAGTGAATGAATAAAGGAATCGATAAAGATCGCCTGAACCATTGAACTATTAAACCAATGAACTTTCAAAGGTTCATAGTTCAATATGGTTCAAACAACCAACAACTATTGACATCCCCGCAGACGTCCAATTTAAGGTAATGGAATATCCATTAATTTTCAAATATAACACAAAACTTGAAGGATGAACCAAGCGACTAGCTAAAGAAGATAGCCTGAGAGCTCCAATTACAACAGGGAAGAAGAGAAGGCTACAGAATATATTGAAATATCTATGAGAGAGTTACTTTCGATAGGTGAAACAGTCCACCAAGTAGTCATCTGAGTGCACCAAATCAAGGACGCAGCCTATTTTTCTTCCATGAAGTAAAGGCAAAGTGGATAGCTACGCAAATAAGAAGGATAGGACCATACAGCCTACACTTTGGAGGAGACATATGAGATGAAATGGCATGCCATAGTTAAGGCCGATGCACTATTCCAAGTATGGTCCCTTGACGAAACTGAAAATGCATTCAAGGCATTGAATGCGGCGTGGGCCATTCCATGGAATAAAGTGTCAAGCCTTTCTTGGTTGCTATATATTATAAACTCTTGTTTTATGCAAAGGAGATCTCTCCAAGATAGAAGCAAAACTCTATCAAAATTGAAAGGCGATTACTGAGACTTTGAGCTCAGATTGTTGATCATATTACTTTATCTGAATGAGAAAGCAAGTTACTTTTAGACTTTGTGCTGTTATAGCTTGTGTTATTTTAGGAAATTGTTCTTATGTCCATTTCCTAGGAGCATTCTTGTTTATTTAATTTAACAAGCAGAACTAGTGGAAGTAATCTGGAAGGTGTCCTGAAGCCAATTGTGGAAAGACTTTGTGCTATCCCAATTGTCTTCAATGTGTTTGTTTGTTTGTTTCTGTGTAAAGGATCTTGGGATGACTTTGTGCTTCCATTATCCTTCGTATTTCACTCTTTGGCCAGTTGAGGTGTAGACTTTGTGTTACACTTTATCCTACTAGTTACTGCACCCTTATTACTTGTTGGTTACCTACCAGAAAGAACTCATGTGCCCTTCTGCAAGACCACTTTCAAAAGAAGAGAAGTGCCTTCAGTATTATCACCAGGATTTCTCCTTTGTCTATGAACATCATCTCTGAAAAAAGAGAGATGGATGGTGTAGTCCTACCCCTGAGTGTTATTTTTTGCTTATATATATAGTATATAGCTCCTC
Organism: Torreya grandis; assembly: GCA_037957365.1. Classification (NCBI taxonomy): domain Eukaryota; kingdom Viridiplantae; phylum Streptophyta; class Pinopsida; order Cupressales; family Taxaceae; genus Torreya; species Torreya grandis. Next base: position 3,074,213 of record JARHVA010001089.1, on the reverse strand, counting down.
ATATTTATAGGGAACCTCCCCTTGATGAGAGGAGAGATTTTTCCACCTCTGATGTGGTAAACCTATAGATTTGGCTGACCAATCTCCCTATGCTGTGGTTGAAGAGACCTATTTTGCTCATCAGTTAGCTGGTGACAAAATATTCACCCAACACAGTGGAAAGAATCTTTTAAGCCTCAAATTTCCCCTTTTCAATTTCAACATATGTGGATGAAATTAAATGACTTGGAAGACAAGATTAGACTTTGGTTGTAGGAAGGGAAACCTCATCATGGTACAACTCAATATGTTTTGTTCTACAAATTAAGCTTTGTCAAACAAAAACTCAAAGAGTGGAATTTCTCCTCATACGGTAATCTTTTGTAAAAGAAAAAAGATATTTGCCTAAGTTGGAAAAGATCCAAGATGTATTCAAGAACAAAGCTTAAGTAAGGATTTATTAATACTACAATCCAAACTTCATAATTATTTAGAAAAAATTGAGCCTCAAGAGGAAATCATGTGGAGACAAAAATATTTTGCTAAATGGTTGCAAATAGGAGATTGGAATTCTTCCTTTTTCCATCAGTAAGTTGTGGCTCAAAAATATGTTAATGCTTTTAAGGAAATTCAAAGACATGATGGCTCTAAATTTGATACCATTCAATAAATCCAATCAGAGGCTGTCACTCACTTTCATGAATTATTCAAATCCCCCACTGATTTATCTATTGATAATAGACGTATCATTATGAACTGTATTCCTAACCTTATCTCAATGCATGTCAATTCCTTCTATAATGGCCTTGTTGCAATGGAAGAATTAGAGCAAGTTTTTTTTATGATGAAAAAGGATAAAACTCCTAGTCCAAATGGATTTCCTATTGAATTATTTCAATATTTTTGGGACATTGTCAAAGATAACATTTTGGAGGCTTTAGAGTTACTGTGTACTTCAACACAAATGCTAAAGTCTCTTAATAATAATTTTCTTTCTCTAATTCTTAAGAAGGATCAAGTTTTGAATTTTTTTGTTGTCTAACCCATAACTTTTTTTAATACTACCTTGTTGAGAGACTTATAAGGTTCCTTCCTTCCATCATTTCTATTAAATAAGGGGGTTTTATTTAGGGACCACAAGTAATTGATGGTATTGTGATTGTCCAAGAAGCCATTCACTCGATGCATGTTAATAAGAAAATTTATATGTTCATGAAGCTTGATCTTTCTAAGGCTTATGATAGAGTTTGTTGGAAATTTATGTTAGATATCTTAAAAGCCTTTGGTTTTGATGATAATTGGATCCAATGAGTCATGGATTTTTTTTCCTCTCCTTCCTTTTCAGTGATTATAAATGGTTCTCCCTCAGCTATTTTTCATTATGAGCAAGGTCTTTGTTAGGATGATCTTCTTTCCCCGTATTTCTTTCTCATTCCGGCAAAAGGAATGGGTAGGTTTTTACAACATCTCAAGTGTTCTATTTTTATTTATGGATCCAATTTCTCATCTTCAATTTATGGATGACACTTGTTTGATGGGGAAGGCCACTTTAGAAAAAGCTTTGGCTATTAGGCAAGATATTGACATTTATATCATTGCTTTGGGTTATATTTTGAATGATCAAAAATCTCAAGTTTTTTTTCCATACTGACCCTTGTCTTCAGGATCAAATTGCTAATATTCTTCATTTATAGATTGCCTCTCCTCATTTAAAATATTTTGGTATCCCCATTTCCCTTATTTTCTTGGGGAAAAAATGAAAGATTATGTTGGAATCTATTTAACATTATATTAATTATTGGACTCATAGATACCTTTCTTTGGCAGATCATATAGTACTTCTTAAAGTTGTGATTCAAACTCTCCCAGTTTACATATTTATGGCTCTCATTACCCACAAAGGCATTCTTTATGATCTAGACCGAAAGATGAGAGAGTTTATGTGGGAAGAAAATTCAAAGACAAATAAATGGCATTTGGTTAATTTGGATAAAATATGTCAACCTAAAGATCATGGTGGTTTAGGTTTACGATCCTCCTTCCTTAATAATATAACAATTGTTGCTAAATTATACTAGAGGTGGTGTGTGGAAGAACATGCTTTATGGGGAATAATTCTTAAGATTAAGTACTTGCATCTAGAGAATCATTCTTTTATCCCTAGGATGTCGACCCTTGGCAAGGGGTCTCAGATAAGGAGAACAATGAAATTGGGAAGTAGTCTTATTAAAGTTGGCCTTTTTTGGATTGTAATAAAAGGTGACCTGGCTCTTTTCTAGGAAGATGCTTGGGATCAACATAACCCTATTTGTGTGGAATTTCTTGATCTTCTAGAATTAAACTATAAATGCATTGAAGTAGGTTAGAATCATGTATTTGATTTTTAGTATGCAGCCAAGAAGGATGGAGTGGATGTTTAGAAATGGAAACCTAAATATCCTTTGCTTGGTCAACAATTCTTGCATCTCATTGACTAATTAGTTAGTATTCTTTCTTCTCATAAAGTCTTGTTGGATAAACATTCATATTTCTTTGGATGGGTTTTACATGGTTCTAGATGTTACACAGTGCAAACTAGTTATAAAAATATTTTGGCTAAAAACTTGGAAGTTAAGAATTCTAAGCTTTGGAATCGAGTTTGGCATCCAAAATGTTGGCCTAAGGTGAATGCTTTCATGCGGCTTGTAGATCTAGATGAATTCCTTCATTAAGATAATATTCAAAAAAGAGGGGTTTTGGGTCCAAATAGATGTATCATGTGCCTTCATGATGAAGAGTCTGGATGGCATCTTCTTTTAGATTGCCCCTTTATTACTTCCCTTCATCATTTATGGTGTAATTTTATGGAAAGTTTTTGGAAAAAGTATGACTCTATCCAAGGATTTATTATAAATTAGATACAACCTTATTCAAAGATAAAAGCCCTCAATTTGTTGCATGATATTGGACCTAGTTTAATTTATTGTAATATTTAGTGGTAACAAAATCAAAATATTTTCAATGGTACAACTAGGCATATAAGTTAAGTTTGGGGTAAAATGGCCAAATTAAAATAAATTGTAAAGTTTGGGTTCAAAATTTTCAAGTGAGTTCTTGATGGGAATTCAGAGTCTCAATGAGACTCGGTATCTCTAGGGCATCCCCCTCTTCTGCCTCTTTCAACAATCCTTAGCATCATCAACCCATTAAATGGGTTTGTCCTCCTTTTGGCTTGGTTAAAATTAATGTTGATGGATATTCAAAAGATGATCCTAGAAATGTTGGTATGGGAGGTGTTTGTCATCATCATCATCATCATCATCATCATCATCATGGTAATGTTAAGTTTTGGTTTGTTGTTAGTCTTGGTGTTACTTCTAATAACCATGCTGAGGCTATGTCCATTTGCCAAACTCTTCTAAGATCTAAGTTAAAAAGTTGAATGAGTGTAATAAATACATCAACATCCTCATTCAAGATTTTAAGGGTGTTCAATGGAACCATAGTAGAAGGGAAAGAGATTATGTTTCTGACTTTTTGGCCAAATCAGCCTCTAATTGGCATACCATTGATCTAGATATTGGAGTTAATCAAGAAGAATTCATTTGGGATATAAACTGAGCTTTTAGTGAATTCATGAATGCTAACTTAATTGATTTTATAGACTCTTGATCCCCATTTGTTGTTATTTGACATTTATTTAGTACTTTTGGTATGGGATCAAGTGCTTATACCTTGTACATGGGTATGGGAGGTTCTTCCTCCTATATCGAGTGTATTTCTTAAGTTATTTTTGATCTTATTTTCCTTAATTTGGTTTTCCAGGTGTCTCTTTAAGACTGGCTGACCTCCTTTGTAATGTGTTGTCATTTTAATATATTTTTGCCTTATATATATATATATATGGAAAAGTGATATTTACATCAAAATGTAACTCATTTATTATACTAAATTTAATTAAACTTAAAATTTTAAATAAAATAATATTTAAATAGTATTTTAAATTTAAAGTAATGAAGAATTTGTAGATTATTGTACAATATTTTTATGTGACTTTGCATGTATAAATTCTCAATTGCGAATAAGGAACGATTTGGCATATTTGTCTTGGGCTTCTTGTTATCTTTTTTACTATATTTGACTACACAATGCTTTGTTTCTTGTTATCTTTTTTACTATATTTGACTACATAATGCTTTGTTTTATCATTTTCATCTTTATTTACTATGTCATAGGGATCATTGGTCCTATTTTACTTGACATAGATTTTTCCTTAGATTTTAAATTAATTCATCATTTAGGGAAAATAACAACATAGGTAAGTGTCCATAAATTTTGGATTCGTCATGAGGCCTTTTTAAAATATTTTTGGTAATGTTTCTTTTTTGACTACTTTATTTCAAATGTTTTTTTTAGAGTGTTTACATTAGACTAGATGGCTTTATTTATGACCTCTAGAGTAATTTAAGCTCAGTTTAGGGACTTAATTATGTGCACATGTGTTTAGTTCTTAATCTTGTGATTACTCCTTATCAAGTGTATGCACATGGTGTTGACCATTTTTGGTCCAACAAGCCAAAATCGGTCCCCTTCTTCCCTTGTTGTTCTGAGCCAGTTGAATTTTTTGATTTTGCACAAGTCCTGATTTCTACGGACTCTACAGGCTATTTCTACAGACTCTGCAGGCCTATTTCTACAAACTCTTCAAGCAAGTCTTTTGACAGATGAAGAACCAGTTCAAAGAGTGCAAGGTTTTACAAAGCTTCTTCAGACTCTTATCTGAAGAAATTCACAAGGAAAGAGAGCTAAAATGGTTCAAGACACTTTTCCTTAAGGTTGGAAAAGTGTTTCAACGTCGGGGTTCAACGACATGACCTTTCCAAGAGTTAGCATCTTTAAACTGTTAAACCATTGAACTGGTTCAATGCCTTAGTTCAATGTTTTGGTTCATCGCTTTGGTTCAATGCTTTGGTTCAAAGGTTAAGTTCATCGCTTTGGTTCAATGGCAAAGTTCATCGGCTCGGTTCAATAGTTGGTTCAATGGCTTGGTTCAAAGGGTGGTTCAAAGTTTGGTTCAAAGGAATGGTTCAATGGGAAGGTCCAAGAGAGTCTCTCAAAAGACAGATGCCCTTGCGGAGGGCAGGGGACACTTAAAAAGACCAAAAAGTGAACAAGGCCAAAAAGGTAAGTTTTCTTCAGAGTTTTGTTTAAGGCAGAGGATGAGAATTTCTTCAGAAGAAAATCCCGTCGAAGTAAGAAAGACTAAGGCAAAAAGCATAGAATGATTTCTTTCAGACTTTTATTCGAAGGAATTCCTTCGGATAAAAAGTCTGAAGAAATTTGGGAAAAGCCACAGGAAAAAACCTGAAGGAGAATTCTGAAGGAAAAGAAGTGATCAAGATAATTCTTGTAGACATTTTGTCTACGGGAGAAATAGCCAGAAGAAAATCTGACGAAAAAGGGAAATAAAAGATAAATAAAAGATAAAGTCAAGAAATGGTTTCTTTCAGACTTTTGTCTGAAGGAATTCCTTCAGACAAAAGTCTGAAGAAATTCAGCCGCCAAGACAATGAAGACCCGAATAAGATAAGAGCCCAACTAGAGCAAGAAGTCAAAGGAAAGGAAAAGGTCAAATAAATTCCAAGGGGTAATGGACCCGAAGACGTCAAAATCAAGCACAATGAACTAGCTGTTGGAAGTTTAAATGCTCAGTGATGGGTGCACAGACATCAAATTTAAGGTAGAGAAATAGCTATTGATTTTTGAAAAGCTTAAGGATAATCTGCGAGTGAACTTAGTATCCCGCCAAGAACATAGCCCCTGAGGGCCGAAGGAGCTAGAAAAGACAAAACCAAGAAGAGACAAAGCTAGGAAAGGACAAAGGTCAAGAGTGAACTCAGCGACCTGCCAGAAAGGGAGCCCAAAGAGCCAAGTGTAGAAGTGGACAAAATAGTCCAGGTGGCAAAGGGAGGTGTCAACTCAAGGATTTAATCTTGCAGTTGGAACAGTGCCTTCCAAGGGGTCATCAAGAGGCATGAATAGTGAATGGTGCACCCTATTTTCTCCACTTTGCATTTATAAGTAGACAAACTGCATGAATATCTGAAAGAAGCAGTCTTGTTTGCAAAAAAAGAGGCACAACCCATGCTTTCACAGTAATGTTTGAATGCTAAAATCAAGACCAGTGATTACACAACATGGTTCTAGCAAGCCTCTTCTAGAAGGATGATATCAACAACAATGACTTCCTCTTCTTGATGCTCTCAATGCACATGGGCCAGCTTGTAAAAAGGTGCCAAAGTCTTTTCCAAAGGGGTGCCTTTAATTCTTCTCTCTCTATATATTGTAAACTTCTCATTTTGAGAAAGAGACCTCTTAGCCTGGAAGGCAAAACTCTGCCCAAAAAATCTCTCAGGCTTGTAAGGCAAAACTCTGTCAAATTTTACCTTGAATCAAGACTTAGCAATTTTTACCTCCATTTGAACTTGCACTCACGCATATGTCTATGTTTTCTTTTTATGTTAAGTCATTTTCTTTTATGCTTTCACAGAACAATTCTAGCATGTCTAGTGCATTATGAAGTTTCTTCTTCTGTAGGTCTGCCAGAAGTGTCTACAATAGGAATATAGGTGCATGTGAACAAGATACCATAATGTGTCTTAGAACACCTCTGATAGTTCTTCCTCCCTGTATCTCCAGAGGACCCCTAGCTCACTGATGTAGAAGAGTTTCCCATATCAAATGAAGTGTATGCCAACTTCTTCTTGGTGAAAAGCATATGTTTGAGCTAAGTAGATCAAATTTTTTGGTGTATCACCTTTTAGTTTATGTTTAGGTTCTATTTTCAGCATCCTTCTCCCTTTTCAACCCCCCTGCCTTTTTCATTTATTTGTTAGTATTAGGAAATCTAGGACCTAAAAGATACATCAAAGGGAGCTAGCCCTTATTTAGAGACTCTCCCCCCCAGCTTTGCTAAGCCCACAGGCAAGAGGGGAGTTTCCATTGTGACGTGTGGAAGGTAGGAGCTCAGTCTCCTGTCAAGGGTGCAATCCACAACATCAATAGTTTTTGGCACACCTGGTGGGACCACGTTCGAACACTCAAAAAAGTTCTAGGATTGGTGCTAGTCCTATTACAGTAGAATGAACCATTAATATAGCATCTGACCTTTAATTAGGGGATTATGGGACAAGTTTTGTCCCAAGAGTTGAAGAATTTTTGGTGTGTCCTTCAACCAACCAGCCTTTAGAGGCTTTTTCATCAACACCAATGGCGACTCTGAGTTAAATCAACTGGTTAAGTAGTCCTTGTGCCATCAAGAAATAGTATTTTGGTATGTATAATTCCGTCATTCAAAACCATGGACCTTGTTTTCCTTCATATAATTTTGATCAAGCTTAGTTTGTTCATAAACTCACCTCAAGAAACAAGGATGCATATGGTTATGAGTTTTGCTCTTTATAGATTGGTGAAACATTTTGGGCTTTACCTCTTCCTCCTCAGTTTGAACAAGTCCTTGGCCAGCTTGGCTATTATCCTTACCAGCCTTGTGTTGATCCTTATCAGGTCCACTATGACTAGTCTCAGCCCTGTCATGAGCTATATCAGTCTTATTCCCAGTCTTCTCAATGTGTCACTTCTCCTACTCAACCTAATCTCTTTGCCAATCAACCCATTTCCACCTTCAAACAAGCACTGCTGGGATACAAAAAGTATGTAGTAGAGCTTGACACCAGAAGGGGATGTGGCCAAGAAATCCCTGATCATGTCATCCATCAAGTGAGAAATGCACTAGATCTGGTTAAGAGTGAATGGACTCCCATTGAAAGAGTCAATTGGCAAAGGCTTACAAGTGAGATGCTGGATGTGAGTGGTTTGATTGCATCTTTGGAAGAGAGGCTAAGTATTCATGAGAGGCAGCCTTACCAAGTCTATCAACCTACATACCCACTACCCCAAGTATCATATCAGTCATACACAACCCCTACTTATAAGCCAAGTCAAGCCTGTCAAAGTCCTTTCCCTAATCATGTTGAGGAGAGTTTTGAAATAGTAAATCTTGTGTTTAAGGCTAATCTTGATAAACAGATTGAATTGGCAAATCTTCAAATGCAACAGTCTATTTTGGCAGCAAGGGAAGTGGAATACAAACCCTCACTACCCTCTCACATTATAGCCCCATCACCCCAAAAGGAGATGCCCAGTCATAATATCATGAGCTGGAATAAAGTGGTTGAGTCATGGAACAACAATGAGGAGAAAGACATTGTCCAAGAGTGTGAGGTACAAAATGAGGTAAGTCCTTTTCAAGTCCCTCCCACCCTTCCTTAGGAAGCTTCTTGTATTTCATGGTAGCCTTCATGCACTCCCCATATTTATGATGATTCCTATGAGCTCTAAGAAAGACTCTTTCAAGAAAATCTAGCTAAGCAAATTGAGGAATTGGAAACAAAGGTGAGATTGCTTAGTGAAGGAGAGATGGAGTTTTCAGACCTTAAAGAGGAGCCTATGCCAAAAGACACCCCTTCTACCAATCCTCAGGTCTCTCAACATGATGTCAAGATTCCAATCCTCAGGTCTCTCAACATGATGTCAAGATTCCAAGTTGAAAGAAGGAATATCATGAACCAACTCAGGACCTTGAAGAGGATAAAGTTGCTGCCTGTTCACAAGAGCAAAATTCCAATCCCAAGGTCATGAGTTGGAAGCAAATAGTGGAATCATGGGGCAGGAAGGAGGAGGAGAAAGGTTTTGCTCAAAACCTTGAAGAAGATGAAGCTGCTCCTACTCATCATGATGATGATTGTGACCTTTAAGAAAGGCTCTTCCAAGAAGATATAGACAAGTGAATTGTAGAGTTAGAGTCCAAAGTGAGATTTCTCAGCCAACGTGTGATGGATGTTTCAGACCAAATAGCAGATTCCATGTTTGAACACACCCCATCTACACACCTCCAAGAGAGCTATCAGGCCATGCCTGATATAGATGAAGTGCTGGCCAAATAGAAGGAGGATAATCATTTGATTTTAGCTTAGGGACTGCCTCTTCTTCCACATGGTTTTAATCATTAACCTTCCACTTCATCCCTTCTCAAGGAGGAACCTATTTTGCAGGAGGCGAGTGAGGAAGATAAGATCCAATTTGTAGTTGTCCAAGAGGCTATCATGAGCAATATTGAAGATGAAATCATCATGGAGGCTCCTTCAAAAGACATCATCAATAATGGAGATGATGCAGGTCATGCATACATGTGGATGTTCCAACAATATGAGGAGGAACGTAAGAATGGTGAGCTCTCTCCTCCTTTGTTTGATGAAATTCCTTGTTGCTTTGATGAGGAAGATGACCATGCCATAGAACCTGAGTTGGAGGAGGATCAAATGAATATCTTTGAACAACTAGAGACTCTGATCCTTGAGCAAGAAAAAGAGAGGCTTGTCCATCTTGAAGAAAGCCTTGAAGAAGAGAGCTTTGAACAAAGGGGTGATGTTTTATGGGATGATCAATTAGTTTGTGATTCAATTTTAGACATCACAACAGTCACCCTTCTTCAAGAAAACCATGAAGGAGTACAGGAGGAGTTTGACAGGGGAAGCAGAAGGGAACGAGTCAAACCATGATGCATTGCAAAGGGACTATGCATATCAAAGGGCTTATGGTGATGAGCCAACAACCATAAATTTCTTGTTGAAATGTACCAGCATGAAGGACCAGCATTCGACAAGCTTCCAAGAATAATAAAAGTACATATATGTTGGGAGCATGTTTGATTCTGATCCACTCGGATATAAGCCAATCAAGGTGGCAGGCAAGAAGAGTAAGTCACCAAATCTCCATTCCATTCATCCACTTTTTTGGCATCATAAGTTTTCTTGCCAAGAAGGAGACTTAAGAAATTTTCCCTTCGATCCAGGAGGGAGGCAAATATACCTAGTTAGTTGTACATAGTAGTTTGCTTTCAGTTTTCTTTCTTATTTTCCCTAAGTGTAGTTTGGACAAGTAGCATTATTTAGCCTTGTGTGTGTTTTCCTTTGTGTGTGGGGTAAAAGCTTCATGATTGATTCTTGGATCTATCGGGGCTGTTGCTAACATTTTCAAGTTGCATTCTGACTCTTTGCCCAATGGACTTTAAGGCAACTGGTTTCTAAGCATTGAAAGCATGCTTCCCCTGGGAGTCACCAATTTGTTGACCATTTTTGGTCTAGTAGGCCAAAATTGGTTCCCTTCTTCTCTTGCTATTCTGAGCCAGTTGAAATTTTTGATTTTGCACAAGTCCTAATTTTTACGAATTGTATAGGCTGTTTCTACAGACTCTGTTGGCCTATTTCTATGGACTCTATAGGCAAGTCTTTCGGTAGATGAAGAACTAGTTCAAAGAGTGCAAGGTTTTACAAAGCTTCTTCAGACTCTTGTCTAAAGAAATTCATAAGGAAAGAGAGCTAAAATGGTTCAAGACACTTTTCCTTAAGGTTGGAAAAGTGGTTCAACATCGGGGTTCAATGACACGACCTTTCCAAGAGTTAGCATCTTTGAACCGTTGAACCATTGAACCGGTTCAACGCCTTGGTTCAATGTTTTGGGTCATCACTTTGGTTCAATGATTTGGTTCAAAGGTTAAGTTCGTCACTTTGGTTTAATGGAAAAATTCATCGGCTCAGTTCAACAGTTAGTTCAACAACTTGGTTCAATGTTTTGGTTCAAAGGGTGGTTCAATGCCTTGGTTCAAAAGAACGATTCAATGGGAAGGTCCAAGAGAGTCTCCCAAAGGGTAGATGCCCTTATGGAGGGCAGGGAACACTTAAAAAGACCAAAAAGTGAACAAGGCCAAAAAGTTAAGTTTTCTTCAAAGTTTTGTTTAAGGCAAAGGATGAGAATTTCTATGGACAAAATGTCTGAAGGAATTCCTTCAGACATTTTGTCCGAAATAAATTCTTCGAAAGAAAATCCCATCGAAGTAATAAAGACTTAGGCAAAAAACATAGAATGATTTCTTTCAGACTTTTGTCCGAAGGAATTCCTTCAGACAAAAAGTCTAAAAAAATTCGGGAAAAGCCACGGGAAAAAACCCGAAGGAGAATTTTGAAGGAAAAGAAGTGATCAAGATAATTCTTGCAAACATTTTGTTCGTGGGAGAAATATCCAGAAGAAAAGCCAATGAAAAAGGGAAATAAAAGATAAAGTCAAGAAAAGGTTTCTTTCAGACTTTTGTCCAAAGGAATTCCTTTGGACAAAAGTCCAAAGAAATTCAGCCGCCAAGACAATGAAGACCTGACTAGGACAAGAGCCTGACTAGAGCAAGAAGTTGAAGGAAAGGAAAAGGTTGAATAAATTCTACGGGGTGACGGGCCTGAAGACATCAAAATCAAGCACGATGAACTAGCTATTGGAAGTTCAAATGCCCAGTGACGGGTGCACAGACGTCAAATTTAAGGCAGAGAAATAGCTGTTGATTTTTGAAAAGCTTAAGGATAATATGTGAGTGAACTCAGTGACCCACCAAGAAGATATCCCCTGAGGGCCTAAGGAGCCAGAAAAGACAAAACTAGGAAGAGACAAAGCTGGGAAAGGACAAAGGTCAAGAGTGAACTCAGTGACCCACCAGAAAGGGAGCCCAAAGAGCCAAGTGCAGAAGTGGACAAAATAGTCCAGGTGGTAAAGGAAGGTGTTGACTCAAGGATTTGATCCTATAGTTGGAACAACGCCTTCCAAGTGCTCATCAAGAGGCGTGAATAGTGAATAGCGTGCCCTATTTTCTCTACTTTGCATTTATAAGAAGATAAATCGCATGAATATCTGAAAGAAGTAGTCTTGTTTGCAAAAAAAGAGGCATGGCCCATGCTTTCACATTAATGTTTGAATGCCAAAATCAAGACTAGTGATTACACAACATGGTTCTAGCAAGCCTCTTTTAGAAGGATGATATCAGCAACAATGACTTCCTCTTCTTGATGCTCTCAATGCACATGGGCTAGCTTGTAAAAAGGTGCCAAAGTCTTTTCCAAAGGGGCACCTTTACTTCTTCTCTCTCTATATATTCTAAACTTATCATTTTGAGAAAGATATCTCTTAGCCTGTAAGGCAAAGATCTGCCAAAAAATATCTTAGTTTGTAAGGCAGAACTCTGCTGGATTTTACCTTGAATCAAGACTTAGCAATTTTTACCTCCATTTGAACTTGCACTCACGCATATGTCTATGTTTTCATTTTATGTTAAGTGATTTAATTTTATGCTTTCACAGAATGTTTCCAGCATGTCTAGTGCATTGTGAGGTTTCTTCTTCTGCAGGTCTGCCAAAAGTGTCTCCAACAGGAATATAGGCACATGTGAATAGGCTACCATAGAGTGTCTCAGAACACCTCTGGTAGTTCTTCCTCCCTATATCTCCACAGACCCCTAACTCACTGATACAAAAGATTTTACCATATCAAATGAAGTGTAGTCCAGCTTATTCTTGGTGAAAAGCGTATGTTTGAGCAAAGTAGAACAAATTTTTTGGTGTATCACCTTTTAGTTTAGGTTTAGGTTCTATTTTTAGCATCCTTCTCCCTTTTCACCCCCCCTTTTTCATGTATTTATTAGCAGTAGGAAATCCAAGACCTAAAAGATACATCAAAGGGAGCTAGCCCTTATCTAGAGACTCTCCCCCCAATTTGTCTAAGCCCACAGGCAAGAGGGGAGTTTCCATTAGTGCGTGTGAAAGGCAGGAGCTCAGCCTCCTGTCGAGGGTGCAATCCACTACATCGCCACATGGCTTGGGCATTTCCCTATGAGGTTGTTATAACAAGATATGAGTTTCCAAGCCATTTTTATCTCCTATATATTCGGCACTCATGTAGTGCGTATGTAAGAATGAGAAGTGGAGATAATCTAGGATTGTAATAAGTTATTTGGAAAAATAATAATTTTATTTTTTCATTTTAGTTTGAGTGTTATTCTTGTTGGCATATGAACTTGCTTGATGTGGTTCTAGTGTTCCAGATAGATCCTATAAATATGTGTAGCCTCCTTGATTCATAACCATGATATGGTATTAGAGGTTTGGAGCTTTTCTAGAATCCATTACCCATAGCTTCTTGCCCACACTCTACTAGAAATTCATTCCTAATCTAGTTGTCTCTAGTAACTTTTTTATATTTCGATGTTCTCATAGATCTAGTTTAAAGTCATACATGCAAATATATTACATTTGGTTGGGCATTTATTTGTTATTTGAGAAGTGCATTGCCCATCATCTATGATTACTTTAGATTGGCATCTATGGTACAGGTCATACCATTGAAGCATCATGTGATTGTTTGGTTGCATATATTTGCATAAACTTTATTTTCATCCAAGAATTATCTATTGATGGTATCATAAATGTAATGTAGATGATATTTATGAATTATATAACACCTTAGTCTTGTACACTTGGAAAAACATAGACCTTGGTTTCTCCTCTCAGTTCTAGACCTTTCCTAATTTTGAAAGTCTTACATCTGCTCTATCTTGTGGCCCTTGGCCTATCTATTGGTCCAAAAAATCTTATGTTGTTGACTTAGACCTTCTATCTTATCCAAAATTCTTAAAATATGCTTATCTTATGCCACTACAATTTTTGAGCCTATACCTATTTTCTAACTACCAGGACACAAGCATCAGTCCCAGACCCTTGTGTTCATGCTAGTGCCTTACCTTGACGTAAGTGTCTAATGCCCTAAAGTCATCTAATTTTCAAATAAAATGTATCCTAGTATTCAATCTAGGTACTTTAATGTGAGTTATTTATTAAAAGGAATTGGTATAAATACAAGATCAACCCTCATTCATTCCTCACTTAGAAAAGACCTAAAGAGACCAAGGTAAGTTATTAAAAGCATTTTATCAAGCATTAAATTGAGCAAAGCTTCCCTATTTTTTCTTATTTCCATATTAGTCACAAGGATAACACATACACATGTATAAATTAATAAGGGAGTATTCCAAAAACTATATTTTTCAAGTTGTAAGGTAGGTCATTGTTATACTTTTTTTCCACATATTCAATGATTCACACACAAGCCGACATATAACATAGAACTACATCATTCTGAGGCCCTCTTCAGAGTAGTGGTTATGTAGGTAGAACCCATTGATAGAGGGGTATTTGGGGTTAGCTCAACACCATGATCCCACTAAACCATTTTTTCCAAAGTCACTATGGAGATGAATAACTAGGGTTTTACAATTTCATAAGGAGCAATAGTCCATGATCCAAATCTGAATGCACTAAAGTGAAGGCAAAGACAAACCCAAAAGGATCTAGGTGGTTGCATCCTATTTTATCAAGTATTATGTATAAGACACCTACATCCAATTCAGATAGTAGTATCAATGCTAACATCTAAGGATGATGCTAGTGTTTGTAGCTATAGAGGCATTCAATCTAGAATTTGGTGACTATTATAGAATCCTCTACCAGTCTAATTATTTCTAGATCCAAAATTGTATTAGCATTAGAACTAGCTAAGCACATCATTTCTTTGTCATTCCCATATCTAGCATAGTTATACTTTATATCTTTAGCCTAACTCAGTTTAATAAATTTAGCATATGTTGTATCTGAGTTTAACATTTAATTAACATGTTGCAGATCTGATTATCACCCTTGTGTATTGTAATTTTTATATTCTTAACCCTGTCTACCCATCCACATCCCAATTTATGGTTGAACATTTGGTGAACCCGATGTGAACACCAAACCCTAGGTCGTTTAGGGTTTTATGTTTCTTATTTTCCTTTATTGTTTTACTTTGTTGTAAATTCTAAATTTTTCATTTGTGAAGTAATGGAAAATGTTAATCCAAAAACCTAATTTCAAATGGAAGATAAATAATCATTGATAACTCATATTAGTAATAACAAGAGCTTTATGGATGCATTTTTGTATGTTACACAAGATGAAATAAGTAGGTATGATAAAGCTAAGGCTTCTTCACCTAGTGATGGTGAGTCCTTAGAAGGTACTACAATTGATACCATACCAAGCAATCTACCTACATCTAGTGGAGGCATAGAGTATGTATTTCAACCTTTATTTCCTAAAAAATACTATTATTATATTTACCATGGAATTACCAACAACTTCAACTCAATTACCAATTTCTATGCCTATTCAGACCATGTTTACATCCCCTTTGGTGGCTATTCAACTTGCTAATTCAAACCCTAATGGATCGATAGTTCAAAAACTCCTTCAAGTTATAAAGACTTGGAAGGACAAGGTTACAAACATTGAACAAAATGTTTTGAATTATCTTCATGCTACTGATTCCAAAGATGTGTTGCATAACCCTATTGCACTTGAGATATCTTTGCATCCTTTACCAATTGGTTTTTTTGCATAGGTAAATTAACATTTTATGATGACAAGGGTGATCATGAGCAACATCTTTGATCTTTCTATGTGGCATGCCTTGATTATGCTCCCAATGATAAAATTTTGACCAAATTATGCCCAAGAAGCTTCAAGGAATATGATTTGAGTTGGTTTTATGATTTACCTCTCCAATCTGTGAAAGCATTCAAACCTATTACAAATTAGTTTTTAGCACACTTTTCCATTAATATTTCTAAAAAGGTTTCCTATGCTCAAATTGCCAAAATTAAACAAGGAACAAATGAACCTATCAATGAATATGTCTTGAGGTACAAGACTAATCTTATGGTAGATAAAGAGTTGAAATACATATTAAATTAAAGTTTACTTTCTCTTTTACATGAGTCCATTATTTCTAACAAGTTCAAATCTTTTGATGACTTATGTCATGTTGTACGGGATCATGAAATGAAGCTTATTTCATTGAATAAGCTTTAGTATGACGTAACAAACACACCGACTACATCTACATCAAATGCCAAATTTATAATCAAACCAAGTTATAAGGTAAAACCTTGTGATCTTAAAAAGGAAACAACCACCACTATTAATGCAATTTCATAGTAGCCTAATCAACTTGTTTTATCTAAGGCACCAAGGAGATAATTTACATGCTTACATGAGTCTCCTATTTCATTAATCCCATGGCTAGTAGAGTGTTAGCTTATATATCACCCTCATCCTTTAGAGTTTGATATGAATATATCTTTACTCGAATGATATGATGTAAATGCTTATTGTGATTATCATCAAGGATCATGGCATTCTATGAATAGATGTTTTACCTTGAAGCATAAAATCCAAGACCTTATTGATGACCAAAAGATTACATTTGATGATCCCCCCAAGGAATCAAGTTCACAACCCAATGATCACCAGAAATAGAAATTTTTTAACAATCTTTTACAAGATCATTATAAGAAGGAACCAAAAGTTTAAATGACATATAACACACATCCTCCTTCATCACATTATGAACACCCATTGGATGGGATAATTAGTGCCTATACAAGACATACACCTCCTATGGTTCAAATACCTTATATTATTTTCAATGATAGTGGGGTTAAGGATGATGAATCTAATCTTCATTATTTATTAATTGAAGCATTCCTTGTGTTGAGATGTGGAGCTAAAAGCTTCACTGAATGTGTAAATGTGGAGGTTGCTAGGTTACACAGTAATCGACATCGATTAGAGCCAATCGACATTGGTTAGGGGTCGACTGACATCGATTATCTTTAGCTATACAGTAATCGACATCGGTTATGGTCGGCCAACATCAGTTAGATAGGAACCGACATCGGTCACCTGTGTGTTTCCAAAACTATTCTATTTTTAGATGAACAGTTAGTTTGCATGTAAATACTAATTTTAGTCTTGAGTCTGCATTTTTAATTATTGTTTGGTTTGGGTTCTATTTAAGAGACCCCTGGGGTTATATTTTAATGTAAGCAAGATTAGTTGGATCTATAGGGTGCAAGATCAAGAAGATCTATGGTTTAAGGAGGCAACAACGGTTGAGTTGATTGTCACTTGGAAAGTAGGTAACGACAACCATTGGGTTGATTATCACTAGAGAGAATAACTCAGTGTTGAGTTGGTTGTAATTGATTGAGAGAGAGAGAACTCTTGAGGAAGAATTACTGTACACCCAAGAGGTGTGAGAAGAGAGAGATTTATTCATTGTATTTCCTTCTGGAAGAGTTTAATATAGATTATATTGTTTCTTGTATCTCTTATTCTTTGCTGTTTCTGATTTCTAGTTACTTATTACTTCTGGTTTAATTCTGTGTTTAGTTGCTTATACAAAAGTAATCAATTATACTCTAAGGAGGTCCTAACAACTGGTATCAAAGCTAGGATCACTAACAAGTGGTAGAGAGGGTTAGTGTTTATTGATTACAGGTTCACTCACAGGAGTTTCTATTTGAGTGGGAGTAAAACAATGGCAGAAGAAAGTAAACTAAGAATGGAGAAATTCAATGGCAAGAATTATCAATTATGGAGGATGCAGATAGAAGATTATCTATATCAGAAAGATCTGTACTTACCGTTGGGTGGGATTTCAAGTAAGCCCATAGATATGCAAGATGAAGAATGGAATGTTCTTGATAGAAAGGCTCTTGAATCTATAAGGTTGAGCTTGGCATCGTCTATGATTTCCAACTTATCACAGGCAAAGACAATAGTAGAGTTAATGGATACTTTGGAAAATTTATATGAAAAACCCTCAGCTTCAAATAAGGTATATCTTATGAAGCAATTATTTAATTTGCAAATGTAGGAAGGTGGATCGGTATATAGTCATCTTAGTGATTTCCATGGATTAGTAAATCAGTTAAATTTAGTCAAAATAGTTTTTGATGATGAAATTAAGGCTCTCTTAATCTTATGCTCTTTAGCTGAAAGTTGGGATAGCTTGGTAATGGCAGTTAGTAATACTGCGTCTACTTTGAATATCTTGAAAGTTGATGATGTTATTAGTGTAATTTTGAATGAAGAAATTCATAGGAAAAGCACAAGGGAAACATTAGGTAATGCTTTAAGTGTTGAAAATAGGGGAAAGCAAAGAGAGAAGGGCAAGCAAGGGAAATCAAGGTCAAAGATAGGCAGTAGATCTAAATCCAAAAATGGAGGTATAACTTGTTGGAATTGTGGAAAAAAAGGACATGCAAAGAAAGATTGTTGGTTGAAAGAATATCAGCATGAAGGTAATAAATGAGCAAATGATGCAAGTATTGTTGCATAGGATGCTCTTATATTTTCTTTGGATAGTCAGGTAGAATCATAGGTTTTAGATTTTGGTGCTTCTTTCCATGCAGCCCCAAATAGAGAATTTTTTCATGATTATGTCCATGGAGACTTTGGAAAAGTTTATTTAGGAGATGGTGAGCCTTGTCAAATTGTTGGCAAAGGAAAAGTGCAGCTGAAATTGCAGAATGAAAACACATGGGTGTTGAAGGATGTCATGCATGTACCCATCCTAAAGAGGAATCTGATTTTTGCAGGAAAGTTGGGTGATGAGGGTTGCACAGTAACTCTCACAGCTGAATCTTGGAAAGTTTCCAAGGGTGCACTTATATTAGCAAGAGGTAAGAAAGTAGGTACACTTTATCTATCTACTTGTATTACTGATTCTCCTTCTATTTTATCTACTTCAGATGTAGATGCAAAGATGTGGCATTGTAGGCTTGGTCACATGAGTGAGAAGGGAATGCATGTTCTTAAGTCAAAAGGTAAGCTTTCAGATTTGAAAAGCATAGATCAAGATTTCTATAAGTATTGTATTTTTGGGAAATAGGAGAAAGTGAGGTTTCTCAAGACTGGGTCAACAAAGAAGGAGCACAAGTTAGAGCTTGTTCACTCAAACGTGTGGGGACTAGCTCAGGGAGCTTCTATTGGAGGATCACAGTGTTATGTTTCTTTCATTGATGATGCTATAAGAAAGGTATGGATTTATTGCATAAAGAGAAAATATGATGTTTTTGACACATTTAAGAACTGGAAAGCCTTGGTTTTCAAGGAGAAGGTGATGGACAGTGATCAGCTCAAGAGGCTGAATAATTCTGAGTAGGGTAATCTTGATTTGGAAAAGGTTATGTTCCAAAATGAGCTCATAGGTAAAAATCATCATTCATAGGAAAACACAGACACTGACATCAGTTAGGAAGAGATTGATGTCGATCAGGTAGGAACCAACGTCAGTCAGGTCAGTCAGGTGGAATCGACATCGGTCAGGTGTAGATCGAGAGATGACCGGGATCGGTCATTGCTAGAACAAAATTTGGGCGGACAACAAGCTGTCAATGAGTCTCAAATGCCCATGAGGAGGTCTAAAAGGGTAAGTAAACTTCAAATTCATTATTCCCCTTCTTTATACTACTTGTTGCTCACTGATGGTGGAAAACCAAGAAGTTTTGAAGAGGTAATGCAGGTAGAATCCAGGAAACAGTGGGAGCATGGTATGAATGAGGAAATTGATTCCTTGGAAGAGAACCAAACGTGGGATTTGGTAGAGTTGCTAGCTAAAAAGAAAGCACTAAAAAATGAATGGATTTATAGGTTAAAGAAAGGAGAGAATGGACAAGTGAGACATAAGGCCAGGTTATATGGTCTTGAGCAAGCTCCAAAATAGTGGTATTTGAGGTTTGACAGGTTTATGAAAGAGCATGGCTTTAGTCAATGTCAATCTAGCCATTGTGTTTATTTTACCAGATTAGATAATAGTAGCTACATTATCTTGTTACTGTATGTAGATGATATGCTTGTTGCAGGTTCACACATGAGGGAATTACTGAGCTAAAGGTAAAATTAGCTCAGACATTTTCCATGAAGGATTTAGGAGCGAAAATCCTTGGCATGAGTATTTCTAGAGACAAGAAAAATCATAGGTTGATTTTGTCTCAAGAGGATTATGTGAATAAGGTGTTGGAGAGGTTCAATTTACAGGATGCAAAACCGGTAAACACACCTATGGCTAGATAGTTCAAGTTAAGCAAAGAATAGTGTCCTAAATCACATGATGAGGTTGAGTACTTGGTATGTGTTGATGCTAGAGATTTCACCTAGGGCAAGGAGGCCTAGCTCCTACCTTTTCCTTGCAACATGGAAACTCTCCTCTCACCTATGGGACCGGCGAAGCTGGAGGAGAGAGTCTCTAGATAAGGGCTAGCTCCCTTTGATGCATCGTGTTGTTTCCAGCAAAAGTTAACATGTATATATATATATATATATATATATATATATGTAAAGTGGGGATGAAAAGAGAGAGAGAGATTGTAGGAAAAACAAACCTACTCTAAAGAGGTGATGCACCAAAATAAAGGTTGACCTTTACACATCCACTATCAGAACTAGACAAATACAGACATACTCTACACATTTCGCAGAAAGGACCAGGCTACAAAAGACTGGCAGGGAGGCTTCAATGGAAAATCCAGAACAAAGATCACCCAAGGTGTTGTGAAACACACACTTATGAAGTAATTTCATATGCTCCTTCACTCCCAAATACTACTCTTCTCTTGTCAGTTGCAACAATGGCACCTTGTAGACAACAGGTCTGCTGGTGTTGAACCTGTGAGAGCATCAGAAGACAATGACTGGACACAAGCAAACATTCAATGCATACTCTGAAACATCTATCCAAATAGAGGTAAAGACTACATTTTATTTGATTCAGGTGAAATTTTGCAGAGCTGCGCTCTTTACAAATGTGGAAGATCATTACAAAATGACCAAGTTCGCAATATATAGGAGAAGCAAGGAGGCCATTTGGTGCTCCTTTGACAAGTGGCATACATGTCCCTTCATGGGAAGAACAAGTCACTCAAGGAATTAAATGGACTGCACCCTTTTGTCTGCTCAAAAACCATCCTCTTTTTGATGACTTACACGGTTTGTCAATCCATTTAATAAAAAATGGAGGAAAACTGATCTTATCTCAAATTTTTGTGCCTTTCATGATAAATTTGCAGGGACTGCTCCACCTACTGAAGTCACTTCCCAAATGGCACCACTTGGATCAACTGCCAGCTTACTCTGTCCTTTACCTCTTGGGCCACCTTGTCACTCCTGCACCTTGTCTGTCACTTTGTCATTGTCTTCTTCTGCATCTTTGTCTTTGCTGGCCGCTTGGCCCTTTAGGCAAATTTTCTGCTGATTGCTTCACTTTGGCTCTTTTTTGATTAGTGCTTTCCATTTTGATTTTAAAACCAATAGCTATCTTCCATTTGTAAACTTGACATCCACGTAGGACATCCTCATCCCTGCTAGCTTCTTTATGGCCTTCCTTTTGCTTTGTATTACTTCGACGAGTTCTTTTTGCTGGTCTGCGGACGGTCCCTTTGTTTTTAATTGCCCTTTCGGGTAGCCTTTCCTTTGTTTTGGTGGGTCCACGCTAGCTTTTTAACTACTAACAGGCCTTCATGTCTTCTACGGACTACCTTATACTCTTCATGGCTTGCCTTGGATGGTCTGTGGCTGCTTATCAGACCTTTAAATGTTTTGCGTCAGGCTTTTGAAAGTCCCGTGGGCTTTGTTCGCTTTGTGTTCTCGCAGGCTATTTCCCCATGAACTTTTGTCTGTGGATGTTTTCTCGTGGACAAAAAGTCCATGGAAATTTTGCGCTTGCCTTATGTTTTGAGATGCAGGCTTTGAACTATGAACATTTTTTGCAGACAAAAAGTCTGCAGAAATTCTATCTGCACCTTTGACTTTGACTGCGCTCCGCCTGGGATTTAACAAATTTAATGGACTTAGACAAATTTTATAAAACTTACCTAGATCCCTTTGAAGCGCCAACCCTGCATAGGGCATTTGAACTTGGACTCCCCTTCGGCCAAGGCCAATGAACGTTGAACCAGACCCGTTGATGAACTACGCTGAACTAATGAACTTGACGAAGGATGAACCAAGTGCTGATGAACCTCTTGTATTGAACCAAGACTGAACTAGACATGTTGAACTTGAAAATGGACCTTGCAGCCTAAAAATGATTGGTTTTAAAATGCAAGGGAGAAGTAGACTACAATTTTTTCAGGGGCAAAATTGGTCAACAGATTGGCGACTCACAGGGGAAGTGTGCCTGCTATGCTTAGAATCCAGTTGCCTTAAAATCCATTGGGTGCAGAGTCATATGAAACCATGAAAGAATTAGCAACAACTCGAAAGATTCGAGAATCAAACATGAAGTTTTTACCCCACAACAAAGGGAAACACACAAGGCTAAAAACACTACTTGTGCAACTGCACTTAGGGAAAGCAGGAGAAGAAAACTGAAAACAAACTATTATATACAGCTAACCAGGAATGCTCACCTCCCTCTTGGAACAAAAGGAAAATTTCTCAAGTCCCCTTCTTAGAAAGAAGACTTATGGTGGCAAGCAAGTAGCTAAAAGAAAATGAGATTTGGTGCCCTGCTCCTCTTGCCAATCACCTGATTTGGCTGGAATCTGAGTGGGTCAGATTCAAACATGCCTACAATATATATGTATTCTACTTGTCCTTAGAAGCCTGTTGAATACTGGTCCCTGATATTGGTGCTCCTCACCAAGAAATCAATCACTGTTGGCTCATCGCCATAAGCCTCTTGATCTGTGCAATTCTTCTATAATATATCATGGTCTAATTTGTTTTCCTTTGCCTCGCTGAAAACTCTATTAGACTCGTCCTCTGCTTCTTTTTGGCCTTCTTGAGGAAAGTTCACTGCTGTGATGTCTGAAATGGACTCACAAAAAGATTGCTCATCCCATAGAACATCATTTCTCTATTTAAAACTCTCTTCTTCAAGGCATTCCTCTAGGAAGACAGGCCTCTCCTTTTCCTCCTCAAAAATCAGGACCTCTAGATTTTCAAAAATATCCCCCTAATTTTCTTCTAACTCAAGCTCTTCAGTGTAGTCAACCTCATCATCAAAATAGCAAGGAAGTTCATCAAATAGAGGGGAAGAGAGCTTACCATGCATTTGTTCCTCTTCAAATTGCTGGAACATCTGCATATATGCAATCCTTGCATCTTCTCCATTGCTGATAAGGTCTCCACAAGGAGTATCAATGACGATTTCTTCTTCGTTGTCGCTCATAACAGCCTCTTGAAGACTTGCAAATTGGATTTTCTGCTCCTCACCTGCCTCTTGCAAAATAGGTTCTTCCTTGAGAAGGGGCGAAGTGGAGAAAACATGTGGAAGAGGAAGCAGTCCTTGAGCTAGAATCGAATGATTCTCCTCTCTCCACTTGATCATCACTTCATTAATATCAGGCACAGCCTGATAACTCTCTTGGAAATGTGTAGGTGGGGTGTGTTCAGGCATGGAATGTGCTATTTGGCCTGAATCATCCACCACACATTGGTTGAGGAATTTATCTTTGGATTCCAACTCTGCTATTCTTCTAGCCAGATCTTCTTGGAAAAGCTTTTCTTGGAGACTGCCAACATCATCATAAGTAGACGTAGCTTCAGCTTCTTCAAAGTTTTGAGAAAAAACTTGCTCTTCTTCTTTTCTGCCCCATGATTCTACTATTCTTCCCCAATTTAGGATCTCTGAATTAGAATTCTGCTCCTGCGAACAGGTAGCAACTTTGTTTTCCACAAGGTCCTGAGGCTCCGCCTCAAGGTCTAGAAGTTTTAACTCTCTTTCAAGGAGCAGCTTCATCCTAGCCTCTAAATCCTCAATTTGTTTGGCTAGGTTGTCCTGAAAGAGTCTTTCTTAGAGGTCACCAGCATGATCCTCTTCAAAGCTCTGAGCTGGTCCTTGGCATTCCTTCCTCTAACTCAAAATCTACACATTATGTTAGAAAACTTGGGGAGGTTGGGAAATGCAAGGAAGAGACTGTTGGTGCATTGGAGGAGGGACGTGTTGGCTGGTGGTACTATTCTCAATGGGAGATTCACAGTATGAGGAATTTAGAAGATTCATCTCCATGGGAGGCTGTTCTGATGTCTTTTGATGTTGGAAAGCCAGGTGCATAGGATTGGGAGCAGCTGTATTGGATGAGCTGGAATGAGCAAGTGCAATCTGATAAAATGGATTTGGTGTAAAAGAAGGGGCCTTTTTTAGATGAGGAAGGGGCATGCAAGGTTGGCTGCCTTGGATAGATGGATTTCTCCATTTTATTACCTCCTCCTCCATGGATTTCAAGGTCTGTGCTTGCCTAAACAAACACTCTTCTTTATACATCAGCTCCTGCTGATATTTATATTGCTCTTCCAGCCTATTGATTTCCATTGTCTGCTTCTCAAATTCCAGCGCCATTTTCTTTATAGTTACAGAGCAACTAGGAGAGCCACTTGAGGGAATTGCATAAATATTTTGAGTCTGATCATAATCATACATAGGAAAACAAGACCCATGATTTTGCACAAAAGGATTATACATACAAGAATTTTTTTGAATGGCACCAGGCTGCTTAACCAGCAGATTTAACTCAGAGTCACCAGATGCTGAAAATTAAATGATCTGCTATAACAAGACTAGCATCAATCCTAAAACTTTACTTTGTTATCAAACTGTGTCCCATCGGGTGTGCTAAAAATTGTTGATGCACACGGTGCTGTATTGGTGGTTCTTTTACTGTAACAGGATCAGCAACTAACCCTACAACTTTACTGAGTAAAAAACTTGTGGTCCCACTGAGTGTGCAAGAACTGTTGATGATGGAGATTGCACCTGGGGAAAGGAGGCCTAGATCCTGCCTTCTCCTCGCAACATGGAAACTCTCCTCTCACCTATGGGACTGGTGAAGCTGGAGGAGAGAGTCTCTAGATAAGGGCTAGCTCCCTTTGATGCATCGTGTTGTTTCCTGCAAAAGTTAACAGGTATATATATATATATATAGATAGATATAAAGGGGGGGATGAAAAGAGAGAGAGATTGCAAGAAAAACAAACCTACTCTAAAGAGGTGATGCACCAAAATAAAGGTTGAACTGTACACATCCACTCTCAGAACTAGATAAATATAGACATACTCTACACATTTGGCAGAAAGGACCAGGCTGCAAAAGACTGGCAGGGAGGCTTCAATGGAAAATCCAAAACAGAGATCACCCAAGGTGTTACGAAACACACACTTATGAAGTAATTTCATTTGCTCCTTCACTCCCAAATACTACTCTTCTCCTGTCAGCTGCAACAATGGCACCTTGTAGACAACAGGTCTATTGGTGTTGAACCTATGAGAGCATCAAAAGACAATGACTAGACACAAGCAAACATTCAACGCATACTCTAAAACATCTATCCAAATAGAGGTAAAGACTGCATTTTATTTGATTCAGGTGAATTTTTTTAAAGCTGCGCTCTTTACAAATGTGGAAGATCATTACAAAATGACCAAGTTTGCAATATATAAGAGAAGCAAGGAGGCCATTTGGTGCTCCTTTTACAAGTGGCATACATGTCCCTTCATGGGAAGAACAAGTCACTCAAGGAATTAAATGGACTGCACCCTTTTGTCTGCTCAAAAACCATCCTCTTTTTGATGACTTACATGGTTTGTCAATCCATTTAATAAAAAATGGAGGAAAACCGATCTTATCTCAATTGTTTGTGCCTTTCATGATAAATTCATAGGGACTGCTCCACCTACTAAAGTCACTTCCCAAATGGCACCACTTGGATCAACTGCCAGCTTGCTTTGTCCTTTGCGTCTTAGGCTACCTTGTCACTCCTGCACCTTGTTTGTCACTTTGTCATTATCTTCTTCTGCATCTTTGTCTTTTTTGGCCGCTTGGCCCTTTAGGCAACCTTTGCGCTGATCACTTCACTTTGGCTCTTTTCTGATTAGTGCTTTCCATTTTGCTTTTAAAACCAATGGCTATCTTATATTTGTAAACTTGACTTCCACATAGGACATCCTCGTCCCTGCTGGCTTCTCTGTAGCCTTCCTTTTGCTTTGTATTACTTCGACGGATTCTTTTTACTGGTCTGTAGATGGTCCCTTTGTTTTTAACTACCCTCCTGGGCAGCCTTTCCTTTTTTTTGGTAGGTCCACACTGGCTTTTTGACTGCTGACGGGCCTTCATGTCTTCTGCGAACTGCCTTATACTCTTCACAGCTTGCCTTGGATGGTCTGCGGCTGCTTATCAGACCTTTAAATGTTTTGTGTCGGGCTTTTGAAAGTCCCATGGACTTTGTTCACTTTGTGTTCTCGTGGGCTATTTCCCCACAGACTTTTGTCTGTAGATGTTTTCCCGTGGACAAAAAGTCCACAAAAATTCTGCACTTGCCTTATGCTTTGAGCTGCAGGTTTTGAACTGCGAACATTTTTTGCAGACAAAAAGTCTACGAAAATTCTATCTATACCTTTGACTTTGATTGCGCTCCACCCAGGATTTAAAAATTTTAATGGACTTAGACAAATTTTATAAAACTTATCGAGATCCCTTTGAAGCACTAGCCCTCCATAGGGCATTTGAACTTGGACTCCCCTTTGGCCAAGGCCAATGAATGTTGAACCAGACCCGCTGATGAACTAGGTTGAACCAATGAACTTGATGAAGGATGAACCAAGTGTCGATGAACCTCCTGTATTGAACCAAGCCTGAATTGGACATGTTGAACTTGAAAACGGACCTTGCAGCCTGAAAATGATTGGTTCTAAAACACAAGGGATAAGTTGACCACAATTTTTCCAGGGGAAAAATATGTCAACAGTATGTACTAAAATTGATATTGCCCAAGCAGTGGGAGTTCTCAGCAAGTTTATGGTCAATCCAAGAAAGGAACACTGGAAAGCAGTTCAATGGAATCTCAGATATCTGAGAGGGACCAATAGTAGGCATTTATGCTATGGAGGGTCAAACACTTCTCTACATGGGTATGTAGATTCAGATATGGCAGGTGACTTGGATGGCAGGAGAAGCACCACAGGATATGTGTTCACTGTTGGTGGAACGGTGGTTAGCTGGATTTCAAAGTTGTAAAAGGTTGTTGCCCTATCTACTACAGAGGCAGAATACATTGCAGTCACAGAGGCTAGCAAGGAAATGATATGGATGACTCGATTCATGGAAGAGTTGGGAAAGGAGCAAGAGAGTTGTAGATTGTACAGTGATAGTTAAAGTGCAATTCATTTGGCAAAGGATTTAGCCTTTCATTCAAGAACCAAATATATACAGCTTAGGTACCACTTCATTAGACAGGTATTGGAGGATGGATAGTTGAAGCTGGAAAAGATCCATACGGAAAAGAACCCTACTGATATGTTAACAAAGCCGAGAACAAAGGAGAAGTTGAATCTTCATTCAACTTTTGTTGGTCTTCAAGATTGAACTTGAAGATGGAGAAACAAGCCAAAAACAAATTAGAGGATGTTGCTATATAGGTACAGGTACAGGTGCAGCTATTTATCTCCAAGTGGGAGATTGTTGAGTTATGGAGCTAAAAGCTTCACTGAATGTGCAAATGTGGAGGTTGCTGGGTTACATAGTAACTGACATCATTCAAAGCCAACTGACATTAGTTAGGGGTCGACCGACATCAGGTATCTTTAGCTATATAGTAATCGGCATTGGTTATGGTCAGTCGGCATCGGTCAGACAGGAACCGACATCAGTCACCTGTGTGTTTCCAGAACTGTTCTAATTTTAGATGAACAATTAGTTTGCATGTAAAGACTAATTTTAGTCTTGAGTCTGCATTTCTAATTATTGTTTGGTTTGGGTTCTATTTAAGAGACCCATGGGGCTATATTATAATGTAAGCAAGATCAATTAGATCTGCAGGGTGCAAGATCAAGAAGATCTGTGGTTCAAGGAGGCAACAACGGTTGAGTTGATTGTCACTTGGAAAGTAGGCAACAACAACCATTGGGTTGATTGTCACTGGAGGGAATAACTCAGTGTTGAGTTGGTTGTAATTGATTGAGAGAGAGAGAACTCTTGAGGGAGAATTACTATACACCCAAGAGGTGTGGGAAGAGAGAGATTTCTTCATTGTATTTCCTTCTGGAAGAGTTTAATACAGATTGTATTGTTTCTCATATCTCCTATTCTTTGCTATTTTTGATTTCTAGTTACTTATTACTTTTGGTTTAATTCCATGTTTAGTTGCTTATACAAAAGTAATCAATTGTACTCTAAGGAGGTCCTAACACCTTGATCACTAGCCTATACACAATGTTATGATTGATAATGGTGCAAGTAAAAATGTTTGCATCATGACATGACTTACGCATTTGGGTTATACTCATCACAATTTTCATCCTTTTAATAGATCAATTAGAACATTTGATGGGACTTAAATTAAGGTTTTTAGTAAGATTGACCTATCTTTATAGGTTAATCCCACACATGTGGTTATTACCTTTTTAGTTATACCTTCCACAAGAATCTTTGATGTGTTATTGGGAAGATCTTGGATCCATACACTTCGATAAATTGCTTCTATAGTGCATGGGTGTGTTAAATACATTCATGTCAATAAATTAATTATAGTTTCCTTAATTACATATGAGTATCTTCTTGAAACAAAAAAAATTATACCCAGGTAGCTAATTATCAAACCTACTAAGGTTAATACACCATAAAAGTGTAAGTAATAGTTAATCCTCTTTACTAGGCCTGACCATTATTTGAGAGACCATTACACTAGAGATATATAATGGATTCCACAAAATCTTCATATTTTATTGCACATCATATTTAGACTTCCAAAACACCTAAACATGTTCTTACTATTGTTATTCTAAATAAACTATATGGCACACAAAGATGGGTTCCATAAACCCTTATTCCTTCTATTAATACTTCACAACCTTAGAGTCTTATTATACATACATAGAGCATCACAAATACTACAATGATAAATATTTCACCTATATGTGCTCCTTGGTAGTGTCACCAATTCCTTGCATTAGGTTCTAAGTGGGGAGATACCTATGACCATCCTTTAGATGAGATTACAAGATGGCATTTCCACTTTATTTATTCCAAAATACCAAAAAAAAAAATTCAAAACTCCAAAAAAAAATAGCATAAATGTGTTCTATTGGATCCTTGGCATCTATGTGTTAGTTCCATGTTGATGGATAAAATATCAGTTACTTCTACATACATGTGTCATGATTATACTTGAATGTGATACATGCATACACATATATATGATTTACTCCTACTTTAGATGTTGGGCCTTCCCTCTATTCATGTCATGTGAGAGTTAGGGGCATCCACTTCTTTGATCTTGATACTCATAGGTTATATGGTTTGATGATCATACTTTATTATCATGTTTTGAGCTTATATGTTCTTATACATTCCTTTATCCATGATTATCAATTTCATAGGGTACTTGATATGTTATACACTTGACATTTTTTGCCAACACATTTGATCCATGGGCTACTATGATATGTTTATTATTGGGTTCTTTTCCTTTAGCTAGCATGACTTATCCTAGTCACATGCCTAAAGAGAATAAGTAGTATTATGAGCTAGCACATTGGCATATCACATGAGAAATGACCTCATGCGCTCACCTAAAGCATGCAACTTAAGATCAGTTCCCATTGGTTCTATTGTGTGGTGGTGTATGCATTGAGTTCTCTATACTTAGGTTCTTGAACAAGCACATAATTATTTAACCATAAACATCATAATATATCTAATTCTAACAATCTTATTTCATACTTAAACTAATCATCATGGAAAAATTTAGGTGCAAATTGAGAAAAAGAGTAGTAGTACCATTGATTCCATAACATGAATACAAAAGGTATTTCAGTAGTACAAGTATTCTATCTCATTATGTATCAAAGATCACCATACATAGGTAACATTTCATATTAGGATCATGACTAAGCTTAATATTATAATTACAAGATTACCATTACAAAATCACCTCTCTAAGTAAAACTAGGGGGTAATTATATGTGGTTTTATCCTAACCATTCTATTACAACATTAATATTGTAACAACCCCACTGGGTTTTACTAGAATAAGGTAATTAAAAAAACATTTACATAAATTCATAAATAGATTCCATCATGATGAAACCAAAAAAAAATCATCTTCAACTAAATAAAATTAGTTTATAAGACAATTAAAATTATTTTCAGGGGTCAATCTATTTAGTTAATGATCATAGATCTGGATCAAGTAAAATTCTAATATAAAATTAATACTGCATTAATTTCATATAAGTATAATTACAAATTTAGCCACAATTGATACAAAATTATAGCCAATTGTTGTAATGATAAAATATACATAATAGTATATTTTAAACATATTCAAATATTAGTAATAATTTACAATGATACAATGCTTCATAGAGCATGTGAGTCTCAATGAACTTGTATAACCATAAGTAATCTTGAGTGTAGTCACTAGTGAACTACTGCTTAGAGGAGGGAGAGCATCATCTGAGTGCTTTTCCACACCAATTATGGACCATAGATCCCCTACACAATCTCTCAACTATGGAATGACCCTCCCTTCATGGATGGGTAGATAATGATAATGTGGTAATCAAGGGTGACAACTAGAACCCATGTGTTTTAAGATAACTAATACATGATGTATATCACAAAGAAACTCATTCTCATATGATATCATACAAAGCACATAAAATAAATCAAACAAATGAATTGATAATGTTTATCTATAAACACTACTTTGGCCAAAGTTTTCATATAGTTATTTGATCTCAAGGATCAGTCAATTTCATACAAACCACTTGATTAGATTACAATATCTATGTGTATTAATGGCACTATTTAAGTAAGTGAAGTCCATCTCACTTACTTATATAGGGTCATTAATACTAGATTAGTTTTTTATATTTAATAATAATAATAATAATAATAATAATAATAATAATAATAATAATAATAATAATAATAATAATAAAACCAACAGATTCAAAAATAATATTCTCTACTAGCAGATATAATGTGTGTTAAATAATGAAATATCAAATACATTCCTTTAGTGCATCAAATACAATGTGATGAATCCAAAACATCTAATTTATTACAACATAATAAACAAATTTCAATACAGTCATCAATAAAATCAAATCATCTGAGTAAGATATATATCAAGACATCAAGTTACTAAATATTAACATGTAACTTTATATTTTATGTTATTCATCCATATAACATTAACTTCCAATTTATTACTTTATTTTGGTAAATCAAAAGTATAATAATAGGTTTATTTAAATAATAATAACATCATATGATTTATATTTAATCTTAAATACCACTTATTTAGATGTTCCTTTAAACCATTAAACACACATATAAACTTAGCCGTGATAAATCAAATAATAAATGCACCTATATATATTTGCTATATCGGTCAAGTTCTTAACAATCAGAATATATATATATATATATATATATATATATATATATATATATATATATATATAAAATCTAGATTTGTATTAAATAAGAAAATCCTAAGTATTCCATATATTTATAAACATAATCCAACACTCAACTATATTCTAAATTTAACTTTGATAACTCAAAAACTCACATAAACTTGTACAAAATTTATTGTATAAACTGCATATGCATGCTTGTACGCAATATACTCTAAATAGACAAGTATGTTGTCCATGATTTTAGAGCATTATATGTACTGTTGATATACATATGTGAACACATATCAAATTATTAATTTCCATTTCTAGTTATGAACATAAATTAACTAAATTATTTCAGCTTTGATCTCTATTAATAAACCCAATAGACCTTATCCTTAATAACCAAAATCACATAGTCATGTACAAACTCATCCGTGTCTATATATAAAAATTTTGATGTAGGAAAGGCATATTAAAAATAATAACACTTATATATAGACACAACCAACTAGATACTAATATATTTGAATATAAATGAGTGTAATATTCTGTTAAAGACTTATATATATATATATATATATATATATATATATATATATATATATATATATATATACATACATACATTTACATATACATACACAAACACAAATATATATATATATATATGTATATATATGTGTGTGTGTGTGTGTATATATATATGTATATATATACATATACATATATATATATGTATATATATATATATGTATATATATATATATGTATATATATATATATGTATATATATATATTTGTGTGTGTATGTATATGTATATGTATGTATGCCTAATCGAAATACACAGCCTTAATATTTACAAGGAACTCTACCTTTCCTCATAATAACACAATAAAACTCACAAATATATATATCCTTAGTTAATAGCCATTTAACATATAGTTTCCATTTTGGTTTTACATAATATAATCATGTTTATATATGTAAATAAAAAACTATTTCCTGCACATGGTTTAGGTATATATATACTATTAATTTTGAGAGGGGGGGTTAATCAGTGTGTAAAAATAATTTACTTTCTTTATAATTATCTTTCATAAAGAAACCATTCACATAAGAATAAGTAAATGCACAACACAAAATTTACGTGGAAAACCCTCAGTGGGGAAAAAACCACACTTAAAAGACTACTTGGATTTACTGTCCAAATCCAACCATAAGATTAATAATTCCTTTTTAAAAAGTTCTATAGGCACCAACCTACTTGGAGACACCAATCCCCAATGCCAAGCACCAACTTAGCAAGAGACACCAATATCTTTGAATTGAAGCACCAACTTCACTATCAAGCACTGACTTAGTGAAAGACACCGATATCACTTAAACAATTTCCACCTTCTCATTGTTGCTTTGTCAACAAATGATAACACAATCAAGTTTCACTCTTCTCCCTCTTTTCTCTCTTCTTTCTCTTCTTCTCCTTGTATATGATAGAAATAATTATTTCCACTTCCTTTGTAACTTTCATTCATTTCTATTTTATACCTTTTCATGCCTCTTAGAAAGGGTGTGATTTTTCCTAAGGGATACAATCTGTCCAAAGGTGGTTGGACATCATTAATACATATCTAACTTCAAATTTTCAAACATTTTATTGCTAGTTGGACTTGTTAATTATTATCCATCACATTGGGCAAGTCCAGAGCTCTGGGCGATTCTGAAGCTACCGAGTGAGTCTGAAGCTCTAGGTGAGTCTAAAACTAATGAGTGAGTTCAAAGCTCTAGGTAAGTCTAAAGCTACTAATTGAGTCTGAAGCTACTGAGTGAGTTTGAAGATCTGGGCGAGTTCAAATCTCTTGATGAGTCTGAAGCTACTAAGCAATTTTGAAGCTCTAAACGAGTCCATAGCTTGCCCTACACTTTACCTTTAACATCAATAAAAATATTCCAACAATCTTACCCTTTGTCATTGATGGCAATCATGTAAAAAAAATAGTACATAAACTCCTCCTTGTTGTAGTTTTCCTTCTTTGCTCCCCCTTTCTTTAATTCTCCCCCTTTGAAATCAATAGCAAAGATACATACAACATAATCAAAATGTATATCACCAAAATATCCATGGAGATGAATAATGCTATGATTAGCTCCCCCTTAATTCATGATTTTCTTGATGGATTTAATGACTAGGTAAAGAATGGATCACTCCCAATTTATGCCTTAGAAACTCAAAAGTTTCTTTTGGGAGGAGATTTGTGAAGATATCTACTATTTGTTCTTTTATGGAAATGTGATCCATCTTTACTTACTAATTTGTAACATGTTCTCTTAGAAAATGATACTTGATGGAAATATCCTTAGTTCTTGAATGCATAACTAGATTCTTAGAGATGTTTATTGCAGTTGTATTGTCATAAAAAATAGAAATTGGATTGACATACTCAATTCTTAAATCACTAAATGTTTATTTCATCTAAACAAAGGACCTATGTACAACATGATGTTGTTATGTACTCAAATTCAACTCTGGACAAGGAAACTGAGGTTGTTTCTTACTTAACCATGACATAAGACTCTTTCCAAGAAAGAATGCACCTCCACTTGTGCTCTTATTGTCATCAATGTTTCCCACCCAATCTACATTAGTATAAGCTATCAAAATAAAGTCCTTTCGTCTTAGGTACCACCACAAACCAAGATCCATAGTGCCTTTGAGATAGCTAAATATCCTTTTGACTACTTACAAGTGTGTTTCTTTAGGTGTTGCGTAAAATGTGGCCACTAGACCTACTTACTGCCTGCATGATATTTAGTCTTGATGTAGTAATATACAACAGACTTCCAATTATTGATCTATACAAGGTCTGATTGAATTTTGTTGACTCATCATCTTTGTTCAACTTACACCCTATTACTATTGGAGTACTTACTAATTTACAATCATCCATATTAAATTTCTTCAACTTTTCATTAATCTATTTGGTATGAGAGATGAGGATTCCTTTACTTGGTTGAGTAATTTACAATTCAAGGAAAAATGATAACTCTCCTAACATAGACATTTCAAATTATTTTTGCATTACCCCTAAAAATTCTTGACACATCTTCTCATTGTCTCCACCAAAAATAATGTCATTAACATACACAACCACAATTAACTGGTTCTCACCTTTAGTCTTGATGTATAGGTTACTATCATCCACTCCTCTCTTGAAAAATTGATCAAGAAAGTATCTGTTAAGCCTAACATACCAGTCTCTAGGGGCTTGCTTTAGTCCATACAATGCTTTCTTTAGCCTATACACATAGTCTTGATTCCCTGATAGAGAGAAACCTTCAGGTTGCTCTATGTAAACCTCTTCTTTA
Organism: Torreya grandis; assembly: GCA_037957365.1. NCBI lineage: Eukaryota > Viridiplantae > Streptophyta > Pinopsida > Cupressales > Taxaceae > Torreya > Torreya grandis. The sequence continues at coordinate 3,039,673 of JARHVA010001089.1, read as the reverse complement.
AGATTTCCATTGAGAAATGCAGATTTCACATCCATCTGATAGACCTTGAAATTTTTGAATCCAACATATGTTAAGAATAGTCTTATGGATTCTATTCTTTCCACAGGTGAAAAATTATCCTCAAAGTCAACACCTTCTACTTGAGCATAGCCTTTATAGACCAGTCTTGCCTTGTTCCTTGTTACCTTGCCATTTTCATTTAGTTTGTTCCTAAAAGCCCATTTAGTTTCAATTACATAATTGTGCTTTGGTCTGTGAACAAGTTCCCAAGTTTCATTCTTCTCTATTTGGTTCAATTCTTCATCCATGGCATTGATCCAATGCTCATCATTATTGGCTTTTGAAAAACTCTTTAGTTTTATCTTTGATAATAAAGAGAAGTTTGCATTTTCTTATGTATTCATTAATCTTCTCCTAGTTTGCACTCTAACATCAATATCATCAATAATTTGATTTTATGCATGATTTTTTTTAATGAATATGGATGGTGCCCTTGTATCTTCCCTTTCTTCTTCTTCTTGACTTTCTTCTACTACTTATTCTTCTTTCTTAAAATTTGATTCTTCTGAATGAATATTAGTTGGTACACTCACTTGTTTAGGCCTAGTTTCATCCATTCTAACACTGACACTCTACAATTATTTGTAGAATTTTATTATAACATCTATAGGCTTTAATATTTGAGGAATAACCATTAAAAATACCTTCATCATCTCTTGATTCAAACTTCCCTGAGTCTTCATCATCTCTTTTGATGTAGTATTTGCTTCCAAACACTTTGAAGTATTTGACCAAAGCTGGTCTACCCTTCCATAGCTCATAGGGTGTTTTATTACTATTTACCCTAATTTGTCCTTTATTTAATATGTAAACTGATGTGTTGACTAGCTCTATCCAATATCTATTTGAAATCTTGGATTCATTTAGCATTGTTCATACCATTTCTTACACAGTTCAATTCTTTCTCTCTACAAGTCCATTTTGATATAGAGTCCTAGTGACTGAGAAATGTCTCTTTATTCCATGCTCTTCACAGAATTCATTGAATTCATTTGAGAGGAACTCACCCCCTCATTCTGACATTAAGCATTTGATCCTTAGTCCATTTCATTTTCAACCAAAGCTTTAAAAACTTTAAACTTTTTGAATGCCTTAGATTTCTCTTTTAGGAAGGCAACCCATGCCATTCTAGAATAATCATCAATACGCAACATAAAATAACTCTCACCTTGTATGCTTTGCATTCTTGTGGGTCTACACAGATCTGTATGTGTCAATTCCAATGGCTTGGTTGTTGAGTACTCTTTTGATGTGAAACCTTCTTGTGTTTTTTTCCCATGCTGACATTGCTTACAAATAGTGTTTAAAGTTTTTATGATTTTTGACATGTCTCTCACACCATTCTTAGTGCTAATTTTCACTAAATTTTCAAAATTCATATGGCCCATTCTTTTATGCCATAGCCAAGTTTCACCAACTTGACTAATTTTTCATTCCTTTCCTTTACTTCACTGCATATGTATAAATTATTTAATGTTCTATTTACATTTGCATCTAATTTTCTTATGTCTACTCTCCTAATATCATAGCCTTGAGTATAAAATGTGAGCATGTGTTCTTGATCACACATTTGAATGACACTCAATAGGTTATGCTTCAACCCTTTAATGTACAAAGCATTTTCAATTTTTGTCTTTCCATTATCAAGGTTGAGTTTACCTTTTCGACAATCCTAGCCATCACATTATCCCCAAACTTTATTGTACCTTCACTCATTTTATTCAAAGTGAGAAATTTGCTTTTATCACTTGTCATGTGGCTTGAACACCCACTATCAATATACCACTTTTGTCTTTATTTTTGTGCATGAAATGTTGTTTAAACAAGCATATATTTTTCCTTTTTTATTAACTTCCTCTTGCTTCTCTCTCTATATCTTTATATATTCCTTTTTATTTATAATCAAGGTATTTACCTTCTTGTTTTGTTTAGGGGTTTCTATGAAAACACTCCTACAAAATCATGCTATATGTCCATAGTTGTTTCAATTATAACATATAGTATTATTCTCATTGTAATTCAATAGTGGGGAAAATTAGTTATAGTTTCTATTGGAAACTCCATAAGTGCATTTTCAATAGTTCTATGAATATTCATTTATTGCATGTGCATTACACTCTATTTCTTTATGACCAAATTAATTTCAAGAATAAAAATAAGCATAAAAGTAGCTTGTGTACCTTATCACATTGTTCTACCTTGACAGAAATGATCTTCTGAGATCTCTAACAAGGATGTTCTTACCTCTATTTTTTGTATGAGGAAGATTGACATGCTTTGTCTTCTTTTCACTTTCTATATTCACAGACCTCTTAAGTGAATCCACATAGCTCTTTGGATTCTCTGTATTTACTTTCTGTGATGAGTCTATAGATTTTGAACTTTGCCCTTTTTTAGTGTTCTTTTGGTTCGCATCATAGTCAATGCCATACTTAATGAATGGTGACCTTTGACTATTTAGTATGTTACTTAACAATCCGATACTCTTCTCAAATTTTGATATGTTCTTCAATTCATTTGTTGTCTTATCCAATTATAATTTCAAGGTAATTATTTCATATTATTTCATTTTGCACTCTTCCTCCTTTGTTTTCAATTTGGCTCTTATTTCCTCCTTGATTCTTTTAATTTCCTCCAATTGAGTTTTTAAGCCACTGATAACCTTGTCTAATACTTCAACATTCGGTGTCATCTTTGTTTTCAATACAATATCTTCCTCTTCATATTTTTGAATTTGTACTCTTTGTTTCAAATTCTTTTTCTTCATCATTTTAATCTCTCCCAAGGAACAAATCAACTCTTCTTCAAGATCTACCACTCCATCATTTTTGACATCATCCTCTTCTTCCAAGGTGTCTATACTTACAAAGACTTTTGGTTTTGTTTCTATTTCCATGAACAAGGTTTCCTCCCTATCACTGTCTGATATTGCTTCATCGCTCTCCTCAACTGAGTTACTATCCTTTTTGGAATAGAGGTTTTTCTTGTACTTATCAAAAAATTTCTTATACCCACTTTGTTTAAAGTTTTTATTGAAGTGAGGCTTGCTTTCCTTATTTTTCCTCTCATCATTATTATTTTATTCATCTTCACTATCATCCTTTTGAGGACACTTGGAAGAAAAATGACCTATCTTACCACAATTAAAGCATTTGAAGGTTAACTTACCTTTGTATTTTTTGGACCCCTTTTTAAACTTTTTAGCAAATAGAGTCTCTTTTTCATCTAGTTCATCACTGGTTTCATTGCTTGATTTAATTTCTTTGTTTTTTTACCTTTTTTAAGGCTTTGAAGGATGCCTCCCTTTTAGATGATTTTTATTTTCTAGTCCTCATCTCATATGTCATGATAATTCCATGTAACTCATCCATTGTTAATTTGTTTACATCTTTTATTTCTTCGATCGAAATTTTTTTTTCATTGAATCTTAAAGGTATAAACCACCTTTTGTATGATTATAGATTCTTTAAATTTTTGACCAAGCCCTCTGATAATGTTGACAATTTCATCTACACAAAGTAGATAGGCCACAATGTTTTCATCCTCTCTCATCTTTAAACTTTCAAATTGTCTCCTGTGAGTTTGAAGCTTGGCCATATTTACTTTGTTATCTCCCTCATATATGGTCTTAATATTATCCTAGATCTCCTTAACTGATTCATGCTAAATTACTTTTACAAACTGAGATTATGACAAACCACATAGAATAACATTCATGCCTTTTGTGTTATTTTCACTAGCCTTCTTTCTTTTTGTATTTATTATTGGAGTTTATGGTGTTGTGTATCCATCCAAAACTAATTGCTAAATCTCAAAACTAAGGGCCATTATATATGTCCTCATCTTTATACTCCAAAATGTGTAATTTGTCCAATTGAACAATGGAGTCTTGTTGGTGGATAAAACTTCTTGAACTTGATGATTGGCCATATGTGATTTTAGGATCTACTTTCCAATGGTTAAACCTTGAAGGAACCTTGATCTGATACCAATTATTAAACACACACCACACTGAGAGGGGGTGTGAATCAGTGTGTAATAATAATTTACTTGCTTTCTAATAACTTTAATAAAGAAACCATTCAAATAAGAAAAAGTAAATGTACAATGCATAATTTATGTAGAAAACCCTCAGTGGGGTAAAAACACATTTAAATGGTTGCTTGGATCTACTACCCAAATATAGCCATAATAGTAATAATAATTCTATTTACAAAATTTCTATAGGCAATAACCTAATTGGAGACACCAATCCCTAATGCCAAGTACCAACTTAGCTCTAGACACAGATCTCTTTGAATTGAAAGACTAACCTCACTTTCAAGCACTGACTTAGCAAAATACATTGGTTTTTTAATTCTAAGACACCAATCTCACTTAAACAATTTCCACCTTCTCACTATTGCTTTGTCAACAAATGATGGCACAATCAAGTTTCATTCTTCTCCCTCTTCTCTCTCTTCTTCCTCTTCTTCTCCTTGTATATGATGGGAATAATTATTTATTATATTTTTTTCCAACATCCTTTCAACTTATATAACCCTCAAAGGCTCTTCACAAATGAGGCATCCCATCCAAGAGGCACCTCTGCACCAAAAGATGTGACCACTGATATTTCCATCGACATTTTCATTGACATTTTTTTTGACATTTTCATTGACATTTCCATCATCCATCAACATTTTAATTTACATTTCCTTCATCCATCGATAATTATATTTGACACCTCCGTTCATATCCATTACAATTCCTTTGACATCAATGACAATTATTCCAACAAGCTGTAATACCTACGAGTTATTAATAATTATTGGCCACCTTAAATTTGATGCACATTTGACCTTTATAAGATAGTTTCAACCTTAAATTTTACATACATATGATTTTCATATTAAATTTTTTCCTTATTACTTGGAGAAATTGATCAAAAATTTGTCCTAGGTTGCACCCTAGCTAAGAAGGGGATTGTTCAGGTCCTCTTGCTCAAACCTAGTCCAACATGGGAGTGACCCTAGGTTGTGGGTCACCTAATCTTGAGTCAGATCTCCAAATAAGGTTGAATTCATTTTAGGTCTATCACCTATATTATGCATAAACTAGCTTCTTGCTAGGAAAAAGGGAAAGAGATTGATAATAATGCATAAAATCATGTAAAAATGAGGTGATGTACCAAATGTTTTGATCCTTATAATTACACAAGACACACTATATGATGCTTTCAAGACTATTAAACATCACTTCATTCACTCTTTGATCAACCTCACATGAGTATTTCATAGAAAGGCATGGACTGGGCTATTGACCTAGCATGGGAGGGCAGTTGTCCACTTCCAAATTGACTAACATACTATATATGCACTTAGAATGACTTGAGAGAACTACCAAAACACTTCATGAAGGTGATAAAACTTAGATAGAGGTAAGGAAAACATATATTCACTTAACCACATCAATGAACTCATGAACACACTTCAATTCAACTTGTTGCATCAAAAACATATGATAAAGGGTTGATCCAATGTAATTGGTTGGAGAGGTAAGGTTGTAAGTTTCACCTTTCCTACAAACATAACACATTATCTGCATTTCCAAACCCATGCATGGTAATCACCAAATAATCTTAGAAAATAATACCCACCTCTCTTGATCTTATGGGCTATGGTCCTTGCTGAATAATGCCCTCCACCATGTCCATCATGGAACTCTTCAAGCAACCTTTCCTTTTGATGTTATTCTATGCATCTTAACAACATGGCATTGATATCTTTCTTAAATAAAACACCATCAACAAGAAGAAATAAAATGGATCACAATCTAAAATATTTTCTTTTTAAATGAGCCAAGTGTGAGGGATAAAGACCATCTTGGAGATATCTTACCAAATCATGATACCATCTAGAAGGTAAGGTATGATCAGCTATAACTTCCTTATTAGTTGACACCATAACCACCTCATTAGATTCTTATAAGTCTTAGGATAAATGCTCTTAAATTATTTTGCCTCTAATCATCTTTGTGACCTTGATATCCACATCATAATCCATTACCTTTATTATCCAACTAACTCTTTTCTCACTTATGTCCTTGTTTAAGAGAAACTCCTTGACACTTGGATGTGAAACCATTAGGTGTATCTTATTGTAAGACAATAAGTATCTAAACTTATTGAGAGCCTTATAACATAAAGTACATTATTTTCAACAAAAAAGTACCTCATATCATACTCCTCTAAACCTTGACTGAAGAAGGCTATTGGCTGCTCTAAGGCCTCATGGTTCTACATCATAAGAATGCATGAAATGGTGTCATTGTTAGCATAGGTGTACAAAATGAAGTCCTTTGAGAAATATGGGTTCATGAGCATAGGATAACTAGCCATGTCTTTCTTAATTTCCTCAAAACTTTTTACTCCTTCCTTGGACTAGCTGAAGCTTTGATTCTTATTTAGCATGGCTTTAAGTGGATTAGCTAAAGTGGTAAAATATGAGATGTATCTTCTGATAAAATTGATCTCCCCTAAGAAAAATTTCAATGCTCTTTTGTGCTTGGGAAAGGAAAGTTCAAGAATTGAAGTTATTCTTTCAAGATCTATGCTTAAATGTTGCTTTGAAACTATATGTCCAAGGAGTTTACCTTCATGAACTGAGAAGACACACTTTTTGGGATTCAGGGATACCCCAAATTGTATACACCTTTCAAACACTTGCTTAAGGTGAACTATGTGCTCACTTGTATCCTTTGAGGTTATTTTTATATCATCCAAATAGACCATTACAAACTTGTTAAGAAGGCCCTAGAATGCCATATCCATTACTCTCTAAAAATTTACTCTAACATTGGATAGACCAAAGGGCATCTTTCTATATGGAAATGTCCCCCACTTTGTGGTGAAGGCTATCTTGAATTGGTATTCTTCCTTGACCAAAATCTAGTAGTAACAACTATAGCCATCCAAAAAGGAGAACCTTTCTGAACCTATAACCAACTATAAAATTTATTCCATAGATGGCAGTGGATAGTGGTCTTTAAGGGAAGCCTTATTCAGGTTACAAAATTTAACACATAGTCCAATTTCACCATTCTTTTTCTATACTAGAATGAGGTTTGCTGCCCAAGTTGAGTGCTTAATTGGAAATATAATAATTGACTCAATGAGCTTATGAAGAGTAGCTCTCATCAAAGGCTCAAGCTTAGGATTAATAAGCCTTTGTATTTATCTTGCTAGCTTAGTTTCATCTTTTATCTCAATGGTGTGTTAAGCTAGTCTTGGTTTAAATATTTGAGATCACTATATTATCATGAAAATACATCAATAAAACTTGCACATAACTCAATGAAAGATTCCTTTTCTGAATAGGTGCATACCTTACCTAACTTCATGTTTTTACCATGTACAACTTCCACATTGGCATAGTGTTCTTCTTTTGTTGACAAAGATGATTTTTTTCCTTAGATCATCATCACCAATGAATATTTTTTCAAGTGTGACCAATTCCTTGGGAAACTTGTTTGTTTTTAGTTGTATAATCTGATCACCATACTTCTACAAGTATTTTGATTGATTTCTTGAGGAAAACTCAACCTCTTCTTGTAAGAATATGATAATCTTATTATCATATTCAAACACTTGCCAATTATCATTATTATCTAGGAAATAATGCCTTATAATAACTTTAATGTGTGACTAGACCTTTTCACTTCTTACATCAGTTAGGATACTAAATTGTGCCCCAATGACAACCAACCTATCTGCATGTTTGTTCTCATCTCTTGGTATTGCCTAAATGTTGAAGGCTTGAAACTCTTTAAATAAGTCCCATACCATATGCTCATAAGGTTTGAGAAATGGGTTTTTTCATACATTAAGACCTCTCACTTGGTGAACTACAAGTTCGCTATCACCAAAGACTTGTAAGGCATTGACTTTCATCTTCCTAACCCATTACAAACCATGAACTAGTGCCTCATATTTGACAACATTGTTTCAACAACCAAATTAAAAATTAATATATGAGGACTAACTTTGATTTGATAGATAAATCAAAATCATTACAACCCTAATACCATGCTTATTCCTTGACCCATCAAAGTATAATTTTCAAAGATCATCACTAGACTCACCATCCTTCATCAAGGCTAGAATTGGTGCATATTTCTCATGCAATTAATATACACCAAGTCCTTCTTCTTCAATTATATTTTAAGGATCATATTAATGTGAGATGGAAGCCCACTCATTAAGGAACAATTATGGAATCCCATCTAAAGGTGATTCAATTTCATCTACACTATCTTCTAGCACCTCATCTGAGATGAGGTAATTGGTGTTTATAACACTTGGAATTTATGGTTCTAAATGAAACCATGCAATATGTTCATAATGTATGGTTACCTTGTTACCATACCTATCATAAACATAAATTATGTCCAATCAGCTGATAAGTATTCTCCAATCTTTGAGGTAAATTCCCTTGATAGAAACACGAAAAAATAAGGAGGCAAGTCTACCACAACTACATCCGACTGGATGATAACATTGGGACAAGCATGTAGTGTCAAATTCATACCCTTAATGATGCCTAATATATTTATTGGTGAACCATCCAATTTCAATACCCCTTTAACATTTAGTTCATATACAAGACCAAGCTTATCTACAATTTGCTTAGACATGATAATGCTACCAGCTCCACTTCCCACCATACAGTTATGAACTAAATAGTCACTAACTATTAGAAAGAGGTAAAAGGGAGGATTTTTAATTTAATTTTACTTAGATTTTTTTCCTTTTTTACATTTTGTGTACCTACTATACTTGATGATTCATTGGATGGTCTAAATTAGTTAGGGCAACTCCTTATTTCTAAACTGGTTCTAGAGACACCTTGAGAGCTAAAAACTCTTGAATGAGCATATATTTTTATCCTAGAATAGAAAGGGACTCCCAAATGATAATGTTGACATTTTATTTATTCATCTGATCCAATATAATGAATGAAGCTCCACTAACCTTTGGCTACACCTTTTTAACCACTGGTTGTTTACAAATTAGAGGTATTTAAGGGACCTTCCCAACGTCTACATTCTAATTTTTTTGTGTTGTAAGGGTAGCAAGTTGATCTTTAGTACTCTTAAAAACAACATTATGAGTACTTGAAGCATTAGTCACATTTTGAGCCTCATCAATGGCTCTTATTTTATCTCTAGTTATAACTGCAACTTGAACACTTGAACTGCTAGTCCCACCACCATGATTGAAAGCAACATAATCATCCTTTTTTAAATTTAAATTAATGAAATTAGGATACCCTTGAACTTGTTGAGCCTCTTTTTGGGGTACCAAATTTGTCTCTTGATACCCACCTCCTTGAAGAGAAAAATCTTCTTGTGTCATTTGTGGCATCGTAATGTTCTATGATACCAAGGCTTGGTTCTGAGCATCATTAAGGTTGGAGGGATGCCAAATGAGTCATGAATCAAATTGTTTTGGTGAGGTGTGGGAATAATATATCTTGAACTTGTTGGTATATTAGGGTCAAGAGCTGCATACGGTTTTAGCTAGAACTATGGCTCCTTGTGCTTAGTAGGGTGGTATATTTTCTCTAAATCCTTGATAAAGAGGCCTTTGGTCTTTGAAGGGCTGATAAGTAGTCTAATTTTTTTGTTGATAGGGCTGATTAGTCTGATATTATTGTCTCTTGAGTTATACTATTTCATTTTTAAAAGATTTAAGTAAAACTTTCAGCTCACCAAGCTCATTGGATTGACTAGAAGGGGCTACAACTTGAGCTTAAGGGGGTAGAATAGGGGATAATGATGGAAACTGGGGAACTTGGGAGGGGGGTGAAATATAATGTAACTCTAGGAATATAGGCATTGGAGGCCTTGGATTAAGATTGTGAACTTGTATCAAACTATTTTTTGCTCTTATTATAACCTCATAAGCATCTGACAAGGTATTACCACCCAAAGACTATAACATCACACTAATATCAGAATTAAGGGCTCTTAAATAATATAAGAAAGCATATTCAGGGGATGGTCTGATCAATGTAGGTATTCTAGTCCATGTCTTTTAGAATATGAGGTTGAAATCAGACATGAACTCATGAGGAGATCTCTTTATGTTAGTCAATTGTTTAACTAAGGATAGGTGATCGAATTTATCCTCAAATTGTCTGACTAAGGATGCACCTAATTCATCCTAGGAGAAATGGAATTAAATGGAAGATTTCTATGCCACTGTAATGCTTTTCCTTTGAAGGAAGCAATAAACAATCTGATAGCCATATTATCTTAAATAACATTTTGAATGGAACAAAGGTTGGCAACATCTTGATGTGTTCAATAATAGTTGTTTGACCTTCTCCTAAGAAGAATGGGATACTCTTAAGGGTAGACACAAGAATGTCATCAAAATGAGACAAATTTAGTGGACTACCTCTATTGAATGGGATGAACACTTGATTCTTAATAGACATTTGGGTAGCGGGGATTTCATTGCCTAGAACAATAGGATGACTAGGAGATGAATATTGCTTTTGGGGATAAGGTCTTGTCTAATTAAATCTTGATCTCTTATATGAAACAAAATGTATCTCAATGAATTCAAGGGGAATTATTGGTAATTTGGCCTATCAAGGAAAAATTCCAACCCTGCAATTCAAAAATTTCAAAAACCATCAATAGCCTCTGCAAGCTAATCAAATCAATCTTTTTAGTCTAAAAAGTCATTTTTTAATCTTTAAAATGTCAAATTGATCTTAAAAGGTCATTAAATTATTCCAAATACCTTTATTTATATTAAAAATTATAACTTTATCCTTATCCTAAAATATCATGGCTTAAAAATGTAATTTAATGCATTTTTAAACCTAAAAGGTCTTATTTTGGACCCACACATGCAAAAATTAACCTCCAAAGCATGGAAAAGTTTAATTTTAATGTCTAAACATGCAATATATTCATGGAAATCCATATCATGCATTATCTTGGAGGTGAAATCTTGAATTATTTTTAAAAATTTAAAAATAAGCTATTTTCTTCACTTTCAAGAAGAGAAGTATAGATCAATATAGATTTTTTACATCAAGGGTAGGTAAAATAAATAAAAGGTCATGAAAAAGTTTCATCATAAGTTTCATGGCATTTGTATGCATCAAATGGCCAAAACCATTTCATACAGACACTCCTCCTAGTTTGCACATAGTGACCTTTTTGGGTGTGAAAAATAGACTCAAAGGGATTCCTTATATATTAGATTTTTTTGTAATCAGAGTTTCCATGCTCATGTACCATCAGGTTTAAGATAGGCCAATTTCTATAGCATTACAACTAGAAAGGCAATAGGTTTTTCTCAATTTCTCCTCACTTGAGAAGGGTTTCATGAAATTTCAAGTTTTTACAGAATTTTGGGGACTTAATATATCTCTCTATGTCATCCTTAAGATATTATTCATGCATTTCATGGTCTAATAGAGCAAGGAAAAACAACCAATCAAATATACAAATTAATATGCTTTTAGGAAGAGTGTAGGGTTGGAGAGAGAAAAAAGATTTTTTAAAGATTTTATTTTGGATATTTTTCATCATTTCCTCCATATTTTCATGTTTTCAAGTAGGTTTCCCAAATAAATTTTCCAAAAGTTCCATTGTTTATCAAATCTTGGTCCTTCCAAGCTTCCAAAAGGGCCTAGTTTTAGCATGGTTTAAGGAAATTTTGCATTTTTATGGAAAAATAGGTTTAAATGGACCATTGACCTAATTTAAAATTAATTTTATCTAAAAAATATCCATTACCCATGAAATAAACTCCAACAATATGCAAAAATACATTCAAGTATGTACAGATTCCATGTAAAAGGGGCATTTTTTGAGGAAATTTGAGGTTTCTTGCATCTACAGGTGGAGTTTTGACTCTAAATTTTGTGTGTATCATAATCATGATTTTTTTAATCATCCATAAAAATTTAAAGGCCACTAGAAAAGTGAAGGTGCTTTCTATTTTTACACAGACTTAAGCCTCTCAAAACACAGTCAAGAAGAAAGCAAGCTTGAACAAGATGAAGCCTCCAAGAGAAAAATTCAAGATTTTGGTTATTCCTAACCATTATGTGAGTTTTTAATGTATATAATGGTGTTTTAAAATATGTAAAAATGAATGAATAATCATATATTTCTATTTTGAAGATTCCAAGAAGCTTCTAAATGACAAAATTTGGCTTAACATGCCATCTTATCCATGAAATAAATAAATTTTAGTGTTACAATATTTATCTTAGAGTTAAAATAGAGTTTACCACATTCCATATCTATTTTTTATGTGTAAATAGTATTATTAACTCAAAAATAAGTGACACTTCATGCAAGTTGAGTTCAAGTGGAAGTTGACTAGTCTTTGAGTCCACATCTCTTCAGTTGACTAGTTTGACTACTTTCATGCATCTCCCATGCTTTTCATGCAAGATAAGGACATTCAAGACTATAAAATCAATTTAAATATGGATTTATATTCCAAATTATGGCATGATTTTTAGGCAAGGAAGGTTGACAAGTCAACATGGGCCCACCACCTCCAATTCTATGCCAAAAGTAAAGGCCATACAAATTTTTGAAGACTTGAAGACTTTGTTTAATATTCTAAAATGAATTTATTATTGAATAATGGCATGTATTTTCATGAATGATGACTTGATTTAACATCAAGATGGGCCCACCACTTTTCCAACTCCAAAAAGAAGGTTTCTTGCAAGATAAAGAAAGGAGATATTTAAAGAATATTGTAATTAATTTGAACTCAAAAATTGACTAGAATTCACATCTAGTTAATCTCCTCTTCTTTTTTCAACTCCAATATTGGATATTGCTTCTATTTTCTATATATATATATAGGCTTTTTAGCCATTTTTTTGGGGATCCCTCTTTTGACAAGACCAAACTCTACCAAAATTTGAGTTTTGTAACCTTTTCAGAGAAATAAAAGATTGTTTTAGATTTCCATTACTCTGGTATAATGTGTTAATATCAGTCTGATTTGCATATGTGGTAGAAATATCTCCCTTGTCAAGTCTTATTGTCACTTAGATATTGGTATGATATTATGCAGGTCATGTTTAGTGTTTAATGTCATTTTTAAAAGTTGACAGTGGATAAACATTGGCTGGTTAGTGCCTTGAATTAGGCCTATTCCACCATTTCTTTCAAGCTTATATTAACTGATAAAACCTCTTCTGAAATATTGATGCATAGAAGTCAATTGGAGTTGTATATTTAATCTTTTATTTTCTAATTAGTGTTTTATAAATTTAAATAGAGTGGATGAACCAACAATATAGGTATATCAAAAATAGTAGAGTAGGATTTCTCTTTCAGTTTCCTTCTCTCCCTTTTCATCCTAACAATCAATAGTTTAGTAAACAGTGCAGAGTGATACATCAAAAAAGCTATCCTCACCAAAATCTAGAGGTATGATATGAGTTTAGGTGTCCCACATCTTAGATCATTCCAATATTGGTCTAGGTGTGAAGGTTTCAGAGCCAAATCTATCAAGCCTTCAAGTAGGGTGTTATCTGAATAGCTAACAATTTTGACATGCTTGGTGGGACATGAGTTCATAAATTAAAGTATAGTTTGTAGCACATTAATCTTCAAAGCTAGTTTTTATTACTCTTATGGTCCTAATCTCAAGGCAAAAGGTACATTATTATTTATAAATTCAATTTTTTTTCATGTATCTTGTTATAGGCTATGGCAACTTATAGATCAGATTATGGTCATTCTTCCCAATATAAACAACCCTATATACCATCATAGTATGATCCATATACATCTAATCCTCATATAAATGATTCATAACCATTCCAAGATCAACCACCCTTCCAAAACTCTTTGAACTTTCATGAGGAGTTGGAGGAAATGAAGAGGGTAAGCCAAATGATTGTCGAGGAGATATTAACCTACAAACAAGAGTTATTAGATAAGCAATCTCAATCTCAAAGATCAATACATATTTATACCTGATATCAATATCCATGGATTCCAAGTCCATTTCATCAAAAAAATATCCCAATCATGCTTTAAGTTGTAATACTTTCAATTCCAGAGTATCCTAAACCCAATTTTCCAACCTGTAATCAAATACAACAACCAAGCATAAGCCTAAATGATAAAATCAACCCCAAAGTCACTATTGACATTCAACCCTTAGCCCTCCCTCTTGAAGGTCCAAAATCCTTTCCTTTATGTAAATCCATTTAATGAAATATGTAAAAATAAGAGGTGACAGTTGTTTAGGTTCAACAGTCTCAAGAGAAAAATCAAACATCTATGGCACAACCATTAGATCTATCTCATCTCTTGGAGTATTTATAGGGGTCTACCATACAACTCTTGGAAAAATAACCTCTACTTTGTGATTAAAATAATGAAGATGCAATCAAATATATAGAAAATAAAGGTGGCTTAAGTGATCAAGAAAAAGATGATCATTGGTAGCAACTATACCATGATTTCTTAAATGAGATTGAGGAGCTTAAGATGGAAGATTTTGATGATGAGATAGAGAAACATTCATATAAATATTCCACCAATGTTTTGAAGCTTCAAGAAAGCAAAGATACTCTAGAAATCCCAAAGCAGGATGAGTTGGAGCTTGAGTGGATGGATGAGATGCCATTCTCTACAGAAGATGAAGATGAAGTAAGTGTAGAAAATCAAGAACCTTCATATGACTCGATCTAAAAGGTTGAAATATGTGATCAACATGTTTCAAATGGTAAGAATACTAATGAATTTGATGTCCTTTCAATTGATCATGATGAAGATGCCTTTTGGGATGACTTAGAGAGTTTTTGTGCAAAGTTTGATAGTCCATCTCTACCCCAAGTGGAGATTGATAAATGTCTTGTAAAGAATATTGTTACAACTTTTCATTAGGAAGAAATTAATGAAATATTGTAGCCATGTTTAAATCCATACCAAGAGGTTAAATATCTCAGTGAGCCACTACTTCAAATGGATCATAATGAAGATACCAATCCAAGCATACCAATTGATTTGCCAATTCAATCATTGGATGAGAATGAGACAAATCACGACCAACCTATGAATGAGGTAGAGATAGCATTCTTGATGCAACAAAGAATAATATGGGAGGAAGATGATTGGGTCTTAAATCCATATCTTCAATCCATGCACCTGAGAATGGAGATTGAGAGTCCAATTGCATCATCTAGAAGATATGAACATATAAGTGCTCCTATCTACAAGAAGATGCCATTAAGAGATGACAAATATATTTTAAGGATCCATATTACATCAAATAACTTTCTATTTGATCCTAGAGGAAAGCATCTTACTTCAAGTTAGTTATTCTAGGTTTGATTTATGTTAATAAATGAGTAGCACAACCAACAATATGCTTCCATTTCATTTTTTTCCTATTTTTTCGTAGTTTAGTTGTCTTTTCTTTTTAGATTAGTTGTGTCTCCCTTTAATTTTGTTGTTTCAGTTAGAAAAGGTATTACAAAGCCCAAAAGAGTCTATTTGACATTGTCATATGAAAACCAGTGAGTTATTTTGACCATCAGGCTGGTCAACCTCTGTGAGTCACTAAAAATGTTGGTAATTTGGCCTGTCAAGGCCAAATTCCAACCCTTGCAATTCTATTTTTTTTAGAAATCGTCAATAGCCTCTACAAGCTAATCAAATCAATATTTTTATTCTGAAAAGTCATTTTTTGGTCTTTAAAATGTTAAATTTCTCTTAAAATGTCATTAAATTATTCCAAATACCTTTAGTTATATTCAAAAATATAAATTTAGCCTTATCCTAAAATTTCATGGTTTAAAAATGTAATTTAATGCATTTTTAAAGCTAAAAAGACTTATTTTGGACCCACACGTGAAAAAATTAACTTCCAAAGCATGGAAAAGTTTAGTTTTAATGTCTAAGAATGTAATATATTCATGGAAATTCATATCATATATTATCTTAGATGTAAAATCTTGAATTTTTTTAAAAAATCCAAAAATAAGCTATTTTCTTCACTTTCAAGAAGAGAAGTATAGATCAGTATGGATTTTTTACATCAGGGGAAAGAAAAATAAATAAAATTCATGACATAGTTTCATCATGAGTTTCATGGCATTTGGACGTAGCAAATGGCCAAAACCATTTCATACATGCACTTTTCTTATTTTGCACATAGTGATCTGCTTGTAGGTTTGATCATGGTACGGTCAGATGGAGAAAGGTACAGGTTTGAATTTTTGGGTGTGAAAAAAAGACTCAGAGGGATTCCTCAAGGATCATGTATTTTTTTAATTAATTTTTCCATGCTCATGTATCATCAGGTTTAAGATAGGTTAATTTTTGTAGCATTACAACCAAAAAGGCAACGAGTTTTTCTCAATTTCTCCTCACTTGGGAAGGGTTTCATGAAATTTCAAGTTGTTAAAAAATATCGGGGACTTAATATATATATATATATATATATATATATATATATATATATATATAATACTTCAGATATTATTCATGCATTTCATTGTCTAAAAAAGCAAGGAAAAACAACTAGTCAAATACGCAAATTAACATGCTTTCAAGAAGAGTATAGGGTTGGAGAGATAAAATTTTTTTTCTAAAGATTCCATTTTTAGATATTTTTCATAATTTCCTTCATGTTTTAATTTTTTTATATAGGTTTTCCAAATAAATTTTCCAAAAAGATCCATTATTTGGCAAATCTTGGTCCTTTCAAGCTTCCAAAAGGGCCTAGTTTTAGCATGGTTTAAGGAAATTTTGCATTTTTTAAGATTTTTTATGGAAAAATAGGTTTAAATGGACCATTAAACTAATTGAAGATTAATTTTATCTGAAAAACATCCATTACCCATGAAATCAACTCCAACAATATACAAAAATACATTCAAGTATACACATCTTCCATGCAAAAGGGGGCATTTTTTGAGGAAATTTGAGGTTTTCGGCATCTATAGGTAGAGTTTTGACTCCAGATTTGGTGTGTATCATCATCAAGAGTTGATTAATAATTAATAAAAATTTAATTTCCATTTTAAGAGTTTAGGTTATTTCTATTTTTATAGGACCTAAGCGTCTCAAAACACAGTCAAGAAGAAAGCAAGCTTGAGCAAGATGAAGCCTCCAAGAGAAAAAATCAAGATTTTGGTTGTTTCTAACCATTGTGTGAGGTTTTTAGGTATATAATGGTGTTTTAAAAGATTTAAAAATGAGTAAATAACCATCTCATACTATTTTGAATATTCTTAGAAACTTCTAAGTGACAAAAGTTGGCTTAACAGGCCATCTTATCAATCAAATAAATGAATTTTGGTGTTAAAATATTTATCTTAGAGTTAAAATAGAGTTTACCACATGACACATATGTTGTTTATGTGTAAATAGTATTATTAACTAAATCCATAAGTGACACTTCATGCAAGTTGAGTTCAAGTGGAAGTTGACTAGTCTTTGAGTCCACATCTCTTCGGTTGACTAGTTTAACTAGTTTCATGCATCTCCCATGCTTTTCATGCAAGATAAGGAAATTAAAGAACTTAAAATCAATTTAAATATGGATTTATATTCAAAATTATGGCATGATTTTCATGCAAGTAAGGTTTCAAAGTCAACATAGGCCCACTATCTCCAATTTTATGCCAAAAGTAAAAGCCGTGCAAATTTTTGAAGACTTGAAAAATTGAAGACTTTGTTTAATATTCTAAAATGAATTTATTATTGAATAATGGCATGTATTTTCATGCATGATGACTTGAGTTTACATCAATATAATCCCACCACTTTTCCAATTCCAAAAAGAATGTTTCTTTCAAGATAAAGAAAGAAGGAGACATTTAAAGAATATTGCCATTAATTTGAACTCAAAAATTGACTAGAGTTCACATCCAATTAATCTCCTCTTATTTTTTCAACTCCAATCTTGGATATTGATTATATTTTCTATATATGTAAGTTTTTTAGCCATTTTTTTAGGGTATCCCTCTTTTGTCAAGACCAGACTCTACCAAAATTTAAGTTTTGTAACATTTTCAAAGAAATAAAAGATTGTTTCAGATTTCCATTACTTTGGTATAGTGTGTTAATATCAATTTGATTTGCATATGTGGCAGAAATATCTCCCTTATCAATTCTTGATGTCACCTATCTATCAGTATGATATTATGTAGGTCATGTTTAGTGTTTAATGTCATTTGTTTAAGTTGACAATAGATAAATATTGGCTGGTTAGTGCCTTGAATTAGGCCTATTTCACCATTTCCCTCAAGTTTATATTAATTGATAAAACCTCTTCATGAAATACTGATGCATAAGATTAAATTGGAGTTGTAAATTCAATATTTGCTTATATAATTAGTATTTTATAACTCAATTTGAGTGGATGAACTAGCAATATAAATGTATCACCAACAGTAGAGTAGGATTTCCCTTTCAGTTTCTATCTATCCCTTTTCATCCCAATAGTCTGTAGTTTAGTAAGTAGTGCAGAGTGATACATTAGAGGAGCTAACCTCACCAAAATCTAGTGGTATGATCTGAGTTTAGGTATCCCACATCTCAGATCATTCCAATGTTATTCCAGATGTGAAGGTTTCAGAGCCAAATCTATCAAGCCTTCAAGTAGGGTGCTATTTGGATAGCTAACAAGAATACCTTTACTACATGACCTTATAGTAACCTTTGGCATGAGAATGTTGTCTGGACAATGCTATAAACTCTATAATTTTAAAAATATTTATCTCCTAATGATGATGGATCTCCTTTTCTACTGTAGATGCTTTTCCCTATCCCCTAGTTTTAGTTCTTCTAGGAGACTAGTCCCACCGAGCATGCCAAAATTGTTGACATCCTAGGTTTCACCCTAGTTGAGAAGGGATTATTCATGTCCTCTTATTCAAACCTAGTCTAACATGGGAATGACCCTAGGTTGTGGGTCACCTAATCTTGGGTTAGACCTCTTGATAAGGCTAGATTCCTTTTGGGTCTATCACCTATACTAAGCCTAAACTAGCTTCTTGCTAGGAAAAGGGTAAAGAGATTGACAATAATGCACACAAGCATGTAAAAATGAGGTGATGCACCAAACATTTTGATATTTGTAATTACATAAGATACACTATAGGATGCTTTCAATAATACTAAACATCACTTCATTCACTCTTTGATCAACCCTCACATGAGTTTTTCATAGAAAGACATGGATTGGGCCATTGACCTGGTGTGGGAGGGCAATTGTCCACTTCAAAAATAAACAATAGAATATATATGTACTTAGAATGACCTATGAGAACTACCCAAACACTTCATGAAGGTGAGAAAACTTAGATAGAGGCAATGAAAACATATATTCACTTAACCACATCAATGAACTCATGAACACACTTCAATTTAGCTTAAAAATGAAAAAATTTAGTCTTTTATTACATCAAATAGGTGTTACAGTACAAATCTTGGTACAGTCTAGTGATACCAAAGAGAGGGATCATTTTCAAGGCTTAAAAGCCTATATTTATAGAAAAATGGGATGAAAGAGATGGGGATCATGAGTATAAGGATGGAGAAGGGAGCATAATGACCTAAATTTCCCATCCTGATGTTGATGTCATTGGAAAGGATCATAATGCCTAAGATTACTTATGGAAAGTGGCCAAAACAACTGTATCAGTCCCTTTCAATATGTTTATGTCCTAGATTGATGCTATTTATGGTTATAATGGTGGGATCAAGTCATTTGAAAGCCAAATTTTGGTGTTGAAGTAGTTACAACAGCTCGATCAATCTATTGTGATTTTGTCCTGGCATGGATTACTCCCTAATGGTTCATTTTGGAATGTAAAAAGGGGCATAATCAACTTCAAGACCTTACCAACCACTTATCCATGCTACTAGTTTTGGAAATGAACCCTTTGAAACTAACATGTCTACCTTCATGGCATCCTTTTGAAATATCTACTCTGGTTTGACCTCGATCATATTTGGATTTGACTTTTGATATTGGCCCTTGATCTTGATCTAGGTTGATAAAAATATGCCACCTAGTAATTCTTCATTTGTTCTTAGGATCTTATTGACTATTTGACCTCATGTGAATAATTGATATTTCTCTATATGAATTAGCGTGAACCATAATTTTTATGCCAATTTAACATGTTTAAGACACTTATCACTTTCACATTTTCTTCAAAGATCCACTAACCTTTTGACCCATTTCTCACCACTAAATCTACTTTGTATGATAGATCACATACCATGGATATACTTGGACCCACTAGCTTTTTTAGTCACTATACACTATCAGAACTCTATTCAAGTACCTAAGATCTTGACACTTATCATCAATGTGTTTATGCTAAATTTTTGACTTGATGCTCACCATTGATCTTTGATGCATGATTAAATACACATTATTAGAACTTCAGGACCCACTAACTCTATCAGTCAACACATGCCATTGGATCTTCATTTGAGCTCTTATGATCTTGACACTTACCAGCTATGCATTTGTCTTTAGAACATTTGAATTCAAATGGCTATTTACTACAACTTAACTTGACATCCCCACCCATGTTTCACTCTACAAGTCTAACTTTGAAGCTTTATATCTTGAGATATAAAAGACATCAAGACATGAAATTTGTAGAGGATGATCTAGGCATGAAGAAATTCATGTCCACATGATCCTTTAGGCTTGAGAGGTTTCTTGAGAATACTTATAAAATGCATAAGTAAAATGATTTGTTTATTTCTCTATGATGTGCAATGGCAGTTTGGTTGTCCAAGATCACCAAATTCACACTTTAATCTTACTTAAAGTGTTTTAAAAGCTTGAAAATGACAAGTTATCTTCTTATAGAATCTGTCTACTCTTTCCACTATTATATCACCCTTTAATCAGGACCCTGCTCAACTTCTTATTCTAGATTAGGAAAATTTTGGTATGTAGGCCACATTTGGCCAACAAGTATACAATAGACTTCCAATCTTTGATCTGTACAATTTTTGATTGAATTTTATTGACTCATCATCTTTGCTTAACTTACACCCTATTACCATTGTATTACTTACTGATATATAGTCATCCATATTGAATTTATTCAGCATTTCCTTAATGTATTTGGTCTAAGAGATGAAGATTCCTTTAATTGATTGAGTAATTTATAACCCAAGAATAAATGATAACTCTCATAATATAGACATTTCAATTTATTATTACGTTAACCCTATAAGTTCTTGAGACATATTCTCATTGTCTCCACCAAAAATAATGTCATAAACATACACAACCACAATTAACTTATTCTCACCTTTAGTCTTGATGTATAGGTTACTATCAGCCACTCCTCTCTTGAAACCTTGATCAAGCAAGTATCTGTCAAGTTTAGCATACTAGGCCCTAAGAGCTTGCTTTAGTACATACAATTCTTTCTTCAGCCTACACACATAGTCCTTATTCCTTGATAGAGAGAAACCTTTAGATTTCTCTATGTAAACCTCTTCTTCAAGATTCCCATTGAGAAATGTAGACTTCACATCCATCTGATAGACCTTGAGATTATTGAATCCAACATATGTTAAGAATAGTCTTATGGATTTTAATCTTACCACAGGTGCAAAAGTCTCACCAAATTCAACACCTTCTACTTGAGCACAACCTTTATAGACCAATATTTCCTTATTCCTTGTTACTTTTCCATCTTCATTCAATTTGTTCCTAAAGGCCCAATTAGTTCCAATTACATTCTTATCCTTTGGTTTAGAAATAAGTTCCTAAGTTTCATTCTTCTCTATTTGGTTCAATTTTTATTCCATGGCATTGATCCAATGCTTATCATTATTAGATTCTAAAAATATCTTTGGTTCTATCTTTAACAATAGAGAGGAGTTTACATTTTTTGATGTATTCATTATCTTTCTATTAGTTTGTACTCTAGAATCAATATCATCAATGCTTTGATTTCCCTTTCTTCTTCTCATTAAGTTTATTTTACTACTTATTTCTTGAAGTTTGATTCTTTTGAATGAATATTAGTCTGTACACTCACTTGTTTAGGCCTAGTTTCATCCATTCTAACATTGACACTATCTACAATTGTTTGTAGCCTTTTATTATATCATATATAGGCTTTAATATTTGAGGATTAACCAAGAAAAATACCTTCATCAGCTCTTGAATTAAACTTTCCCAAGTCTTCATCATCTCTTTTGATGTAGAATTTGTTTTCAAACACTTTGAAATATTTGATCAAAGCTAGTCTACCCTTCCACATATCATAAGCTATTTTATTATTGTTTACCTTGATTTTTCCTCTATTCAAGATTTAAACTACAATATTAACTACATCTCTCTAATATCTATCTGAAATCATGGATTTGTTTAGTATTATTATTACCATTTCTTGACCAATTCAATTATTTCTCTCTACAACTCCATTTTATTGCAGAGTCCTAGCGGTTTATAAATGTCTCTTTATTCCATGCTCTTCATAGAATTCATTGAATTCATTTGAGAGAAATTTACCCCCTTGATCTGACCTTAGGCATTTGATATTTAATCCATTTCATTTTAAACCAAAGCTTTAAACTTTTTAAATACCTCAGATATATCTTTTAGAAAGGCAACGCATGTCATTTTGGAATAATCATCAATAAGTAACATAAAATCACTCTCACCATGTATGATTTGTGTTCTTGTGGGTCCACACATATTTTTATGGATCAATTCCAATGTCTTAGTTATCATGTACTTTTTTTATTTGAAACTCACTCATCTCTGCTTCCAATGCTGACATTGATTACAAATAATGTTTGAAGGTTTTATGATTTGCGGCATGTCTCTTATAACATTCTTAGTGTTGATTTTCACTAAATTTTCAAAATTCATATGGCCCATTATTTTATACCATATCCATGTTTCATCAACTTGACTCATTTAACATTCCTCTCCTTTTACTTTATTGAGTATGTATACATTATTTGATGTTCTATTTGTGTCTAAAACTAATTTTCCTATGTCTAGTCTCCTGATCTCATAGCCTTGAGCATAAAATGTGATCATGTGTCCTTGATCACATATTTGGTTGACACTTAATAGGTTATGCTTCAACCCTTAAAACATATAAAACATTTTCAGTTTTTGTCTTTCCATTATCAAGAATGGGGGTACCTTTTATGGAAATCCTAACTGTTACATTATCCCCAAACTTTATTTTACCTTTACTCATTTTCTTAAAAGTGAGAAATTTGATTTTATCACCTGTCATATGGCTTGAACACCCATTGTCAATATACCACTACTACCCTTCATCTTGTGTATGAAATGTTGTTTGAACAAGCATAGTTTTTTACTTTTTTTGATTAACTTCCTCTTGATTCTCTCTCCATTTTTTTTAGATTCCTTTTTATTTATAACTAGGGTATTCACCTTATTGTTATTTTTAGGGGTTTTTATGAAAAAAATCCTACATAATCATGTTATATGACCAAAGTTATTGCAATTATAGCATACAATGTCACTTTATTTGTAATTCGATAATAGTGCAAATGAGTTATAGTTTTTAATGGAAAATCCATAAATGCCTTTTCCATAGTTCCATGCATATTCATTTCTTGCATGTGCATTACACTCTATTGATCTATGACCAAATTGATTGTAAGAATAACAATAACCATAAAAGTAGCTTGTATACATTATCACATTATTCTACCTTGATGAAAATGATCTTCTGAGATCATTAACAAGGATATTCTTACCTCTATTTTATTTATAAGGAGTATTGACATGATTTGTATTCTTTTCACTTTATATATTCACAAAATTCTTAAGTACATCCACATAGCTCTTTGGCTTCTCTGTATTTATCCTCTTAGGTGGTTATGTAGTTTTTTCATTCTGGATTTCTTTAGTGTTCTTTGGGTTCTCTTCATAACCAATACTAGTCTTGATGCATGATGCCCTTTGGAAATTGAGAATCTCATCCAGTAATTTGGTGCTTTTTAATTTATCACATGTCTTCTCCAATTCCTTATTTAAGAAATCAAATTTTGATTGTATCTTGGCAATGTGGTTTTTTTGCCTTAAGTTGGACTCTTACTTCCTCCTCGGTCTTCTTGGCTTATTCTATTTCAGTCTTTAGACTAATGATGAAATTTTTTGACTCTTCAAGACTATGAGACATTTATATTTTTAGGTCACAATTATATTATTCATATTTTTAAATCTATAATCTTTGTTTTATATTCTTCTTCTTAATAACTTTTATCTCACCTAAAGCATAAATGAGTTCTTATTCTAGATTTACTTCTCCTTCAACCTCAAAATATTCATTTTATTTCAAGGTGTCTTCACTTGTAGAGGCATCATTCATTATTATTATATCCATAAACAAAATTTATTATCTTTCACTCCCTGAAATACTCTCATCACTCTCCTTGGCTGAGTTACTATCCTTTTTAGAATAGAGACTTTTCTTGTGCTTACCAAACTTTTTCTTATTTTCTTTTTGTTTGAAGCTTTTATTATATTTAGGTTTTCTTTCCTTATTATGATTTTAATCATCATTTATATCATCCTCATGTGGACATTCAGTAGAAAAGTGCCCTATTTTACCATAATTGAAACACTTGAAAGGTAACTTACCTTATATTTGTTAGATTCCTTTTTAATCTTTCTAACAAATAGGGCCTCTTCTCATCTTCTTCATTGCTGGTGTTATCACTTGATTCAGGATCTTTATATTTCCCTTTATTAGAATCTTTGAAGGTTGCTTCGTTCTTAGATGATTTTTCCTTTTCAATCCTCATCTCATATGCCATGAAAATTCCATGTAACTCATCCATTGTTAATTTGTTTAGATCCTTTATTTCTTCGATCATATAAATTTTTTCATCTAATCTTAAAGGTTGAGACCTTATTACCTTTTGGATGATTATATATTCTTTGAATTTTTCACTAAACCCTATGATAATGTTGATAATTTAATCTACATGAAGTAGTTAGGCCATAATGTTTTCATCTTCTCTCATCTTCAAACTTTTGAATTATCTCCTATGAGTTTGAAGCTTGGCCATCTTTACTTTGTTATCTCTTGCATAGATGGTTTTTAGGTTATCCCAAATCTCCTTAGCCGAGTTTCACTACATTAATTTTACAAACTTAGATTCTAACAAACCACATAGAATAACATTCATGGCTTTTGCATTATTTTCGTTAGCCTTCTTTCCTATTATATCTATTGGTGGAGTCTATGGCATTATGTATCTATCCAAAAATGCTTTCCAAATGTCAAAACCAAGGGCCATTAGATATGTACTCATCATTATACTCCAAAATGTGTAATTTGTCTCATTGAATAATGGAGCCTTATTAGTGGAGAAACCTTCTTGAACCTAATGACTAGCCATGTGTGCTTTTGGGATTTGCCTTCCAATAGTTAAACTGATCCAAAAAGAACCTTGCTTTGATACCAATTATTGATCACACACCACACGAAGAGGGGGGTGAATCAATGTGTAATAATAATTTACTGTTAGGTTGTGGAGCTAAAAGCTTCAACTATGCAGACATAGAGGAGGTTGCTGAGTTCTAGGAATACCAACATTGGTAGTGTAACTGGCGTTGGTCATCTACAGTGTAGAAGGATAACCAACATCGATAGGAGGTCGGCTGACGTCGATCGTCTCCAGGCAGATAGGGACTGATGTTGATCGTCCGTGGTGGTTCCAAAACTATTCGTTGCACGAATAATTAGTTCGTTGAATCGAGTGTTTACATGTAAAGGCTATTTTTGGTCTTGAGTTGCGTGTCTAATTATTGTAAATTAGAAGACTAAGTTATTGTTTAGTGTGGGATCTATTTATAGACCCATTGGCATGTATTGTAATTATGAGCAAATAGAGGAAGGCAAGGAAGATCCTTCCAATTGTAAGAATAGGGTGATCTGTAGGTTGTTGCAAGATCAAGGAGAAGTTCTACATGTGTAAGTAAGATCATTTGAGTTGCAGGTTGTTGAAAGATTATGGGAGATCTACTTGAAGTACTTTGAGTACTTGTGTACTGGCAAGGTTATTACTAACTGGTTGGAGGTGAACACCAACTCTGTGTTTGAGTTGTGTGTTGGGACCATTTTTGGTAGGAGAGTGAACTCTTGAGAAGAGTTACTATACACTTGGTGTGGGAAGCCTAAAAGGTGTGGAAGAGTTTGGCGTCTCTTCATTGTATTCTTTTTTGGATGAGTATTAATACAGTTTGTGTTGTCTCTCATATTCTATGTCATTTGTGAATTCTAGTTACTTATTGCTTCTAGTTAATTCTGCATGTTTAGTTGCTAATACAAGGTAATCATATTGTGCTCTTATTAAGGAGCAAGATCCTGACAAGTGGGATTAGAGCTGTTTGTTATTCTTGATTCCCCATCATTTACTTTCTTTATAATTAACTTTCATAAAGAAACCATTCATATAAGAACAAATAAATGCACAACACATAGTTTACATGGAAACCCCTTGGTAGGGAAAAAACCACACTTGAAAGACTACTTGGATATACTATCCAAATCCACCCATAAGATAATAATTATTTTTACAAAAGCTTTGTAAGCACCAATCTACTTGGATAGACCAATCCCCAATACCAAGCACCAACTTAGAAAGAGACACCAATCTCTTTGAATTGAAGAATGAACTTCACTGCCAAGCATCCACTTAGTGAAAGATACCGATATTTTTATTTTCATCTCACTTAAACAATTTCTACCTTCTCACTATTGCTTTGTTAAAAAATAATGACATAATCATGTTTCACTTTTCTCCCTCCTCTCTCTCTTCTTCCTCTTCTTCTCCTTGTGAATTATTTCCACTTCATTTTTAACTCCCATTCATTTCTCTTTTATACCTCTTCATGCCTCTTGGAAAGGGTGTGATGTCTCCCAAGGGATACAATCTATCCAAAGGTGGTCCACCATCATTAATACATATCTAATTATAAATTAAATGCATTTTATTACTAGTTAACCTTGTTAATTATTGTCCATCACACTAGGTGAGTCTGGAGCTCTGGGCAAGTCCAAAGCTA
Organism: Torreya grandis; assembly: GCA_037957365.1. Taxonomy (NCBI): domain Eukaryota; kingdom Viridiplantae; phylum Streptophyta; class Pinopsida; order Cupressales; family Taxaceae; genus Torreya; species Torreya grandis. Next base: position 3,012,507 of record JARHVA010001089.1, on the reverse strand, counting down.
ATGAGTGAGTCCAAAGCTCTAAGTGAGTACAAAACTTTGGCTGAGTTGAAATATACTGAGTGATTTTGATGATCTAGGTGAGTTTGAAGTTACTAAGTGAGACTGAAGCTTTGGGCGAGTCCAAAGCTATAGAATAATTCCAAATCTCTAAGCAAGTTCATAGCTTGGCCTACACTTTGCCTTTGACATCAATGACAATATTCCAACATATACATCAGATTATTCATATCAACAGTTAATCCATATTAGTATTGAATATTATATGAATATTCCAATGCATATTTATACATCTCAATCCATAATGGAAATATTTAGAGTTGAGATAATTTATATATATAATCATTCAACCCAACTATAGTTTTCCATCTACCTGTTTATTCCCAAATTTATTCATTATAACCTTATTCATACATTCATGCCCTAAATGGGTTTAAAATTATAAAAATCTTGACTCAAATTATCATAAATGCAAGCTAATACATTTTATGAAGAAAGGAATGATTTCGCCCTAAACTAGCCTGATTTAATATAACAACTTAACTTGAAAATAATTTTTAATGGACTGATTTAAACTCTATAACCTAGTCGTACCCTAGTTGGGTTTCTCTTACAAAATATCAACCAGAATTAAACATAACACATACCTAGTATCTATTAAAACTTAGTTTAATTTAAATAAATAAAAAATGATTCAATGAATAGTTGAAAGTTTGTACTTATACTAAAACTTGAATTTCTCTTAAACTTTGAATAAATAAAAACCTTTGTTCTCAAATTTACCATAGACCTCCTAGTAAGGTTTTTATCCCTTAAAATCGATTGAAAAAGTTTACACAAGTCATTCTACATTACCTATTCTACTTATTTAAAAATAATACTACATATAATATAACTCAGTATTTTATATTTTACGGCAAAGAGTTCATATCCATGGTTGTCAAACTAGGGTTATCGAGTCACATGCGTGGTTTTGTAGATTTTCAATCCATCCGTAGTATTAGGCATATAACCCTAGTTTTTATATACTTTTAAATAATAAAATGAAAACCCTAAACCCACAAAATTTCATTGATTTAACTCATACTAAAACAATATGAAATAAATCAATAGAAGTAACCTAGTAATGAAGATCACAGTATGGAAACTAGGAAATTTCCTCCAAATTTATTCAAACCCTTTCTTTCTATACCATCCTCCATCACCTTACTATCCTCACCTTATTCCATCTTATTATTTTTGCATTCTCCATCATGTTAACTGAAATACCCCCATCTCTACCAACACTCCATGTAACCCGAATTAATTGGCATAATTCGGGCATCACTCCATGCAACTACAAAGTAAAATTTACATTTTGCATGAAAACCAATTAACACTATGTAAATGCCAATTAACCCTAATATCAAACTTTATAGCAATATAATAATCCTTTTTATAATTTTTTTTTTTTAACATGGACTTTACAAAAGTCATTAAAACATTATTATCAATACTAATAATCTTCTATTTACTATGAATATAAGCATTGACTTAATAATATTCAATTAAAACATTATAACATTCTACTAAACATAATGACTTCCCAATAATCATCAAACAATATAACTATTGTTATTAATAATAATTATTTTGCCTAATTATAATAACATAGACTTAACATAGTTTAAAAATAAATCTTAACACACAAAGCAAGCAAGGTAATAGAGTCCCTTTTACCACTATATCAGTGTATTGCTAACAAGACAATGATGGTTCTGTAAATGTTCACACTCATCCAAAGACAACAACAAAGAATTCTAAAGATCTAAACCAAATGCCTCAATAACCCATAGATTTCAAAACATGAGTTTTAAGCAACATAATCCTATGCAATAAGTTGAGTAAGATAACCCAAATGCAACACACAACTAGATCAATATGATTATTAATCATTTCAAAAGGAATAATCAAGATCACATTAGAAATTAACTACAAGCTATCTATGTCAAACACTACTCAAAAGCATATTATACTACTATGGTGTGTGTGGGTTCTTAATTCTTATTCTATCATCCCCTAATGCCTCCATCTATTCCACCCTCTTTGATGATGCCCTCCCTTCATCATAATTTGAGGAAGGGTTTTATCCTACATCCACCTCACAAAAATAAAGATAGTTAGCTTGAAACAATATAAAATCCATAATATACTACTGTAATGAAATAAACATGATCATCATGTACCTAACATACAAGTACAACTAAATAATTTAACACTTATGTAAATAAACAACATATAACTATCCATAAATCAATATATGAAATCTAGCTTAACCAAAATAGTAATTAGCAAAATAATAACCATAAAATCCACTAATCAATAGGTTATTAGGTCTAGAGAGGAATCTAGATGTGACAAATATCAAATTGATGAATTAACAATGATCGGTTCCTACTATATACCCTCTTTATGCTAGATATTCATTATTGTGCTTCTATATTCTCATAAATTGGTGCTAGATTCATGCTTGACTATTCCCCTCTGATGCTCACATGAACCACTTCTTAACCATCTCTAATTTCTATGCCCTTGTACAAATCATATGATATTGTCTGAGTCTTGTATCCTCAATTCCTCTATGTTTTATACATCCTTGTTCCTCATGATTTGATTCTCCCATTCTAAGGCCTTTCGCACCATGTCTCTCCCACATCTCGGCTTACTTATACACATCTATCTTTTGTATTTACAAAAAATACTTAAAATAAATCAATACAAAATTTAGGGGCCAACATCACCCCACACTAAGCCAATAGTCCATCCCAGACTATGATCCATCCTCAAGTCCCTCTAATTCCAAAAATTTAGGTCCCATTTGTTCAACCTAGTGCTTGACTTCCTCCCAATGGTTGAGGATAATTTTTAGGGTTGAGGTAATTTCCTCAACCTTGCCCTTTAATCATTTCATTTCCTTGGGTTGTTCTAGAAAGTCACCTACTTAAGTCATCAAAAGTTCAACTTTAGCAGTGGCATATTTATGGACATCCTCAATCGACCTAAATTTTATCAAAACATGTCCTTAATGTACCACAAAATTGGTATTAAGTTATTGGTAGTGAATACTAATCTTATTTTTGAGTTACTCACATCTTGGAATGCTTTTGCACACTATGCTTTATCCTTTATTTTATCAAACAATTAATGGCATTGGTATTCTTCTGTTTAAAGCCTATCTTCCAAAACCTTAGTGGGTCATGCCTATTTTACAATAATCCCATTAATGATAGGAACTATAGCACCAACCTTGGCCAAAAATCTCTTACATATTTTGATGGACTTAGTAAATTATTATTTTGCCCAAATCTACTCCTTCTGGGATTCACCTAGTCTTCGCATTTTTTCAATAAAATATCTACTAGGGTGTCTAAATTATCAATAGCTTTACCTATAATATGGATCTCATCGATATTTGTTGGGTCATTTTTAAAAATTATCTTACATATTCTTAGAGTCTTCAATCAAGATGTCATTCCTACTTCGTACTTGTGTTTGAGCTCTTCTAATTATTGTTCAAGCCTCAACCTTTTGTTACACTCATGTTGGTACATGATAATGACTTTGTAGTGTTTTTGATGTAGTTGGCCAACATCATAGCCATGTATAAAAATTTTCTTTGTGACCTTGAGAGCAAGTTTAAATAGGTTCATGCCTACTTAAATTGGTGAACATTATCTGGGATCCACCCAAAATGCTTTAGGAAGACCCTCGTGGCATTAAATCCATGATATCTAATGAAATCTCAAATCAACATTCCTCATTATAGACATCTATGTATAAGGAGAGATCATGTTGAGTTTGATTGGACAATTCTTCCTCGGGGAAATACTCCCACATATATAACTCCTCTTCAAAGATTTTTGATTAGATATATCCACAAATGAGGAGGCTATCACTATATCTTAAAATTTCTAAGAGTACACAAAATGTATATTAGTTCCTTGTTAGTCCAAATGATAAAAAATCAAGCATAATAATACACTATAATGAAACACTCTTGTATAAGAATTAGGGGGATCATAACATAGTAAATGAGATCATAAAATAAAGATGAAAAAAACACAAGTAATTAACCTCTATTGAATTTGATGCTTACTTATTGTCATAAGGATGTTTGTTCTTGGTTTATGACAATTAGAGTCTTCTATTAATGATTTTTCATGGTGGCAACACTTCTCCAATGGTCACTTATGGCTTGGTGTGAAGCTTGGCATAAAATGGGCATTATAACACTACTCTCAATGGCTTCTTGAAGGTATTCCAATAGAATAACCTTATACACAAAAGTATGTTGGCATATGGTGTGGGAACTTGTATTTAGAGTTATAATAACTAACTCTAACCTTAGGGAGGTTAGGTTAAATTCTAACTTTGGTTGAGTCTAAAATAGCCTAAGTTGAGTCAGGCTAACCCTGGGTTAGTTCAAAGCACTCATGAAATCTTGACACCTCATTTTCAAATATTTGTGAGGCATGAAAAATCACTTTAGATATTTGTGAGGTCGTGACTCATAATTTTATCATATTTAAGAAATAATAGATCACTTTATTAGATCTTTTAACCTTTGAATTCATATTTGGCTAATTTTTTTTTGATAAATGAAATTCTCTAATTTGATTTGGAATTTTCGTTTAGGCAAAATAATTAAGTTTTTTAATTTAATTAATCTTGCTTAGTGTTTTTTGGATTTTGGCAATTGTTTTAAATGTTTTCAATTAATAGCTTGACAAGCCAAAAAGTCAAATTTCTAGGTCATAATTTGATTAGGGTTGAAATTGAACTAGGTTATTGGTGCATACAGGGTAATACATAAAATAAAATAGCCTCTGCATATTTACAAGCCTTTAAATCCCTTACATGAACAAATTTGAGAAATTCAGGTGATTTCTAGGCTTAAATTGTGTCATACACTAGAAATTGAATTGAATCTTAGTTTAAGCATGAAAGTAGCCAAAACTAAGTGTCTACAATTTTCCCCTATTTGATTAGGCATTGTGAGACACAAGCATTGTAACATATTTTTAAATAATTTAAAAGTCATTTATCCAAATGGTTCATGCCCCAAAGGGTGATTGCTAAGCCCTTATTGCCCCCTCAAAGGAGTGGGTGATAAAATAGAGTCATTGAACTCTACCTCGAAATGAAGAAAACAACATGATCTAGTGGCAATGGGGGTGGAATTACTAAATTTATTAGAGTAAGTTACAAACAGTAATGATGGTGAAGTCAGTAATTTTTCCAAAGGAAGTTATAATCAATAATAAAAGGTATGACACTGGTTTGCCCAAAGATGGTTATAATTAGTGGCATGACTAGTTGTCCCAGTAGGGTAGTGAGATAGATACTAATTTTCCCAAAGCTAGTTATAATCAGTAAAAAAACATGAGACACTAATTTTACCAAAGGTGGTTATAATTAGTGATGTAGACATTTGACTTGATAGGGTGGGTGGAATGAGAAAAAATAATGATTTACCCAAAGGTAGTTATAATCATTAGCATGGGACATAAAAATAATGATTTATGTATAGGCAGTTATAATTATTAAATTGGTCAAAAATAGAATGATTTGCCCATATAAGGTTATAATCAGTGGTGTAGGCATTTGCCTTAGTAGGGTGTGTGGAATAAGAAAAACAATGATTTGCCCAAAAGTGGTTATAATCATTATCATGGGATGTAAAAATAATGATTTTTACATAGGTAGTTATAATGACCAAATTGGTCAAAAATAGAATGATTTGCCCATACATGGTTATAAACATTTAAATCATGTGATTTAAAATGAGAATGCCCTAGAAAAGGAAGATAAAACATTTATTACTATGCCATGTTTCTGAGATGTTCTATTGGTTGTTCATCTGATTATGTTTATATGACTCATATATATGCTTATTGAGAGATGCACATATGTATGAACACATAATAAATCTTTATTTCTCTTGTTTATTACTTATGGATTCAAGCATGTGTTTGGGTATTTGACTAGTTTTGATATATCAGAGAAGTATTGCCATTGCATTGAGATGATAGTCTCTATGTGCTTGGTTTTTGCTTTAGCTTATGATATTATGCATGATAGCTGTGGATAAATAAAATGGAAATATATACCCTAAGCATGGAAAACTTAGTTTAAATGTAAATATAAGCAACCTAAGAATAATATATGAGTAATCTAATCCCAAGTGTAAATATATAAAATAAACCAAGTGTAAGACTAAAGACAAACATTCACAACCTATGTAAATGATATGAATAATCAAGACTCAAGTGTAAACAAACTATAATATCCTTATAGCAACAAAAAAAAAAGGCAAATAAAAACAAAACAAATAAACAATAAAAAAATAAGATATATAAGCAAACAAACAAACAAAAAAGATGAATAAATAAAACTCAAACAAATAAGGCTATGCAAACAAACATAATAAATAAATAAATACAAAAAAACTATATTAAAAAACAAACAAACAAAACTAATAAACAAGTAAAAACAACAAAATAAACAAACTGGACAAACAAAATAATAAGTAAGGCTATACAAATATAATAAGATGATAAATAGATAAAAATGACTAAATAAATAAACATCAATAAACAAAAAAAAAAAACACAAACAAAAATAAACAACAAAACACCATAGACAAAATCAAACAAAACAAAATTAAACAACAAACAACAAAACACCAATAAATAAAACACAAACAACCAAAAACAACAAAACACCAATAAATAAAAACAAACAAAACACAAACATAATAACTAAACAAACAACTATAAATAAAAAACAATATAAACAAGATAAAACAAATTGAATAAATAAAGACATATTAAATAAACAAATAAAGCTACAAAAACAAAATAAATAAAAAAACTAAATAATCCAAAGCAAAGAAAAATGCAATAAACAAACTAATCTAAACACACAAAGGCAAACAAATGAAGTTAAACAAATAACAATACACAAACAATGGTTAATCATAATGTTAGTACAAATAGAAAACAAATTATTTATTCATGTGTAATAGAGGTGTTACTCTTGGTGATAGAGTGACTTTTAAGCTAGATAAAAACAACACAGGTAAAACAACATAGGAATAAAAAACTAAATTTTTTCACCATAGGTTATCGGTAATAACAACACAAACATGCCAATAAACATTACCCCTAGGCTATAGGAGACAATGACATAAACAAGGAAGACAAACATTTCCCCTAGGCTATAGGAGATAATGAGACAAACAAGGAAGACAAACATTGCCCCTAGGCAATAGGAGACAACAAAATAAAATAAACAAAATGGGGGGAATAAAAAAAAAGGAAGGGGTAGCCAAGCTAACTCTAGTTGCACTAGGCAAGTGGACACTGCCTACATAGTTCCATGGACATAGGGTTCAATGTGAACTTCAGGTCAAATATAGTTCTCCAAGGATATGGGATAGAATAAAATGATGATAAGAAAACATGATTGACTTGTAGAGGAAAAATAGAAAAAATCTCATAAAATGGTGAGTGCATAAAAAAAGAGAGGGATGACATTCACAGTCATGAAAATGTCAACACAAATAAATCATGCAAGCCTGAGAGTATGGTTTAGGCTAAAACCATACTAAAATTCAAGAGATGAGTATCCACGAATGAACTAAATTAATAATTCATAGTGTTTACTACACCTAAGGCTTGGAATGAGAATGAACTTATAAAATAGAGAGAGTGTAGGTAATGGTTATTCATAAAATGATGAGAACATTAAAATAGAAATTGCTTGCAAAATGGTAAGAGCATAAGAAGAGCCAAGTGGTCATTAATGTATTAAATTCAAACGCACAATACTCACAACATGAACTCATAAAATTATGAGAGCATATGACTAAGGACAATAAGGATGGGGAAACTAAAGGATAAGTGGTTACTTGTAAAATAACTAGAAGTCCCAAAATCCTTAAGGTAAATAAATGGTCAAAAAAATAAGGAAGGTGTGACCAAGCTAACGTGAGATACCCCATGTATCCTAGTGCTACCCACATGGTTGGTGTAGACCTTAGGCCAATGTAGTTTTCTCAAAAATGGGAGGAAAAAGACCAAAGTGGTCTAGAAATGAAACTAAATAGATAAGATGACCCATCCTATAAAATTTTTATGGATTTATATCTCACATGGAAATTCTAAGCCAATTTTCATGTTTTTTAATTTTTAATATTTTCTATGTCTTTTACAAATGTTTAGGGGTTTTAAAATTATTTCAAATATTCTTAGATTTTTTGAGGCATCTCAACGTGATCAAGAATCATGAGATAAAAAATAGTCTAACTCATTAAATGGCAAGAGCGTAGGGATTAAAAATGCTCACAAAATGGTGAGAACATGATAAAGGGGTGATTGAGATGACCTCAACATAAATTGAGTGCTACCTACATAGTCCTAAAGGACCTCAAGCCACTGTAATTTTGCTTACATAAAAGGCATTTGACTAAGTACTAACAAGTTCAAGTATAGGCAAATGATAAGGTATGGAAATAGTGATGTCAAGGTAATAAAAAAATGCATGGTAAAACTTTTATTATTAATTTGCCCATAGACAATTATAATTAAGAAATAATGACAAAGGGTTAGTGGTGCCCACAGGCAGTTATAATTAGTAGCACAAGGTGGGAAAATAACAACAAATAAAGGATGTAATTACCAGGACCATTATCATACTACTTCCATATATTGCCATTCAAACATTTGATTTTGAAATAATAACTAGAAATAACTCTATCATCAACCACTGTACGTGGCTAAAGTAAAAATAAATCAGAACTAAGGCCAAACATGATCGAGGTTAGGTAAAAAGAACTAGTTGGAAAAGGGTTAATGGTATGGTAAATTGATAAGGGGTATAATACAAATAATGGGTATAATGTGGCATAACTTAAATGATCCTTTTAGATAATAGTCTAAGTCCCTCAAGCGTAAAAATGTTTGAGGTGCATTATGTTCATTGGTTCATCAAGTTCATTTCCCTTTGGCATAGTAAGCATGTATGATCTAAAACTATAGTTAGAAATAACTACATAGGGCCCTAACCAGTTTGGTTAGAATTTATTTTTTTCTTTGTTTTAGTATTGTCATTCTTCTAATTTTATTTTAACACCAAGTCACCAAGCTCAAATTCATGATGCTTAACATGCCTATTATATTGGCCTTTTATTCTACTCTAATATGCCTGAAGATTATTTAATGTGGAAAAGATTTTTACATCGAGTAAGTCTAGCTCTTGTAAGTGAACTACTATGTAGTCCTCATTGTTGATGATGTGTTATAATAAAATTTGGAGAGAAGGCAAACTAACCTCAACAAGAAGAATGGATTCAGTGTCATAAACAAATGAATAGGGTGTAGCTCTTGTTGGATTACATAATGTGGTATGGTATGCCCAAAGGGCATTAAACATCTACAAGTGCCAATTACGACCAATGTCATTGGCAATCTTATTCATAATATTGATAATGGTTTTATTAGAAGCCTTAGCTTGGATATTGCCTCATGGGTAGTAGATGATAGAGAAATTTTGTTTGATGTGGTATTAAGTATAGAGTGATTTCATATATTTATTTTTAAATGATCTACCATATTAGATATAATTTCATAGGGGATGCTATAATGATAGATGAGATGATTGAATATAAACTTGAATATTTTTTACTAGTTATGTAAGTGAGAGGACTGGCTTCTACACACTTAGTGGAATACTCGGTAGTAGTTAGGACATGTTTATGGCCATCAAAAGAGGTAGGATTTATCTTCCCTATGAGGTTGAGTTATCACATTGAGAATGGCCATGGTGTTATCAATGGTTTGAGTTTCTTTGTTGGAGCATGAATCATATTAGCATGCATCTAACACTTTACACACCTCTTCACATATGTTTTTATGTCTACTTTCATAGTCATCCAGTAATATGTTTTTATGTCTACTTTCATAGTCATCCAGTAATAACCAATATACAATAAATTTTTGGATAAGATTGTCTTGTGTGGTATCCACACACTCCTTTATGAACTTCCCTCAATGCTAGTTTAGATACTGACAAAGGTAAAAAATGAAGTAAAGTTCCATAATATCTTTTACGATATAGGGTTGGTCCAAGTAGGGTATAACGAGAGTCTTTGTGAGTTAAGGATTTTTTATTTTTTACATGGTAAGTTAGGAGGCATAATTTGATCTTTATGATAGGCATATATTTTTGAGTACCAGAGAGATGTGGGACCAACAATGTCATAAACCATCTCAATGACTAATTTTTCATGTGCCAACACCAATAAATGTTCAATAATAAATTGATAATCCCTTGATCTATCTGTGATCTAAATCATGGAGTCAATAGTGGCCATGACATCATCTATTTTATTTTTGGCTCAAGGTATTATTTCAAATTGGATGTTTATAATTTGTTACTTGAGAGTATTGACCATATACTTATAAGGTACCAACTTCTCATTCTTGGTCTGGTACTAGTCTGTGGCCTGATTGATGATTAGATGAGAATCACCGTGCACCAACAAATGCTAGATGTTTCACTGTATTGCTTGATGAATCCTTGAAATGAGTGATTCATACTTGAACATGTTATTGGTACAAGGAAAACCAATGTGAAAGGACTTGGGGATGATATACCCTTATGGCATAATAAACAATATTCTGGCACCTAATCCATGAGCTATGAATAATCCATCAAAGTACATCTTCCACTATTCAACCTCAAGAGGTGCTTTTGCTTATTTAGTAGTTGTAATGGCCTCATTTGGAAATCCAAACATAAGAGGTTGGGTATGTTAAAGAGAAGCTTATGCAACCCAATATGCAAGTACTTACCTCTTAATGGTCTTTTGATTGGTATATTCAATTTCAAACTTTCTCAAAAGCATGATCCATTTTGACATATGACCTTGTAGAGCTATCTTAAAAAGTAGATATTTGAGTGGATCTACTTTGGAAATAAAAATGATTTTGTTTCTCAACATATAATATCATAGTGTTTGATCTATGAATACCATTGCTAAATAGGAATTGTCAATAGAATATAATTATGATTATACATGACCAATTTTTGGCTTAGAGAATACATGGCATACTTTTTCACCTATTCATTGTGCTATGCCAAAAGTTCCCCCAAAGCATTCTCAATTGTTAACATGTAAATAAGAAATGGCTTGTTTGGCATGGGTGGTAATAAAATAGGTGGGTTGGTAATATATTCCTTAATATGATCAAATTCTTTCTGACACTCTTCATTCCAAGAGAATGTAACTCCCTTCTTTAATAAATATGTAGATAGATTACATTTATCAACCAACTATGATATGAAGCATCTAATAGATTGTATCTTGACCTATAAAATGAATAGCTATTTCAAGGTAGAGGGTGATGACATTTCTATAATTGCACAAACTTTGGCTAGGTCAACTTCAATGCCCTTACAAGAGATAATGAAGACTAAACATTTACTAAAAGTTATGCCAAATGCACACTTCTTTGGATTAATTCTAATGTTATACTCATGAAGTCTCTCAAAGATTCTTCATAGTACTAGATGATTGACATGGGTCTTTGATTTACCCAAGATGTCATATTTATAGTCCTAAAAAATGTCATGCATCATATCATGGAAAATAACTATCATATCCCTTTGGTATGTGGCTCTGGCATTTTTAAGTCCAAATGACATAACTTGATAATAAAAAATTCCCCATAGAGTAGTAAATATTGTCTTGTGTTGATCTTCTAGTGTTATTCTAATCCAATTATACCCTAAAAATCTATAAATATGAGAAAGCATTTCATTGTTGGTCATTGAGTCATCTATCATGTCAATATTAGGAAAAGGAAAGTCATCTTTAGGGATGACTTTGTTGATAACTATGAAATAAATATAGATTATAATACCTTCTAGTTTCTTACTCACTAGCATAATATTTGAAATCCCCTCTAAATAGTTGATTAACCTAATGTATTTCACATCTAGGAGTTTTTACAACTCTTTCTTTACTAACACAATAATACAAAGATGCCTCTTACATAAATTTTATTTGATGGGCTTGGTATCAAGATGTATAAAAAGATGGTGTAAAACCAAGGTAGGATCAAAACCTGGCATGTCCTAATAAGGCCATGCAAATATGTCAACAAATTCCCTCAAAAGGGTAGTAAAAACTTCATATTCCTCCTCAATGCACCTAGTTTAATCCACTTTGGGTCCTCTGGAGCCCCAATGTTCACCTCTCAAGTGTCCTTCAAAAGAAGTGTAGAACCACAATCTAAAATAGTCAAAAAGGAGGTAAAATAGTTAGTAATGACAAAGCCCTCTAGCTGGACTAGCTCATCTAATTTTCCCAAGTAGGATGAATAAAAATCCCCTAATTTTAGCAAAGGTCATGAAACAAATACCTCAAGGAACTATTAAATGATCTATGAAAAATGTTGACACTCTTTAGTACTGATATATGATCCATAAATAGGCTTTGGACTTTAGGTCTTCTGAGATTTATAGGAAGAGGGGTGAACATCCTCATCTAATGGTGTTAGAAACTAATTTTCACCAAGAGACTTACCTTTATCTTTACTATTTCCCTAGTCAGAAAGTGCCTCAAAGAGGTTTTCACTTTTAGACCTCAATGTTTAATTTCATTTTTGTTTTTGGCTAGGGAATTTCACCCACTCTCCAAAATAGGTAGCAGGATCTAATCAAATAGAAAATCCTTGCTTGTGGTCTCTAAGAAGAATGTGATTCCTCAATTCTAGAATGTTGCATATGGCCTTATCATTTTAAAACTCATATAATGGCATTATTGAATCTTGTTGTCCCTAGTATATCAATTATGGATGGTAAAGGGTTAATGTGAAGGTTGATAAATAAGGTTAACGATGCAAATGACATGGGGGTTAAATAAATTTGTAATGGTAAGGTCATTGTAGATGTTATATTCAGACCTTGCATCACTATCAACATCATCTTCGCTAGTTGATGGTGTTGTAATGTGAATAAGATATGTGGAATCACCCTTAGGTGATTTAAATCCAATATCATGGGTTCCCTTATACTTGATCATTGAAACTGGTTCAATAGTGCCATACTAATTTAGCACTAAGCCTCTACCTTTATAAGCTAGGTGATCCATAATATGATTAGGGATAGGATATTTATGATTTGGTAATAATTATATAAATCATCAATGGAAATCCATGTATCATCTTTGGCTAAGGGGTCTTATTCTAGGCTAGATACCAATTTGAAAATAATGTTTATTCAACTGATATTTTCTTTTGGTTTGCCACTCCATATGAGTAGTTTTGGCCTTAGGTTTTCCATGATGTTTTGGATATTTAAGGTAATTTGGAAATATGGAATGCATTATGGGTATTACATTATTTGAGACCTTTGTCAGTCATATATAATTAGTTGGAAATGTCCATTGGAGGTATGTCTAAGGTAGAAGTTAAGATGTCTAGTTCAAAGTAATTAGCTTCTAGTCCTGATTTAATGGATTCTCATTTTTTGTCTCTTTCTCCATTTGGTTTCAACATATAATTCATGCCAAATTGATAGTTATAGATTTTATACTTAGCCTCAAGATGTTTACAAAATTGATGTCTTAAGATCAACTGGTATAGTCACTTCCATTCTTGAATATGGAAATTTTATACACTGATCAACATAGAAGGTATGGCCCTAATTTTATGGATCTAGGGTCAGCCCAATAATAAATTGTAAGATAGTTCCAAGTCTAAAACATGGTATTAAGTGTCATGGGTCAAAGGCATAATGATCATTGGAAAGCTAATAGTACCTTGAGATTCCCATTCTTCATTATCATATGCCTTGATAATGATGCTATCTAGCTACAAGTCGGTTGTTGTATATCCAAGATGTTTGACCAACTTTAGAGACACAATGTTGAGGCCTAAACCATTATATACAAAGATGTGTTTAAATATATGGCTCATTTTACTGATCTCAATATATAATAGGTTATTATTCAGAGAGCCTAGGGATGGCATATCACTTTGGTCAAAGGTAAGATGTTTGCCAAGGGCTAAGTGTCCTACCATGGCTTGAAATTTGTCTAGAGTGATGTCATATGGCACGGGGGATTGGTTCAAGTACTCATTCAGGATGTTTTTATGGATGGTATATGTACACAACAAATCCATGATGGATATATGTGTATGTGTCTTCTTCATTTATTCCATAATATCATAGGTTTTCCTCTTAATTTTGTCAATTGGTTTATTTCTAATAGGCACATAAGGTTGAATGGGCTCATTTTTAGTTTTGGTTGAGGTCCTTTGATAATTACCTTGGCTTATTGAGTTATGATTGCATAATATCAATCTAGTAATTGGATTTGGTAGTTAGTTGGGTAGGTAATGAGTCTTAGATTGATAATTATAGGGTGGTGTTGACCCTGGATGCTAACATGATCCATAAGAGAATCACTGGCATAAGGGGGTTGTTAGGTATTACTCAACTAATAGGCATTTTTGGGTGAAGGTCAAATTCTATTGGTATTTGGCCAAGGATTTATGGTTATAGTGGAAACACGTCCACCTAAAATGTGTCCTACAACATTATTATAGGTTTATGTGATGATGTGATGGATTCCTTGGTTGGTTTGGTTGGTTTACCCTTAGTTATAACCATTCTACTATTATTATTGTGGCTAACATTATTGCTGTTGATTTTATAGTGGAGTTCTATTCCATTGTTGTTGATGTTGTTAGTACTACTTTTGGTTGTTTTTGCTATGTTGGGGAAATGGATTTTGGTAGATACCCAAGTTATGATTAGTCATAGGAGTATGGGTATCTCTTTCTATCTCACTAGTTTCAAACTTATTCTTAATAAAATACCTGAGTTGGATACACCATCATATGGAATGTCCTCTAACATGATGGTACTCATAAAATCAATATTTCTTGTACCAATCAAGGAAAGGAATCCCTTCAGGAAATGGCTTCAGTATTGGCTAACTGATCATATTTTCTTGAACCAATCTTTAAAACACAAATTCAATATGCTCACCAAGGTCATTAAATTGCCTAAAAATGGGTAGTCTTCTCCTTAGAGGAGGGGCTTACCATTGGTTTTGATTCTATGGAAGTTGGTTTTATGGAGGTCTAGGTTGAATGTACAGAGGTGATGGTTTTTGAGAGGGTGGAGGTAAATAGATAACCAATGTTTGTAATGTCTGAACATGGTGTAATTTAGTGACCTAATTGGCAACAATATTCTTATTATTGTTATAGGGTTTGGGTATCTCATTATTGTTGGCCTAAGGTGGTGTTAAAAATAATATTTGAATTTTCTTCTAATTATAGTTATGTCCTTGGTTCTAGTTCTATTTTTTCTAGCCTTAATGCTAATTATAGCTCTGATTAGAAGATGATAGCTTGATTATCCCTTTGTTGACAAGGGCTTTCTCAATCTGTATTATTTTATATATAACCTATTCAAATGAATGAGCAAATTATATCTTGATATGGTAAGATATCTCATTATGTAGGCTCTTAGTAAATATTGTGGCCAACTATTTATTTGGTACATTATGAGTAAATTGGCTCACTTGTGCTCTCTAACATTGCAAGTATATAACAAAACTTACACTAGTCTTTTGTTTAGTTTGGCCCAATTCCATAATAGTAATATCATGCTCAAGATTATATGAAATTTTTTGTATTAAATTCTCTGAAATATCATCAAAGTCAAGCATAAAATTCTTTAGCAATTTAAAAATCTGTTCTAAGGCTTGTTGAGCTAGACTACTTAAAAAGAGAAGAAATAAGTATATGTCACTATAGGCTACTAGCTGACATGCAACAAAAATTCTTTAAGATGCTCTTTAGGGTCACCTTTTCCTTTATATTTTTCAAATTTAGGTGGTTCATAAGCTGGTGGAAATGATATTTGTATATATTCCATGTTGAATGGATAAGATTATATTTCATCTAGCTTAAATTTATTTATTTGATTTCTGATCTATATAGCTTAAATTGAATCCTTCATCTGTTACAACTCTTGGGAAAGGAAATTAGATGGAGTGGCCTTTTTCTATTGAGGTTTCATTGTCAAAGGTGGATTTCCTTAACTAGGGTAGGTATATTTTAGAATATTGGTCAAATTGGCCAGATGACTAGGTATACGTATCGATGTATTAGGATTCTCTTTTGAATATGGAATATACTACTATTGGAACACATTCTAGTTTGAATTGGATGCATAGCCTTGGATAATGAATTGTGGCTATGGTAATGACATTTAACTTTGTGGGCTATGTTAATATTACTAGGTTTAGGAGGGAACTTGCTGCCTACTCATCAAACCCTATTGTATATAGGGAACACATTACTGACTAGATTTATGCTATTTATGCTATTGATATTTGGATCCTTATTGTACATGCGATACCTATTATGTGAAAGGTAAATATTGTTGAACACCTGGTATCTATTATACATAATAACATTGTTTTTGGTTGAACACCTTTTACTAGATATGCATTTATTATTGGTTAGGCAATTATTGGGGGTTTGGTACTTACTTTTATTGACCAACTAGTACTTTTTGACTAGTAGTAATACATTATTGGTTAGGCAATGTTTGTGATTATTAAGGTATATTGGTTTGTGCTTTTTATGGTAGAATTATTGTTGCCCCCTATTGAGGTAGCATAGTGTCATACACTTATTACAGTGGTAAGTTGGTCTATTGTTGGTTTGTTTCCCCTTGTTACATACTTGAATAAGTAGTTGGTTTTCTATTAGAGGTTACTTATTGATTTTGGGAAGTAGGTGTACCTATCCCCTAATATTATGATATACTCATGGTGTTAGTTGGAGAAATTTGTTGTGTGTTACTCAATGATAAATTATACCCACTTTGGTTTAAAATGGACTGCGCTTGTGTGCTATCCATAATGTTTTGAGTAAGGTCTTTTGTTTGAGTGATAGTCTCTTAAACCAAAATAGGGAAATTATACATGTCACCAACCAATGTGTTCTTGATAAATGGGTCTATGTTTTGGTTTACATAACTTGAAGCATCTATTTATTGTCTTGTTGATGGAGCTATCTTAATAAGTAGTGTGTTAGACACAACCCTTGTTTAAGATTGTGAGTTAAGTTGAGATAGTTTTGGTATGCTTATTTTACATGTTCCATTTGTGCATCCATAGGTTCTTTCCATTTTGAAAGCATGCTTTGGCTCTACTATGACATTTAGATTATTTGACTTTAACTAGTTGATGCCTATTCAAACTATTAGATTTGAGGTGCATTACTAGGAATTCTAATAAATTTCCTAAGACTTTCATGTGGGAAGTCTAGAAAAAAAACATCTCTTACTTTAATGACTCTAACAAGAATTTCATCTTTGTGTTATAACAAATGATGATCATATAAGTAAAAATCTTAGCTTGTTTGTGTTGGTGTCATAACATAGTAGGGCTCTTATTTTTGTCTTTGTTCAATGTTAGGCATTATTTAAGTAAGGTACTACATTGTTTACTCTTATTCTTGGCATGGATAAGAAGGTGAAGTCACAAAATACTATGCTAATGGGTTGTGCCTTTATTTAATGTATGGAATATTATAAGATGGACAGGGATCCATATCATAAGCTACATCATTATATGACTCTTGAAAAAAAGGGTCACTGGTCACAAAATTCTCATAGTCTAGATTATACATAGTCCTATTACACGTGTAATAAGGCATGTTTAAATTTATACCTAGGTCTCATGAAAAATAAAGGGTCCAAACATAACAAACAACTAAGGTCTAAAAATAAATAAACTTTGACTATGCAAAAGAGGCCCAAAGGGTAAAATGACTAAACTAGACAAAGGTAGAATAAAACAAACTTGAAATTGGTCTAAAAAATGATACTAATTTGCCCAAAGGTGGTTATAATCAATACAAAGGTAACAAAAAATCTTAAAACTTGTCTATGGCTAAGGCAATAATTTTAGTGAAGGTGGTTATAATCAATGCCAAAAGTAGCTAGACAAAGTAGAATAATTACGAATTGTGCTCAAAGGATAAAAATGATTTGCCCAAAGGTAGTTATAATCATTTATTGTGAAAAAAAAGGCTAGACTTAGAAATAAAAAACTCAAACAAGAACTTGAAAATAAACTAAACTAAGTCAGTTGTCTTGGATAAACTCAATAAAAATAATCTAGTGCTAAGGTAATTAGCTTAGATGACACTTGGTAATTGGCTCACTAAGACTCGAGATTTGATTCATAAGAGACTATTTGAACAATGGAACTAGGAAATTTGGAACTTTTTAAAACAAAATTAAAACAAGTCACATGAAAATAAATTGGCTTAAAGGACTCTCAAACAAGGCACAAAATAAACAACAAACTGCTAGGTCTAAGCAAAGGGTCTTTAGATCAAATAGGAAATCAATCCAAGTAACATAATTCAAACATAAAAGGTAGATAACCTAAGCCCAAATTAGATGAGGCTTGGGAATAAACCTAATTAGTTTATGATTTTTACTTATAAAGATTGAATTTCAAATTTAATACTAAAAGACTTAAATTTTCTAAGGCAAAAGAGCTAGACCAAAACAGGCAGTGTAACTATGTGTTTAAAATAAGAAAGGTATAATAATAGTTTAGGATTTGGTTTCAAAATAAACAAGTGTTTTGAAATAATTTAGGTAATATAACAAAAATCCTTTAAACAAATGACATAATAATGGTTCTAGACTCAAAAATTTAAGGCAAATGTTTGAGACCAATTGAGCAACATAACGAAACCCCATTTAAACAAGTGACACACAAGTTGTTTTGGAATAAAACTCTAAGTCAAAAAAGGTGACACAAAATGGGTAGAGTAATACCTCTTAGGCTAAAGTGGTGTGAAAATAATGTGATGGTTTTAGAATTTGTTTTGACTTGATGTTACAAACAAGCAATTTTAGTCTCTAACAAACATATAAATCAAAGAAAATATAGATAACACTAATGGCTTGTCCTATCCTTAAAAATGATATGAGAGTGCATAGCTTCTACCAAATTTTTTGATGATATACCAATGCTTGCGAAGAATTAAGTGTTAATCTAAAAATTAAATAATAGGTGTAGGTAGAGTTTTTATGCCCCCTTTTGTCTGGTATATGGCACAAACTTAAAGTGAAGAGCACTTGGCATTTGGAGAGATATTTAACAACAAATGGGGTTAACTAAAATCTATAAGTTTAAAAAATAATAAATGGTCCCAAGAGTGGCTAACATAAGGGAACCATCATGTCAATTCAGTTCATATCTACTAACTTACTATGCAAGGGTTTATTCATTTACATAATGACTCCATCCATGTACTGCTTAGTAGAGTTTGATGTTTAGCAAGAATTGACTCAAGTTTTCATTAAGATAAAAGAGGATATCTACTCATCCCATAGGAAATTATAATATCTCATGCCTAATTTATATACCTCATCATGGAGTGGGGTCGGTATAATGCTAGGAGATGAAAACCCATGTCAATGCACCCATAGAGAACTTACGAGGGAGAAATGAGCTCCCACACACAAGCCAAATGTAAAAAAATAAAATGAAAATAATTTAGAGGTCATTTATGGGTCACCCAAGTCACTCAGAGCTTGGGGAGATCATACATAACATTATTTTTGACAAGACCAAATAAACAAGGCAATAAACTAAGTGCTTTTAGTCACTTGAGTTCCCTATAGGAGATGGGGGGAGAGCATAAAAGTAATAGTTTCTAATTTTCCACAAATAAAGAATTTAATCTAATGAACTTTGAAATTAGATAATAAAATAAATAAACATAAAGTGAAAAATATCTTAAGAGATCTAACTAAAATGTATGCTCCTTTTAATAGCACTAATTCAAATGTGATTGAAATTTTAGCCCCTTGGCCTTATTTGCACTTCTAAAAACTTTGAAAAAAACTAAAAGACAAGTGTGATTAAGTTGATTTTAAACACCAAACAAAAGTGTATGTGAGATTTTGAAGTGTCTAAGCCTCTCTCTCTCCACTTTGGTTCCTAAAAAAATATTAGGGGGGTCTCTTATCTTTAGGCTAAAAAGAAAATTAATAAATAATATTATATTTTGAGCTTTTGGGTTTATATTTTTGTCTCAGATAAGTCATCATCGATTATTTGTAGAGATCATTGTCAATTCCTATAATTAACATTAATTTGATTTAGTTATATACATTTACTATAACCACATAAAAATAAATGTGTTTTGAAAGAAAAACACTTGATAAACAAGTTTCAAACTCAAATTTATCACGGCCATGTAAGAAAAAGGTTATAAAGGTAATAAATAGAATGTCAATCACAAAAATGAAAGCAAGAAGAGTCAATTTTCATTATGTTTATGTCTTGATTTATTTTGTCATAAATATTATCAACAATTACTAAAGAGATCATTGTCAATTCTTGAAATCATCATCAATTTGTTATGACCATTGTCCATCCCTATAAATATATAAAAATGATGTGAATTCTAAGCATAAAACTCTAAAATTGAAGACTATAATGCCTTTTTAAATAAATCTAAAGGTTGAAAATAATTATTCTTGGCCATATGGGATGCATGGTCCCACCAAGCATGCCATTGTGTATCTTAGGAGTTTGAAGAGTACAAAAAACGTAAATTAGTTTATTTTTAGTATAAATGATAAAAAATCAAGCATAACAATACATTAAAACTAAACATTAATGCCTAAGAACTAGAGGGAGCATAACATAATAAAAAATACACAAACTAGAGATAAAAAACCAACATAAGTAATTTACCTCTTTTTTCAAATTTGATGCTTATTTATTGGCATAAAGATGTTTGTGCTTGGTATATGATAATTAAAGTCTTCTAGTAATGCTTCTCCATGGTGGTCACACTTTTCCAGTGGTCAGTTATGGATTTGTGTGAATCTTGGCATAAAATGGGCATTACAACACTACTCTCAATGGCTTCTTGAAGGTATTATAGTATAATAACCTTACACATACAATCTTGTTGGCATATGGTATGGGTAATTGTATTTAGATCTCTAAGAACTAACTCTAACCTTAGGGAGGCTAGGTTACATTCTAACTTTGGTTGAGTCTAAAATATCCTAGGCTAATTCAGGCTAACCCTAAGTTGGGTCAAATTACTCATGAAATCTTGACACCTCAATTTCAAATATTTATAAGGCATGAAAACTCACTTTAGATATTTGTGAGGTTGTGACTCATAATAATGGAATATTTAAGTGTTAGTAGAGGTTCCTAGAAATATTATAGAACATGCTAATTATAGGGATAACTTGCATAGTGGAGAGTAAAATATGGCACAAAAGAGGATACAATATTACATACCATCTACATTATACAAAGATGCACCTAAAGAGCAAGAATAACTTAGCTGCTAACAGAAGGCAAAGCATAACCGACATAACATTAGGTGAATAGATTAAATTAAAATAAAGTATTCATTACTCATTAGCCATACATATAAAAAAAGATTATGAAAAACCATAATTTAATGATTATATTAATTTCTATCAACACATCATAACCATATTCTATTACAACAAAGTGTTATATATAGTCTTTTACAATTTATTATATTTTCACATTCCAGCCTTTAGAGATACAAAAGGAAAGTCTCTTTGCATTATTCTATTACCTAATTAGGCTTATAAGGCCAAATACATACAAAATATATACAAGAGACAAAATCATATACTTTGCACATGTGTCCTTGTATTATACTTTGCAATTTTACCATGCTTCATTCTTTGTCCAACACTTTCTTGGACTTAAATATTTTTCTTGTCCCAAGACAAAGTCACAATTTGATTTTAAACTGAGCTAAAAATATAATCCATAAACAAAAGTCATAGTTATCACTCCAAGTGCCATTTATCATTTTTCACCCTTTGCACACTACTTAGCCACCATTTTCAGTTTTCAATAGGCTAGCATAACTAGGTGGTCACCTTTGATAGGTTTTCAACCAATTTGTCCTTGCTCTTAATGTTTAGGTTATCTTAAAAAAAATTGTAATATTCTTGAAGTCATAAAAAGGAAGTGCAAATTACTTAATTCTATAGTGGAGGAGAAGTTTGACTAGGTGGATGTAGAGGTTATTATGTTTGACCAATTGTTGACCCACTGGATTCTAATGCACTGAATGATGGAGGTGGTTATTGAGACTATGCCTTGGTATCCAACTTCCTCTCCTATATGGTTTGTAAAATTTATTGTGGAGGAATGAATTAGGGCTTATCTATTATTTGGGAAATATCTATATCAACTTGAGATAGATCTTACTTGAGTGTTTTCCAATATATGAGAACTTAATGTACCATAGCAATTAGAATATGTATTGGTACCTAGATCATCATCATGTTTTGTAGATCATCATCTTTTATAATTGTGAGAAATACCTTGGTATTAGATAACTTGAGCTGAATATACAAGACAAGCTCATCTAATCTATCTACTATCCTTTAGGCTTGGATGGTTGTAAAAGTGTTGTGCATTATTTCATTATGCCATAGTTGTATCTTCTAATGGTAGCATCCCTAGAATATAATAGTTGTCTAAGTATGTTACTCATTTTTTCTACAATTTATGTTTGATCTTCCAATATGGATTTAGCTTTATCTATAGTATAAAATTCAAGTTTTGTAGTAGCCCAGGATAGATTAAGATGTCTCTAATTTAACATATCTTAGGCTATTTGCTTAGCCTATCATGTAGTGGTGTTTAGGACCTACTCATATTATTTAATGAGTTCACATATGACTTTTGTTTCATTCATTATATCTTGCCTTATGTGCATAATGCAAACATTTTATGTGCATCCCCCTAATTCTTTGTAAACTCCATCAATAGAGTAGTGATTTGCTTATCTTTTGACATAACTTGATGACCCAGTAATTATGTAACTAAGGTGGGAAAAGCATTATTTATCAGTTAACACACATTTTCCAACTACTCTTCTACTCCATCCTTTTATTCACATAACCTAAGATCTTATTACTCTAAATTTGAGTCCTTTATGAAATCAATTCTTGAAAGACAACTTCTCATTCAATATATTTTGATAGTGGCAACTGGGTCCCATCCAAATATGTTTCCATCATATTGGTAATAAGTGCCATAAAGGTGGATGCAGGTGTCATAGGAGTAGGTGTAAATTGAGCCAATGAAATCAAGAATGTAGTTCACCATATTGATGTAGTAGGGACATCCCATAGCCATTGGCTAGAGATTTGTGATGCTTTTTTTGTGGCTTGTATCTAAGTTGCACTTTCTACTTCTACCTATTATTTTGTGTCTTTGTGCTCCTTGGCCTAGGTTTATACTTTAACCTTGGCCTTAGCATCAACTTCAACTTGCACTTCAGCTTCCTATATAGCCTTAACCTTATTATCAACTTGAGCATTGTATTTAACATATGCCTTAGCTTTAGCCTTAATTTTGTGCTGGGTAGCTTGTGTTTTTGTTGCATGTCTAAGCTATTATTTAGCAATATTGGCTTTAGATTCTTTTTCCTCTATTTTTGGTGTGTAACTTTCACTTTTTTTTATAGCCATTAGGCTTTCTCGTACTCTTTCTTCTTTGTCTCTACTTCTTCAGCCTATTTTTACACAAATTTTGATTCCTTATCTTTCTTTATTATAGCTTCAAATTATTTAGCTTTCTTTTGCATAGCCTCTACATCCTCAACTTTCTTTTATGTTTCATTGTCTATGTCTTACTAATTTTATTTTTGATGCTGCACTACTTTTTAATTATGTGGTGTCTCTTATGTCACTACTTATTATGATAGTTCTGGTTATTTCATGATCCTTTCTTTCTCCTTCACCTCCTTAGGGTTTGGTGTGTTTTATGTAGTTTATTGTGCATCTACTATCTCAGGCATAATTATATCTATGGGTTCTTCTTCAAATTTGAGGTCTACAAGCTTAGTGTCCAAGTCAGTATGTTCAAGTGACTATGATTATCCAAGCTAGCCTTTGCTTACCAATTTATTTTTCCTATATTTCACTAGAGGCATGAGAGTCTACTTTTTCTTGTTTGGAACCTATGGCTAGGGCTATTGTTTTGCTACTTGAGACTATTTTTCACTAATTTTTTATATAAGTTCATCGAAATACATGATCCTCTCCTGCATAGTTTGTGATGGTTTAGCAGAGGGGTGTGTGCATGGTCATCAGAACAAGATCATTGTAAGACTGTGTTATTTAGATAAATTCACCATCTATGTAGTTGATGATTTTGTAGTTGACTCTGTTGAAAATATCTCAACCTTTAATTTGCATCGAGCTAATTTTTATCCTATAGTATAATAAGAATAGAAGGTGGTTTAATAATATCAAATCAAATGTATTTTATTACCTAATTTCACACTTGGAAAGTGTGCATTGATTTCTAAAATAATATATCATTCTACTCTTTTATATCATACAGTTATTTTTTGAGATCTTCCAACATTGATCAAAACACTTCCTATTCCTATACCCCTAACTTAGGTAGATCACACTCAATAACTATCCTTGGAACCATGGGATTCTTAAGCTAGGACTTTTCTTGATGCATTATTTTCTTTAGTTTTAAAATTCAGGCCCCATGCAAAAGTGCCTTCTTCTTGCCTTTCTCTTGTTGTGGTAGAGCTTATGGCTATGTTAGTTGAGCATGTGGCTATGTTGGTTGTTTTGGTGGTGCTTTCTCTGCTTCTACTTATTGCAACTTTAGAGGAATAAATTGCAAAGGTGGACTGACCTCACAGCTAAGGATTTTTACCTATATACTTTAGCCTTCACTTCAACCATGAAAATGAAAAATGGCATCGGGTCATAGTTGGAGTATCCAACTCATGGACCTTGATTTCAATACCATTATGTAATTTGATGATTGAAGTATGTTATCCCAAATATTACATTACATCCTATGGGATTCTAGGGTGTGTTTAGATTAAAGCTAGGAATTTGAGCCACCATGTGTTAAATTTCCCTAATTGCTCATAATACCACCCTATTTTGGTCCATGCGATATTTGTGAGGGCATTGGCAGTCCAAAAGTCTATAGTTACATTGATTAGCCCTAATAGAGATTTTCACTATGTGAAACATAATAAAAGAACCAAGAACTGGTACTAAAATGTTTATGTGCTTCATGTAAGTACCTTTTCTATGTTAGTGGTGAGATCAGTTACCAAAAATTAGGCCAATTGAAGTCCTCCTGTAGCTTTGTCAATCGATAGGCAATATCAATTACACCTTTTATTACTTGTTTCATTTGCATATTTTTTTAACAAAATATTTTTATGATGCATTGTACCATAATATGTAGTGGAACATCATCAATTGAGTTAATGGGTGTTCCTCACTTGCCCTTGTGGAATATTTTTCCCTCACATCTGAATGAATTGGTGGTGTTTTAGATTTATAAGGGAAGGGAATTAATGTAATTAGGAAGGCTAGTGGCTCATATAATGGTGTGTATAGTGATCCAAATCCTAACATATTAAGCTAAATGGATAGTCCCTTGCTTGTAGTGATTTAATAAAGTCACCATGAAATCATCTAATTGCCAACATGTAGGTAGCTTAATCAATCTTTCAGTATCAGAGCCTCGTAATGGATGTTGAAGTGTGAGAGTTCCTGCTTGTATTGATCCTTAAGTATCCTAGGGAAAAAGAGTAGTTTTTATTACATCTATAAAATCAAATAGATTAGTATCATTGTACTTATTTTTGAAAATACCTAACCTGATCCCCATTTCCTCTTTTTGTTCATCTGATATTAGAATCAATAACTAACATCTTTCCATGACTCAATCGATGGTCTAGAATGAGTGATTACTTTACTTAATCATGCTCAGGTTCAAAATCTATTTACAAGTAGGTATTATAAAAGTATATTATAGACTCTTCTTATTATTTAAAGTATATAATGTTTTGGCATTGTCCATACCCTGCTCTTATATAACTATTGGTGCATAATTTTGTGTCACCAAATACTTTAAATGCATTGATTGCTTACACACAAGTGTTATTTTTTCAATTAATATTACTTACTAAAATTTACCTTGATAAGAACATTTTATGCTTCTAATGTTTGATTTTATTCTTTGGTAGTTATTATAGTTGAGTAGTTCTTGTTTCATGTAATTGATTTGTCTTATAAATCTACTTGTCCATTTACTACTAAATCTACTTCAAAAGAGATGTAATCTTTTTGAAATTCCACATCATTAATAGTCTAACATTATTATTTGCATTATATTCACCATACCTATCTTGTTGCAACCTTCCCAGACTTAATTAATATGCTCGATATAATTATGTCTAGTTGTCTTCTATGAGGTGTCTCTGGAATGTGATCACACCCTAAGATGCTAACTACTACCTAGTGGTTGTGATGTGTTGCACTACAATGAACATAATATATAAAAAATATTACCTAAGAAAACAAAATAAAAACAAACAACATTAAATAAAATCCTAACTACATGGTGCTACTCAACACCCACTCAATTTTTTTAGCTAAATGATATAGATTAAAGATGATATGGCCTAACCCTATAACTATTTATAGGTCCTAATAATATGGTTCCTTGAAAAAATTTCAACACTATGGTACCATATGGTGATAATTCATGAATAATATAGGGTCCTTTCCATATAATTCATATATTCCGTAGGAATGCTTTAAATCAACTCTCATAAAGTAATACAATTTGTTCTAGCTAAAAATTATTTGGATCACAAGTTACGATCATGCCATGTTTTCTAACTCTACTTCTTAATCTATTATATCCACTATTCCATTTATCTATTTTATTCCATCTTTATGAAATCCATCAATTATTAATTTAATTAATCTTGATTCTCTAATCTCATAACCATCACTATGCGTAGACTAGGAGCAATATACTTTATAGGCATTACTATCTCAAATCCATATACCAATTGAAATGGAGTGAATGCTATAGATATATTTTAATGTGTTACATAATCCCATAAAATTTTAGGAAGTATATCTTCCTAACCATCCCTTTGAACATTAAAATTTTTTGTTAACATTTTCCCCAGTACTTTATTGGACCCTTTTGCCTATCTATTTATTGTGGATGGTAAGTTGTGCTTTTATGGTGTGATATCTTGAACTCTTTAGTGAGAGTCTTGATATTACTATTCAAGAAATGCATGCATATATAACTTAAAAAATTAACTAGACATCCAAACCTTGTGATGATGTTTTCATATAAAAATTTTGTATCATCTTTTGCATTACAGCTCAGAGTGGTATTAGATTACACCCATTTAGTGAAATAATATATTGTAGTAATAATATATTTGGTGTGACTACACTTACTTAGAGGAGATATAGGTCTAATGAAGTCAATTCTCCACTTTCAAAGGGTTGTTATTCAAGCATGGATACCAAAGACATTTCATTGCATTGGTTTGGATTTCCAATTCATTTATATACATCATAGTGTTTAACAAATCTGTACACATCCTAAAATAATGCAGGCCACCAAAGACCACTCTGTAATATTTTCCTTGTAGTGGCTTATCCTACAAAATGACCCCATGAAATTCCTTGATGAGACTTTTAAAGAATCCGTGGTCACTCATACTCTATATCTCCTATATGTAATACATCATCTTTGTTGATCTTGTACAAGAATCCATTAATAGGCTATACAGTATGGCTTAGGCGACCATTTATTTCTTATCCCACTCAATGTAGTGAGTAGGAAAAGTTCCTTGTTCTAAGAAATTTTCAATGTCTTCTATGTTATTAGGTACTAAAAAATTTATAATAAATGCACATCTAGGGATTCATCTTCAAGTTCCTCTGATTCCTCCCCATTATGAAGTCTATTGAGGTGATCTGGATTGAAAATCTCTCAATCTAGATTAACATTAATATGGAATTAAAATTTATAAAAGAGGATTAACCACCTTGATATACATTTTCCCAACATTGGTTTATTAACTAGGTATCGTAAAGCCTAGTGAATTATGAAGAACTCAAATGGTGTAACCAATAAGTAATGTTAAAACTTTTGGAGTGTAAACACCATGGCTAATGATTCTCTCTCTATGGTCATGTAATTATTTTCTACATTTGATAGTTTCCTACTATAAAAATTTATCAATTGGTCCAACTCACCTTCACCTAGTTGTGTTAATTCAACTCCTATTACGATGCCAAAAACATCCACATGTACATGGAATGGCTTATTCTAGTTAAGAAACACTAAGATCGATGATATTACCAATCTTTAATTTAACTCAATGAATGTTG
Organism: Torreya grandis; assembly: GCA_037957365.1. Classification (NCBI taxonomy): domain Eukaryota; kingdom Viridiplantae; phylum Streptophyta; class Pinopsida; order Cupressales; family Taxaceae; genus Torreya; species Torreya grandis. The sequence continues at coordinate 2,984,127 of JARHVA010001089.1, read as the reverse complement.
TTTGACATTCTGGTGTCAATTCAAATTTAGTATCCTTGCACATTATGTTCTCCATGGATGCAGATATGGCTACACACCCTTTTATAAACTTCTGATAATATCCTGTATGACTAAAGAATGTGTGTACTTTAGTTGAGTTAATAGGAGGTGGCATTCCTACTATAAAAACAATTTTAGTTGGCTCAGCCAAAATACCATAGTTACACACAACATGGCCCAACAAGACATTGAAAGGTGTAAAGAATAAATACTTATTTAAATTTAAAGCAATGCACAAAGCTCGACATCACTCTAGCATCAATCTTAGTTTTGAAAAGTGTTTTTTAAATAGAGAGAATATATACTAATCATCTAAATAGACTTCCAATAAATCATGAATGAAATATTTGAATGCATTTATCATAGATCTATAAAATACAATAGGTGCATTCTTTAAACCAAAAGGCATTACCTTGTATATGAACAATCCCTATTTAGTAGCAAAGGTGGTCTTAGCCTAATCCTCTTTTGCAATTGGAATTTGGTGATATCTACTAAAGCCATATGTAAATGAATATACTTCATGCCCATCAATGGATTCAAGGACTTCATTTGTAAAAGTATTTGGAAATGGATCATTAACATAAGCATCATTTAGTGCACGTAGTCCCCACATATCTAAATTTCTCCTATTTTCTTAGGTTAAACAACCATAGGACTCATCCACTCTTCCTTTTCATCTGGATAAATTATTTTAGCTTATTGAATTCAATTAATTTTAGCCTTTACTTTGATTTCTATATTAGGATTGAGCTTGTAAGGTTGCTTTTTATAGGGCATGCACACTCTTTTAGTTCTATGTGCATTTATCCTAGAGATAAATCTATAACTTTTACCTCTAAGAATTCACTTGGAAACACATCTTGATAATATCTTAGTAGTTGTAAGGCCTCAAAAATTTGATCTTGTCCTCAGTAATCTCTCATGGTTATAAGCTTAAGAATTGACTATGTCCCAATATTTATTTCAATCTTTTGCAAGGGTTCCTAATATATCTTGCCTAATCCACTAGGTAGAGCATCTTAAAGAATGTGCTTGCCTTCACATTGTGAATGTTGATGTCATGGAATTTTTATTCTTCCACTTGCTCTACATTTTACCTTGGTTTGGGTTCATCTTCACATTTTGGTTCAAATAAACCTTATAGAAGAGATCTCTATCACTGTCACTATCACTTGATTCTATCAGATCATTGATTATTCTATTACATACTTGAACAAGAAATTATTTTTGTTTGGATTTGTAATTACATAGTACAAGATCCAAGTCTTACATAACCTAATCATGAGAGTATGATTCAACTACATTTGTTAAATCTTCTACTTGTCTATGACATAGAAAAAAATTATTTTTTTTGTAAGGCATTATGTATTAATGGATTATCATCTTCAAACACAAAAGTTTGAATGGAATTTTTTTGAAGTTATGCCTAGTTTTTGGTTTCCATTTATGCTATTGATGCATATACTAAGCTATTGGTAGAGGTACTAGGGTGTAGCTAAATATGTGCACCCAATATCATGGTTCTGCTCTTTGTGTGGTTTATATATCCACACACTGATGAATGTGAAATTTGGGGCATTGACCTTCTTGAAAGAAAGTCCATTCTTATTTTTCACTAGTTGGTAGCTAAAACCTTACACAAAAGACTTCACATGCTTCCTCCTATTATATTTTTGAGTTTCTATGTACTACCCACCATGTCATAATAGTTTCTTTTAGTACATAATTGAGTGCACTAATTTGTTGATCCAACTTTGGTACATGGTGTTCAATCCTCACTATAAATGGACTGAGATCCTCTATCATAAAGTATTGAGGTATCTAGAATTCTATAGTAAACACCATATATAGAGGTTTTAACTCATGATATCTATAAGACCGGTTTAATATGTGCATTTTTGAGTCACCACTTATAGATGATGTGGATTCCCAAGGTAGAATAACTTTTGGGGTTGATTCAATATAGTCCATCATAGTTTTACTAGTATTATACAAGAACTCTACTTCAAATCTTGTCAAAGAGTGCACTAAAAGAGAAACACATTATTTGAGGTGAAACTACCTAACTAAATACTTTGTTATAATAAGTTTGATTACTAGTCATTATTTTTATTGTTCAGTATGTGGTTTCTAATCTTGACACTTTATAAATCATGCCCTATTTTGACTTTCATCTGTCCCCACTTTCAACCAACTATTGTCCCCATAAGCATAAGGAGACTCTGTCTCTTTTGGTATGATACATGTCTTTTGATCAGACTTATTTAGGTGTATGACCACTATTTTATCTTTTTGATGTGCTTTTAGCTGACTATGCATAATATTGTTGGTCATTTAACCATCATAGGCCCATTTATTATTTATTAAGTTAGGGTAATGAGTCTCTATTGTCTTCATGTTGATAACCTCAAAGTCCCATCACAAAGTAGGCTCATCCACTTTAATTTCAACATATTCTAACCTACTAATGAGTTTGACTATGCCATAATTTGTGAAACTTAATGTTACTAAACTATATCTTATATTTGGTTTACCAATGGCTTCTTAAGTTGATCAGGGAATCATATTGATTGTGCTTCTAAAATCAAATATTATATTTAGAATTTCAGTCCTAGATAACAAAATATCCATTTGTGAATCCACATCCCAAGGCTTCTTGGTCTTGACATACCAAACTTCTTTATCAACCCTTGTTTATCCTCACTTTGCACACTCTAAGAGATTGTGTAGGAGATTAGTGATGTTATGGGATATATCCTCATTATGTAGTGTACTAAATAGTTTCATTAGATATATTAAATTAGTCACAATACCCTATTACCTCATTATCCTAAAAAATTTCCCATACATTTGAGCATCAATAGTTGCGTTATCATCCTTAAAAACTAGTTTCTATTGTATTTCCTCTAATACCTACATAACTTGATATATTAAATTATTTTTTATGGTAGGATCATGATATTTATCCCACTAAAATTTTCTAATTCCATGATATTGAGGCATTTATAAAGGTTGTAAGCCTTGTTCATCTCTTTATTACCTTGTGATGTCTTGCAAAAATGCATTTTCTTTTGGCTATTCATTGATCATATTTACATTGCGCACTGGCTTCTCCTTTCTTTGTTTCTCTAAAACCAATCAATCTTCTATTTGATGTTGAACTTCAACCCTATAATATACACAATAGAATTTAATTTCAGGGTTAGTGGGGCAACTTATTCTATAATGATTATATGCGCCATATAAATAACATTACATAGGGGGTAAAGATTGTCAATTATCATTATTGTGACCTCCTTGATATTTGCCATGATATCTGCCCCTATACCCCCCTCTATACCCACCTATATTTTGTTGATGTCCCCAAATTTATTATTTGGGTCCAACATATCCTCTTTGATAATTTGTCTGCACATCATATCTCCCATATTGGTGTTGAGGGGAACTTGGAGTCCAATTTTCTTACTGTTGCTAAAGATTCATATTGTTCCAAGGTTGGGCATACTGACCCAAATATTGGTATGAGGGAGATCACATATTATTATAAATTAATAGGCCTTATGGGTTATATTTTGGTGATGAAGGTAAATGATATTTAGGGGATGAAGGCATCCATCCTGGACTACCTTGAGTTGCATTTGTCATCTCCATTTATGGTCCCAAAATTGCTTGCTTTGCAATTAGTAGTTGTTGAGTTTCAACTATGAATACATTCTTCATTATATTTTGTTTTAATTATTGCAATTATTGGAAACTTATCTCATCATGATTTGTTGATTTGAAAAAATTATAGTACATGCTGTGTAATTTTTGGATATATTATTGAAGAAAATGGCACTTAGATGTAGGATGTCCATCTACCTTGCAGATTTCACAAAATTCCATTTAATTTTTCAATAGTCATTTCTATGATGTCCCTCTCAACCAAATTTTATGCACCATATTATTAACTTAGTATTATAATTTTAATGCATCTCATTCATATTCCTCATAAAATAATCTAACTTAGCTTTCACTTTTGATCCCACTGATGAAAGATCCACATAATCTTCTATTTTATCTACCCGTAAGGTAGTAGATTGAGAATAAACCTTTGTGGAGAAATGGGATTACATAATAGTGAACCTTATTCTTGGTTTTAGACCCTCTACAAAACAATAAGCCTTATCTTTGTCTTCTAAAATAAAATCATTTTTGTTCATCACATTGAAAAACCTATTATTATATTATCCGATCGTTTCAGTGGATTTTTGTTGAATTTCCTTCAGGTCTTGAATAAATTGACTGTAACCATTTTTATCTTAAATTATGATACTAGAAAATATTTAAGTTGTGAAATATCAAGGTCATTTACATTTATTTTGGAAATTAACTCTAAGGCACATCCTACCAAAGCCCCTACGAGTTTGCACTTCTTCACATCATGTGATGTTACCCATTTTATAATTCATTTAATTTCATAGGTTATCAAGTATTTTTCAAGGTTCATAGACCCATAATATGGAATTAAAGGCATGAACATACTTGAATTAAGTTCCATAGCTGGTAAGCTAATAGTTATTACTATAGATGTCTGAATACCAGTAACTATGACTGGTGGTGACTATGTACTTATTATTATGATGTTAGGTAACTGCGTAGTGTTCACTACAACTATAATATGCTACACACTAATATTTTTAGGAGTAAAAATAAATCCTAATTCTTTAATTAATTTCTTTATAATGCCCACTTGGTTTCTACACTAAGCTTTCCAAACTTGTCAATAAAGGAATCAAACTAATATGAATTAGTTTCCCTTTCTATAATTTTTCTTTCTTCCATAAATAAAGTGGGATTCAAGTATGTGTACCCTTGAAATGAATGACTTTTATCTCTAACTTATTCTACTTTTGAATTTGAACCTAAAATATTATTACCTTCAAATTTGATGTTTTTTTAGGAGCTTTCCTTCCCAGCTCCAACTAAAATTCCTTTCCCTAATTATAATCTACCTCTACTTCCTAACTATTCTACCTTTGTATCACTACTTTTAGCATCTTCTTACTCATTTGACCCTTTCTCATATTTCATGTAACCTTTTATTATAGTAATTTCCACATCTTCTCTTAATAAACTCTCTTCTCTCACATTTATTTCTTGCATTTCTACAACTCTAGCACTTTCTTCTCTACTATTATTCTTATTCACAATTACTTATGGGTATTTTGTCTTATTCTACCTTCTTTGTTATCTCAATTCCCTATCTAGTCTCATAATTTTATTTTCACTTGGACTATTTTCACCTTCCATTTTTTGGGATCAAGTTCAAGTCCCTTTTAATCATCTCTTCATCATTCACTTTCCCCCACATGCACCCCCATGGTGCCTAAAGTGACTATTCTATGTTGGCTTGCATAGGCACATGGCCTTTTACACAACTAACATCTTTATCAACAAAGGTAATCACTATAAAAATTTACCTCTAATTCCTTAGATAAATCAGTCTTACATAGTCTCAAAAGCTACATATCTTTGTACTGTAAACTTTGTAATATAACCTTTGATTGTAGTCTTTGTCCAATAATCTACTGATTGGGACCAATCAATATCTAGGTTGTGCAGTCTTTATAATTTTTATTCGATCTAAACTATTAATTATATTCTCCTAAAACTAAAGTAATAGTATTCTAATATATCTATCCATGCAACTAATAATCTAGGCAACTTGCACCATAAATTTTTATAAATTTTGCCATAAATGTGATCTTGGATAATACCTTATGTATTTTTTTAGACTCTCACTGCTTCTTCTAAAAATTTAGGGATTATCTCATCTAACCATATTTCTACATCTCTCTTCCCTAGTAACCATCTCAACATTTTTCATTCAAATAGGTTCCCTGCTCACCACACCATTATCAATAGAGGTTCTTGGAAATACTCTAGAACATGCTAATGATAGGGATAACTTTCGTAGTGAAGAGTAAAATAGGGAGTAGAAGAGGATAAAATATTACATAGCATATATGATATAAAAATATTCACCTAAAGATAAAAAATAACTCAACTTGTAATAAAAGGTGAAACATAACTGGCATAACATTTGATAAACATATTAAATTAAAATAGAGTACTCATTGTGCATTAGCCATATATAAAAGAAGATTAGGAAAAACCATAATAGAGAAACTATATTAGTCTATATCAGCATATCAAAACCATTTTTTATTACAACAAAGTGTTATATATAGTATTTTACAATATATTGTCTCTTCACATTCTAGCTTTTTGAGATACAAAAGGAAAGACTCTTCTCATTCTTCAATTGATCGATTAAGCTTACAAGGATGAATACATACAAAAGATATACAAGAGACAAAATCAAATACTTCTCAAATGTGTCATTCTATTATAATTTTCAATTTTACCATGCTCCATTCTTCATCTAACATTTGGAAATAATAAATCACTTTATTAGCTCCTTTGACCTTTAACTTCATATTTGGCTAAAAATTCCTTTTTTTAATAAATGAATTCACTAATTTGATTTAGAATTTTTGTTTAGGAAATTTAAGTAATATTTAAAATTTCATTAATGTTTCTTAGTAATTTTTGGCTTTTGGTAAATTTTTAAAATGTTTTCAATTAATAGGTCAATAGGTCAAAAGTGTCGAATTACTAGGCCATAATTTGACTAGGGTTAAAACTGAACTAGGTTATTGGTGTATACAAGGTAATACAATTAATAAAATAGCCTTGTAATGTTTATAAGGAATTAAATCCCTTATGTAGATTAATTTGGGTAATTTAGGTGATTTTTAGGCTTAAATTATGTCATGTGCTAAAAATTAAACTAAATCTCAGTTTACGCATGAAAGTGGACAAAACTAAGTATCTACAATTGAAATTATTTTCTTGTGGCTACTCAGGTTCCCCACTAGGCCCCTTTCCATTATTAGGATCATGATTGAGTATTTCAACTTTAGGATTAATTTGTTGTTGGCCACTTGGGCCAACATCTTGGTCACTGATGTCTAAAGTCATGCCTCTATCTTCCCCCTCTTCACTAGTGAGACACTTAATGAATACTCATGCATCATCAGGGGAAGGATTTTATTGATGTGATAAGGAATCCTTCTCTAGCTTAGGGGTGTATTCCTTTTCTGGTAGTGCCTTAAGAGTTGCCACCCTTTATTTATGTATCCCAATATACGATACATAATACACTTGTCTCAAAGGGACAACTATCTATTGTGTGGTATTAGAGCCCTCTTGTTCTTACACTATATGCATCCCTTGGTATTTTATTGGTGATGGGGATGTATTTTACTACTTAGGTTGTTCCTCTTGCACATTATTAGTGGCATCAATCCTTGGTCTTTTCTCTTGTCTTCATTACCTTCTTTCAACTATTATTTCTAGAGGAAGGGGAAGGGTTTTGTTGACCACTTCCTAGTCTCAAGCCTAGAAAGGGTTCAAATTAAATCTTTTGAACCTTATTTCACCATTAGGTCTTATGGTTTTCATACATCTTTTTAAAAGTAGGGTAGTTCAAAATAAGTCATTAGTTATCTTTCCATATGCAATAAGTTCACTATCTTATCATGTTATGAGATACATAATGATTACCCTCACCTCCCATTTTATATTGTATCAAGTGTTTTTAGAATGTTTGAACATGTATTAAGGTCATTAGTTTTGGAGAGGTGTCAACATTCAAAGGTGCCATGGTGGAGGTTAGTTGATAATGCAACTAATGAGTCATCATGAACACCTTTGATGTACTCAAATCATGTAAGGTACAGTTCATTTCTAGGATTTTGAGAAAATTAAGAAGGTGTATTAGGGCCCAATTAAATTCCTTAATAAGTTATAAAGTATTCTCATATGTGTTGATATGATATTCATTTTTTATTCCTCCTTAAGGTCATGTATGTGTTCTAAAAGTGAGAATTTTGAACATAACAATACTCCATATGACTTTAGTGGGACACTAAGCCACCATCTATGCCTTCAATAACTTTAATGGACTCTATTCGGCCATAAATAATGTATTTCATTCACTCTTGAGCCCCCTTTACACAAATGTCAACACTTAATTACCACTAATGGGCCCCACACATGCCAAAATATGCCCTTTTAACTTCTCTAATTTATACCATGAGATTTAACGTATCACCTAACTCCTATTTTCCCTCCTCATAATTATTAACAATGGATTATGGTCTAAAACATGAGAAAATATAGGGAATTTATAGGTTTTAAGAGTTTTCTAAGTGGTACAAATCCATACAGTACATACTAACTCAGGTGGAGTTAGGGATATACAAGAGGAAGTCATTACTGGCATGTGTGGAAAAATAAAAGTGTTATAGTGCTTAAGGATCCAAAAACCAATCCATCTTCCCATCAAGATCATTGGTAGGATTGGAGATCACTTCAGGGTTATGCTCTAATCGTATGAAGGAGAGAGAAAGAGGGCCCAAGCTCTTGGCTAGAGAAAGTAAAATTGGTCACCTCTCATTCATGGGAATTGGTTGAAAGATTGGTTCCCTAATATCATGAACATTCATTAAAAACTTAAGGGGTTTGGTCACCATTCACATCTACACAAGGCAAAATGAACAGAATGGTTTTGTTGAGTTTCTAATTTATTTGACTGAACTAATGGTTTTTCCTAATTCCTCAAGTTTTGAAGAGACTTCTCATGACTTCCTCAACATTTGGTCCACATGTGTGAACCTACAAATATAAATAACATCTAAACTACCAAAATATATAGTCTATAGGCAAGATTGAATGGTAAAATGGAATGTTCAATGAATTCACTTGAGGGTTAATAGTGTTGAAGGATCAATAGGGTGTTTTCAAGCTTGTCTATACCTATTTGATTCAATTTGATATTCATATAGATTTATTACTCTCTTATGGTGCCTCTAAGAGAAGACTACATACATATCTAGGGTTTACTATGTAAGAAGACAATGTATTGTTCAATGGTGGCCTCAAGGGTCTCAAACATAGTATAAACGTATAATGGAGTGTTGTGTTCATGCTAAAGTCACCATTGGATCCTTATGTGCAAGTTCATAAGCTTCATGATATCCCCACAAGCCTTAAAACCACCATTCTACTTTCAAACCTCTTCATATTCCTTTTAGCAAATGTTAAGGTTTCCTATAAAATATTTAGGTTCTTCAAAAAGTCATAGGTTTCATCTTCTGACTATGTATGCCTTATCTTGGCTTCTAAAGTGTTATGTTTTGGTAGGTATACATATTAAGGTATCCAAGGTCCTTGTGGGATGTCTTGGGTGTATCCCCATAGACCTAAAAATATTCATGGAATAACTTATACCATTTCATGAACTTTCCTCTACCATTTCACTTCATTTAAGACCCTACACTCCATGTTCAAGTCCCATACAACCCCCATTATTATTCTCATAGGCCATCTACCCCTCTTTCCAAGTATAAATCATGAGGTTAAGGCCTATATACCCTTGGGATTATCAATGACCATAATTTCATGAAGAGATGGACCTATATGGCCATATACCCTACTGAGAAAGTAAGTGACCACCTACAGGAGATCATCTAGACCTACTATGCAAAAGCCTTCAAGATCACTATGTATAGACCACCCCTAAGCATAATAAGTGATGTGAATAAGTAGGTGGATATTTAAAGGAGGTTGATGAAAATGTAAAAGAGTCACAAAGGTTTCATATATCTATAAAATACTCTCCTCCCTTAGAGGCTTGTTCCACAGACCCATGTAGATGGTCAACATGTGCAAATTAGTACTTACAACACTGTTGACATATCTTGAGATCTACTTCCTAGCTAGAGTAAGAGATAATCTCAATGAATAAATAGGTAAGATTAAAATTTAAGAGGTGAATAAAACATGGTGGACACCCCACCAGGGAAAATAGACACTGAATATAGACCTGAGGGCTATACAAGTTTAATTATGCATAAGACCTAGTCTAAGGAGGTAAAAGTATGCAGAGAAAATATATGGTGAAATAATGGTACTTAAGGGTGTAACTAAACTTGAAGTTACATTATAAAAATTATAATTCTATTACTATTTAAATAAAGGAGATAAATTCTTGCTCAAACACCTTAATATTACTAGGCACCTAGATTGGTGGGCAGACCTACAACCAGTCATGGGAGAGTTTATTGTTTTGTATCATCTGTAGGTGTGATCAAGATTTTAGATTTGGTAAACATTATAATTATGAGTAGTTTAAATTTTTAATTCTATCCTCAAGGTCAAAAAATCATTAGATACATTCATTATTTTATCTCAGACCTAGTCTAGTCTTTTAGTAGTCAATTATGAGACTAGGTGATTTATTTGATGGTTTGAGAGCAAGATAGGTAGGCTAGACTTCATAAGGGGTTTATTGAGGAAATAAAAGGTGTTAATGAATGTATTAATATACTATATGTATTAATATACTATATAGGGTAAATACCATTCAATATTAAATTCAAATACCTTTGAGGGCTAGCTAAAAGAGATATACCTTAAACCTAGCCTTAAACCCTGCTATCATTCTGAGGCATACTCAGACCTTCCCAAATAATAGTGATGACAATGAAAGGTATGGAGGATGTTTTAGGTCCTAAAAAAATTTATAATTAAAGGAAATATAAATAGGGTCAAATTTGTATCAAGACCCAATTCAAGTCTTAAAACCCTTGGCAATCAACTCGTAGTGCACTTTCAAATGCTCACACCCTTCACTATAAATAGACCCAACCTTAGGACTCTTGGGGAAATTTAAGTAATCTTAAGGACTCAAAATCCATAAAATAGTGAAATACATTAAAGGGATTAGTTTTATTTACAATCCCTAAGAATATAACCTACTATAATTGGTCAATAAAGAGCTTGAGAGTCATTTTTCAACACTCCTATATCTACACACATTCTGCATAGGATCCTAAGCTATTGAGGGGAGATGGATGTGTTAATTTAATAAGAGTTCATGATAATTAGTTTCAATTTGGAGGTTCATACTGTATAAACCATCATTAGGATGGTAGACCTTCTAAACCCTAAATGGTACCTAATGGTATATTTTTTCCCCAAAATACATTCACATGGAGTTGTTTGGTTATAAATGGTCCTTAAGGTACCATTAAATCTTTTAAACATCATAATAACCTATTGGTTTGCACGTGTAAAGATCATGTTGTATAGATTAGGCCTTAAAAGGCTAATTTGGGTGTGAAAGCAAAGAATTGAAAAATATTTGTATATAGCATGAGATTCAAGAGATAATGGGTCCTAAAGTTCCAAAATAATCTTGTAATAGTCAACTAGAAGAACCTCCATGACTGGTTATTCAAGTAGATAGACATGGGTGTCTAGATGAAAGACTATATACATGCAAAAAAGGTAAATGGATTATTTAAGCTAATAATGTTACTCTAAGGAACCTCAGAGATGATCTTCATGTTGAAAACAATGGAGAGGTGCTTCACAACCCCCAAGTTAGGGCCAAAACTCAAATTCCCTATGATTAGACATGCTAGCCTAACACCTCCATTAAGACATCGACACTTGAAGGTAGAATAGAGGAAAAAATGAGATTATAGGGGAACTTAAAACCTTCATGGAGGAGATCATCATGTTTTTTTGGAACCATTTGATCACTTTGGGTTGTAGGAGAGTTGTTATAGTTAGCCATTCTAGCCAGTAGACACTTAGAGGCTATCTAGAAAGTATGTTTCTCACTCAAGGGACATTTTCAAATGATAATAAATATATGGAACCTATGAATGGGAGGTTATGAATTTTATGAGAGGTAAAGGAGTTTATCTAGATGCATATAGTGGAATTGGTTTGGAGGTTTAGGCCCTAACCTCTATGAACGATCGTTAAGAGTCTTAGACACTCTTAAACCCCCCTAAAACCCTAATAAGAACTTAATTGGAGAGATTTAAGGAAAATTTAATTAAAATAGATGGTAACCCCTTAGAAAACACTTGGATCATATTTTCCACTCAGAGGAGGCCATGTTCATGGTACTTAGTTGTATGGATGTTGTACAAACACCTCCAAAAGCTATAGGTTTTTAAGGTTTTAACTAAGAAATGAGTTTTAGAACTTAGTAATAAGTTAAATATAATGGGAAGTTTTGGATTAGGACTTGTTTCACATTCCTCAATCTATAAATTTTCACTTACCTACCTAGAAGTGCCCCTGCTAACCTTCACTAATTAACCATTCTGGAAGGCTAATCTAGAATGACCTAGTCAATCAAGAAAGAGAAATTTATAGGTGATAAATGTTGGAAGGGTCTAGGTACTAGTGCAAAGGGTTATTTAAAGAATTATTTAAGCCTTATAAGATAGCTTGAAGGTTTGGTTCAATTATCTCAGTCATCCAAATAGTGGACAAATAGAAGATTAGGTTACTACCTAATGAGGCCTACTTAATCAATATAAAGGAGGTGCTAATGGATGTAGAAAGGCATCATAAAATTAATGAACCAAATTTGGACATATTTAAATACCCATTAAGGTGATTAGATCACATAATGAGTAGCATCATCAATGATTTGGGTAATTTCTTATTCAAAGTTAATTTATAATTGTGGACAACCACTTAATGCCTCACAGAAAAGGGCTCAATTAAATCAATTTAAATGTTGGTAATTGATGGGAATTTAGAGATATTTATATTTATGTGTAAATGTGATCTTCATAGGTAAAAATTTTCTAAAATTAGACATTGACACCTCAAATGGCCCATTTAAGGCACCTATCCACTCAAGCAATGCATTGGGAGAGTAATAGAGACTGCTGCAACTACTACATGGCCACCTTGGCCTATTATAAGATTATTTTATTCTATCTCCCTCATGAATAATTATATATATTTAGGAATTGATATTTTTGTCATCATACCTTTTCTAGGTGTACCAAAACTCTACCAGAATTATACCTTGCACCTTGAATCAATAGAGAAAGAATAGTTACAGACTTCTGTATGAGTGTTAGTGTGTGTTATGATTATTGATTTATAGAATGTATGAGGTTTATATTATTTTTTAGGTCCTCTCTTTCAACTAATGTCATAATATCATCCTATTTAGGTTATATGAAGTGTTGATAGGTAGTATTAGTAGTTTTGAATAGTGAATTGGCTAGTAGTGTCTTAAATAGACCTAAATTCTTTGCCTTTAAGTCAAACTTTCTACCTAACCTCAATATGAAATATTCATGTGTAGGATTGTGTCCAAAATATTATGTAGTTTATTTTTTTCATTGGATTCATAAGTGTATTTAAGGAGAAATCAAGAGAGGATAAGCAAACATTGGTGCATCACCACTCCTAGTATAAGTTTCCCTTCTAAGTTTTAATTTAAACCCTTTTCATCCCAATAAAATTAGGTCTTAAAAGAAGAGTTTAGGTTGATATATGAAGGGATATAGCCCCATAATATATAGTTTTGGTCTATATTATAGGTAACCTAGAACCTTTAGGCCAATCCCATGTTAGTCTAAGTTTGAAGGAAAATTGAATAATTTCCTTCAGAGGGTGAAACTTGGGTTGCTAACAGTTCTACATGCCAAGTGGGACTAGATTTAAAGTGACTTAGAACATGATTTGGTAGCTTGGGATGAAATATAGAAGCTAATGACATTTATTTTTAGATATATAGATGAGTTACATATAAAAGGTGGCCACTAGATCTTCCTCAAAAGGTAAAAACATTGAGTTTATTGAGTTGTCATTAGACATAGATATAAGGAAAATGTATCCTAGATTTAATCATAATCTTACACCCCCCAAGGCCTAGGATGCAAGCTATATGTGATTAGATATGCATCATGTTTATAAATCAATCCTATCTCAAAGAAGATAGATCATACCTATACTTATGATTGGGAATATATTTGTTAATAAAAAACATGACCAATATGGGGATCTGCTAGACCCGATTAGGGGATCATCTATCATAATACACTATGTTAAGGAGGGTTCCAAAGCCTCTAGTTTAACATAATAATGAAATAACCCTAATGGGGTCCTAGGTTTTAATATTTCACCTATGTTAATAACAAGAAAGTAAATCTAATCTAGTGCTCACAAAAGCTTGTGGCACAAGGTGGGGGTTAGAAACAAAACAAAAAATAAACATGCATAGAATATATATACTCACATCAATGTATATATAATCCTAATGCATGGAAGAGAAACATAATTTCATTATATATATACTCTTATAAAGGAAAAATAAAGTTAGGAATACTTACCTTGAAGACGAACTTGCCGAGCCTCAATCTCTCCCTTGGCCAAGGTGCTTTGCAAGAAATTGTTGTGGTATGAAAGGATAACAAAGACATATCAAATCTAGGCTACACAACCTATCAATGTATATAAAATACTCTTATATAAGACAATATCCATATCTAAAAATAAATTATGGAACCCTAACCTTTACTTCTCAAGTAGAATGGTCAATAAGCAGATGTTTATTTTAACTTACTTCTTATTCACTTATTTCTTATCAAATGGTGGGAAATGAACTTTTATATATAGGCAGATCTTACCCTAAATATTTATGAATATGTTGGATGATAGGTTTGACCCATTCAACCCTGTATAATTATGGATAATAATTTACTAGGTCTCAAGTTAGGTTGGCCAAAGGTCAAAATAGCTCATAAGTGAAAATAACTTGAAAATGTACAGGGTCGACCTAGTCAACCCTATATATCTGAGTGATAAATTGGGATCAAGGTAAGGAGAAGGAGGATTTAAATGTGTCAAAAGTCTATAATGGGTTCAACTAAGAAGAGAAAGATTAGGGTAAATGGTTTTAGGAGACAAGTGTGTAGATAACATGTGGTAAAATAGATAATAAACTTACAAAGCACCAATGGCCTACCCACCCATTTCTCAATGTACCCCTTAAGACATGTACTTAGAGAGATTTAGACTCGATGGGTTCTTAAAAGATATAAATTATTATTAATCAATAAAAAATTTAAAAATATTATGTGTATTTATATGCCCCACTCAAAGCTCATCACATGTCACATGAGTGCAACACAGGATGGTGATTCAAGAATAAAACATAATAACACATAAAGCTGATGCTAAGTAAAATACAATAAGAAACAAATAAGATAAAGGCAAGGAAAAAATTGAAAAACACATACCTTAGTGTTTTAAATGAAGAACTAGATTTCAATATAAGTAAAGGTGTCTAATGTGAAGAATAATAGGCAAACTTGTAGAAATTAGTTCAAAAAATAGCCAAAAATCAAAAAAATTGGAAGATAGGCATATGGTGGTTAGTAGGGACAGAGATTTTAGGAAAATTGTCAAATTAGGATTGGTAATGCAAGGTTTAGAATATTTAAGGCAAATAAATTATAAAAGGATGGAAAATGAATGACAAATGATGAGAAAATGAATGATAAAATGATTGCAAATGAATGACAAAATGATTGTAAAATATAGTAAATCATATTGGAAAGCATGTAAAACATAAATGGAAAAAAGGAATGTAGAACATACTATGTCACATTGGGAAGTATGTAAAACATGAATGATAAATTAAATATCAATACATGATAACTTGAACAAAGATAGGTAAAAAAAATTGAAAATTAAGCTCATGTAAGATAGGCAAAAAGAAAAACAAGAAAGACTAAAAATAAAATGTAATTGAAGATGTGAGATAATCATGAAGAAGGCATACAAAAAGAGAAACATGGAATAATTTCAAATTTTCATATAAAGATAAGTGAAGTCCACAAAAAATCAAATAAGAACATGATGGAGAAATGAAAATTAAAAATCTCTAAAGGATGAAAACTCAAACTTAGTACTTGTTCTAAGATATAATGTAAGAAAACACATCCACCTAATGACATGACTAGGAAAACAATGAGATGGTGTGGTAAATAAATGGTGTAAGGGTATTATCCATAGTTTCTCAAACATGCTGATTTGCTCTAAGGATAGATAAAAAAAGAAACAAAGTAATGCTAGCATGTTTTTAAAAGGTGAAGAAGAAGGAATAATAGAAGAGGGAAAATAGATTTCGAATCACAATTTGCCTATCAAGGGGGGAAATTTATGGGTGGAGAGGAGAATGAAGGAAAAACCAAGGTAGAGGAACTCTTTATCAAAGTTAAGACACTCAAATTAGGTTTTTCAACACAAGAAGACTTTTGACCTTAAGGACTCTAAATAAATTCTCTTAGACACACAAGTTTTAGATTAAAAAATGTAGTATATATATCATCCCATTAAGGCTATATGCATGAAAATAAAAATGGACCTACCTTCTCACAACGTGTTATTCATTCCTTAGGACCCCTTATAGAGCCATTGGTTTATTGTGAAGATTGGGTATTTACGTGAGAAAGTAGGTAGCACCATAGAGTTTTTTGAATTCTCCTATTCCAATCTACTGGCTTACTGCACCCTAATGGACCTTGGCTCTATGTAAGGACAACTATGGAGTTTTAATTTTGAGTAGAGATAGGATATGTGATTGTAATCATATATTTTGGTGTGATTTTGGCTTTTGATATTTGTATGTTTCCTTTTAAATATTATTGCCTTTTATTTCAAATGATTTGGATTTTAATTTTATTGATGGCTTTTTATATTCCTCCTCCATACATATTTGGAAAAATAAAAATGGGTTATAAAGATGACTTTCATTTGAATAATTTGGACTTGGTTGCTAAGAGAGCTAACTTCAAAGATCATGGGGTCTAAGAGTCTCACAAATCTATATGAAGTAAAAGTGCTATCTTGACTTCAACCTTGTTTTATCCAATGTGGAGTGAAAGGATAATGGAAATCAAGAGGAATGACACATGAAACAATTACTTCAAATTACAAAAATGTAACAAAGGGTAAAAAGGAATACAATGATATAAAATCATGATTCCTTATCATGAGAATGAGGGAAATAGAGGAAAACATGATAACATAGATTGTTGTGTAACTTCCATCTATCAAAAGAAGTAAAATAAAAACACATTTTAGAAAAGGAATAAAAAGATGGTAATTTTATGAGGAGGGCTAGGTCCTATCCATGGTCTTACACTGCAACTCATAAAAGATAAATCTACGAGGGTGCAAAAAAGAATTATGTGAATAAAATGAAAAAAGAAGCAAAGGTGGTATTTTGTGAGGAGGGCCAAAACCTATCCATGGTCTTACACTGCAAACTAGAAAAAGAGAAACCCACAGGGGTGACTTATAAATAAGGTAAAAAATAATCATAAAACTACTAAGGCAAAGAATGACTTAAAAAGACAAAAATAAAAGAGATAAATAAGGATAAAAATGAAAACAAATGCCAAATGTGATGTGTAAGAAAACCAAAGAACTCAAAGGTAAACAATTATGCTTAGTAAAGTGAAATTAAAAGAAGTAAAATGCACAAAAACAAAGAAATATGATGCAAAAAATAACATGTAAGATCTATGCTAACATCTATATCAAATAAGAACATGTGAAATGCAAGTCTATAAGTCTTGAAAGGTTTTTTGAAGCTAGATTTGGTTGTTATTATGCATTGTAGAATAAGAGTGGGCATCACAAGATGCCCCAGTAGGTGATTGAATGTATGGATGAGCATCACAAGATGCCTCAAATTTTTAAGGGACATATGGATGGCCATTAAAAGATGACCCAACATGTAAGTTGGAGTGAGGTAACATTGAACTATTAGAATGATTTGCATTGGGTTGGTAGCTGCATTTGGAGATAGTTAAATGGGTTAGTTTATTATATTTTAAGGATTTTGAATGTGACATATGATGTTTAAGAGAGGTATGAAGAGGAAAATGAGGTAAAGGAGGACCATAGATGATATGTTTTGGAGTAGGTATTTAAACCAGGTACCTTTGGTTCATGTGACCTAAGAGGTTGAGGTTTAATGGATGCAACAATTTGTTTAAAGCTATTCATGTTAGCTATACTTTCCTTATTGGTGTAGTAAGAAGGATCCACTATGGTTTGAATAAAATTAGCAAATGAGGTATAGGTATGAGATAATTATTTTTTATCATTAGGTAGTTAATGTTGATTTTATTATGGTTTTTGAGATTAAAGTTGAGAAGTGTGAAGATAGTCTTGATAAATTTTTTTATTAGAGTATCAAGATTAAAATATAGAACAAGCAAGGAAGAAAGAATAAATTGGTGAAGATAAAAATAAGACTCATGATAATGACCTATATTAGCATGCCACCAACAAAATTTATCAAGATTGTACCATTTTGGAGGAGGTTTGAAAGGATGAAAGCTCAAGGTTTTAAAGGGCAGAAATTTTTTCTTAAATTGTTCTAGACTCAAGGGTGGGTGGGTTGGATTAAAATTAGTTGAATTAGATACTTTAATTTGAGGTTGGGGAGGATTGGATGGATCAATGTTATAAGAAAATTATTTGAAATATTCTTTAGTAGTTGTTTGAGGTGTTTCAAATTGAGTCATAAGAAAGTCTTGTCTTTTTGCTTGGTCTAAGGCTTGGTCTAAAGTTTTAGGTGAAAAGATTAAAAATTTGTATTGAAGGGGAGGTTTGAGAGTAGTGACAAATATTTTTAGAATAGTATCATAATTCATGTTATGGTCCACTTTATGAGTGAGATACTTCCATCATTTGATGAAAGTATGAGCAGATTAATTAGGAAGTTACTTGGCATTGATGAAATGGCTAAGTTAATTTTTAGGAAGGTCATCACATTTGAATTCCTTCACTAGAGCATTGAATAAATCCTCTAGTTATGAGATTTAATGTCTAGGAATTTGGTTGTACCATTCAAGTGCATCACCAACAAAGGTTTTAGCTAAGAGTTTGGTGGTAGTAAAGGTGTTAGTTTGGACCCATTCCTTATAGAGATTACCAAGAGACTTAAGAAAGATATTAAGGTCTTTAGTACCATTATATGTGATAGTTGGAGAAATTTTTCCAATATATATGGATGTAATTAATGGGGCTAAAGGTTCATTTTGAATATGTTAAAGCATTTTATTATTCATTAGAGGTTGAGGGATGATATTCCTATTGGCATCTCTAAGAAGAAGAGGGATAAAATTTTGATTTGGTTGAGACATGATGACTTGAGGTGATTAATTAGTCATTTTTAATAAATTTTGTTTCATGTTCATCATTTGATATTGAGTATTTATTTTCATGACGTTCATTTGTTGTACTACGTGTGTAAGAAGTTGAGTTGCATCAATAGGTGGATTGGTGTTTGTAGGAGGGGTATTATTTGTGTTGATAGGAGGAAGATTATTTGTGTTGGTAGGAGGAGGATTATTTTTAGGTGAAGGATGAAAAATATTGGTATTGGGAGGAGGATTAGGATGAATGACCTCAACTACATTACATTGTGTAGTGATTATTTTTGGTTTAGGAGGAGAGGAAGGAAGAAAGTAGATCGTTTCATCTAAAGTAATAAATTAAGTGAGGTTGTTATAAAAATGCTTAATTATGAAATGTTATTGACTAAGAGAATGACGAAAAGATGTCATCATGATGTGATAATACTAGATATCCACACAAGGAAAGAGGTGAAAAAAGAATAAAGAGATAAAAAGTGTTAGAAATAGTACAAAGTCAACTGGGTCAACCTAGCATAGAAAATAGGGCCTAAAAATAGTATAAGATCGACTGGGTCAACCTAGTACAATAAATAGAGGCTAAAAAAAATGTACAAGGTCAATTGGGTCAATCCAATATAACAAGCAGGGAAAATCAAAAGGTCTATAATAGGCTGTGTTAATTGAAATGTCCATGTACTAAAATAAGAATAAATTTTCAAGTACTTATAAAATCAAGAACTAAAGGGAAACACACAATCAATTAGATCAATGAAGTTGATCCAATTGAGGAACATAACATAAAACCTTACACTAATGCTGGCTAATACAAGTTTTTGCAATACAAAATACAATTGAATAAAGAACAAGCAATCAAATTGAAAAGTAAAAGCTAACTAGATGGTCAACCTAATTTTTTTAAGATTATTAGAATATGATTTTAAATGTGATGAGAATTTGGATATAATAAAGGAACTAAAAAGATATATAAGGATGGTTTTAGGAAGTTTGGGTTGAAAGGGATCTATATTGGTAATGGTATAGGCTTGATATTGGGTCCTACTCACTCACTTCACATACCACATTGATAAAGGTATTAGGTGCTTTGAAAACATATACCATTAACCACATATTTATACTTGGTCTAAAAACCAAGTTGGATTCTCCCTTGGTGATGAAATACAAGTAGGTTGGCCTTGGGTAGACAATTTTTAAAGTGCTTGTTTAAGATTTTGTCATTTGGTCATGTGTGTAAAAAATAGAAAATAATGATACTAAATGGTAAATTGAAAACCACCTAATGAGACTATGTTATCTATTCTAAGCATGCAAGCAAAAATAAATGAAACTATGAGCTAATTAATAACATATAAGGGTTAATTCTAACTTTGAAACATGGTACAATATCAATGTAGTTAATAGTGTATGCATAAAATACAAAAGGTCAATAGTTTCACCTTTGTACAATAGAATTGAGGTATAAAAATGAATAGGGTTAACAAAATTGATCCATTTATCTAGAAAACACATAGGATACATAATTGGGTCGATCGGGTTAATCTAGTTGACTGTACAAGGGAACTTTTAAAGACTACAAACTATGAAAGGAAAGAGAGAAAGGATAGAAAGGAACCTTGGTGGGTTTGAAGATGCAAAGAAGTGAGACTACTATCAATGAACCTTGAGAAATATTTGAAAATTCTATTAATAGGGTTGAGTGGGTCGATCTAGCTTTAGATAAGCCTATTACTGAGTGCTTAAAATGTATAGGGTCAACTAGGTTGACCTAGTATGCTGAATTTGATGCCTAAAAATGTATAGGGTCAATTGGGTCAACCTAGTATGCTTTTTGTACCTAATATAAAACCTATAAAAATATAACTAAGTCATCTTGATGTGATTATGTGTTGAACCTACACACATAATTTAGAACTGTGTCGATGCAGTCGACTTGATATGGCAAATATATGATAAAAATAATGAAAAATAAGTGAATAAATCTTGCAAGGGTTAGTTTACCTCAAGTTCACCAAAATGTATGTGATTATAAATTCATCATGTCTATAAATCAATCCTAGCTCAGAGAAGATAGAGCATACCTACACTTTCAATTGGGAATACATTTGTTAAGTAGGAGCATGACCAATATGGGGATTCTCTAGATCCAATTAGGGGATCACTTATCACAATACACTATGCTAATGAGGGTTATAAAGCTTCCAATCTAACATAATCATGTAATAACTCTAATGGGGTCCTATGTTTTACTATTTCAACTATGATAATAGGAAGATAGTAAATCTAATCTTGTTCTCACCAAAGCTTGTGGCACAAGGTGGGGTTTAGAAACAAAAAATACTAAACATGCATAAAAGACATATACTCACATCAATGTATACAAAATACTAATACATGGAAGATAAGCACAACTACATTATATATCTACTCTTATAAAGGAGAAATAAAGTTAAGAATACTTACCTTGAAGATGAACATGTCAAGCCTCAATCTCTCCCTTAGATAATGTGCTTTGCAAGAAATTGTTATGCTATGTAAGGATAACAAAGACAAATTAGCTCTAGGATATGCAACCTATCAATGCATCTAAAAGACTTCTCCACAAGACAAGATCTGTATCTATAAATAAAGTATGGAACCCTAAGCTTTAATTCTCAAGTATAATGGTAAATAATCAGATGTTCATTCACACTTACTTCTTATTCACTTATTTCTAATCAAATGGTGGGAAGTGAACTTGTATATATAAGTAGATCTTACCCTAAATAATTTTGAATATGTCAATTGACAGGGTCAGCCCGATTAACCTTGTATAATTTCATATAATAATTCACTAAGACCTAAACTAGGTCAGCCAAAGGTCAAAATAGCTCCTATGTGAAAATAACCCAAAATTATACATGGTCGACCTAGTCAACCCTGTACATTTAACTAGCAAAATGGGATCAAAGTAAGGAAAAGGTGGATAAAACATGTTAAAAATATGGAATGGGTTTAACTAAGAAGAGTAAGCTTAGGGTAAATGGTTTTAGGAGATAAGTGTGTAGATAACATGTGGTAAAAGGGACAATAATCTTATGAAGCACCAATAGTTTTGCCACCTCTTTCCCAGTGAACCCCTTAAGGTGTGCACTTAGAGAGATTTAGACTCAATGGGTTCCTACAAGATACAAAGTATCAGTAATCAATAAAAGTATTATGTGTATACACAAGCCTTTATGCCTTTCAATGGTGGAAGTCCCTTGAAATTTAATCAGTTTGATGACATACCAACTGCTACCCTCAAAAGCCTTCCCTACTTCATAAGAGATAACTAACTACCTCATGGGTGGAAAATATTGTCAACCCCAAAATTAAGATTCTACCCTTGAATCCAAAAGCCTTCCCTACTTCATGAGGAAGGAGTTTAAAAAACTCATTGAATCTAAGATCATCTTCCCCATAAAACATTCCTCATGGGTGGAAAATATTATGCCTATAAGGAAGAAGAATGGGGAGATACATTTGTGTGTAGACCTTAAAGATCTCAACAAGGTGTCTTTAATAAATCATTATCCCCTACCATCCATGGATTAGATTATTTAGAAAGTTGTAGGTTAACAAAGGTTATATTTTCTTGATGGATACTCTGGATACAATCAAATATTGATGATATAATAGGATATACACAAAACTACCTTCACAACCAAGTGGGGCACTTATGCATACATGAAGATTCTCTTTGGATTGTCCAATGCAGGGGATACCTTTTAAAGGGCAATAGATGTGGCCTTCCAAAGGTGGGCTCATTAATGAGATGTTGATCCTCTACCTTGATGACATCAATATATTTTCAATAGATCCTAAAGATCACATGACACATTTGAGGTTAGTGTTTTATAGGTGCAGGCAGTTTGGGGTCTCCTTAAACCCCTAAAAATGCATATTTGCATTCCATGAAGGCAAAATTCTAGGACATATTGTTTAAAAATATTAACTCTCAATTGATCCTAAGAGAGTATAGGTAATACTTGCCTTATTATTTCACAAGCACAAGAAAGGATTATAAATTTTCTTGGGTAAAATTAACTTCATTAGGAGATTCATTCCAAAAGTTATAGAATTGGTGAGATTACCTACTCACATGCTTAAGAAATAAAAGGATTTATCATGGACCAAGGAAGGAAAAATGAGTTTTTAGGCCATCAAGTAGGCCATTGATGAAGCTCCCTCCCTCCTTAACCTTGATTTCACAAAATATTTATTCATGTATGCCTTCTCCACAAGTGATGTTATTTCTGCCATGCTCAATCAATAAAATGATGAAAGACTAGAACAACCCATTGAATTATTTAATAAATCATTGGAAGGGTACGAGGAGAAATATAGATTTGTTGAAAAACATTTCATTTCTATCATAAGAGGCCTAAAAATGTTCAAACACATGGTTTATAATAACAAGGTCTTTGTGATGGTAGTTCACCCTAGTATAAAGGATTTCATAATGAATAGGGACTTAAGTGAGAAGACGGATGGTTGGGTGATCAAGTGCATGGAGTATTATATATAAGTTAAGCAAGTGCATGGAGTATTATATATAAGTTAAGGTTAATAAATTGATCATAGGTAGGGTTATTTGTGAACATCTTGCAGTAGAGGTTAAAGAAGAGGATACGGTCTTGGTAGTCTATGATAATCAATAAGAAGCTACAAATATGAGCCCTTTTAGTTGGACACAAGATTTAGTGAAGCTATTTTAAATGGGGGAATTTAATACAAGATTATAAAGGAAAAAAAGAAGGCTATTTAGACTTAATTCCATCCCTTGCATCTTGATGGATGGAGTACTCTTCAAGAAGGACATTGGTGGCATGTTCCTAAGGTGTGTTGAGACTAGTCAAATTGACAGGTTATTAGAGCAATTTCATGATGGGATTGTAGGTGTGCACTTTTTATCCAAGACCACAACATCTAAGATCATAAGATTAGTCTAATTTTTCCCACCATGTTTAGGGACTCACATTCTTGGGTTCGGAGATGTCTTAAGTGTGTTATGTTTGTTGGTAAGCAGATACTAACTACCTTACCTCTAAAACCCATCTAAGTTGAACAACCCTTCATGAAATGGGGATTATATTTCATAGGCATGATCCATACCTCCTCTAATTCTAGGAATGAGTGGGTTTTAATATCCATTAATTACTTTACTAGGTGGGTGAAGGCAACTACACTCAAAGAAGCAAATGAGAACTCAATTTTAGATTTCTATGATAACCTTGTGACTAAGTTTGGGGTCCTCTCTACCATTATATCAGATAATACCTTGTAATTTAGTAGTGATAAAATGTGTGATTGGGAACTTAACCATGTCATTTATCTTAATTATTCATCCAACTACTATCCATAGAGCAATGGGCTAGCAGAGTCCAATAAAAACTTGATTAGATCATTAAAAGGATAATGGAGGATAGTCAAAGAGAATGGCACACCAAGTTGAGGACTACCTTGTGGGAAGATATAATCACTAATAATAAGTATATTTTTCACTATCCTTATTTCTTTATTTATTATACAAAATTAAAACTACCCATCTCGCTTGAGTTTCCAGCCTTGGAACTTGCACACCAACTTGAGCTCATGGAGGATGATGCAATGGAAGTAAGGATGAATGAGTTGAGAGAGTTGGAAAAGACAAGGGATAGTGATATTCATGATATGTGTTCCATCTAATGCCAATTAAAAATATAATTTGACAAGAGAGATTCATCCAACACCTTTCAACAAAGAGACATTGTGCTTAAGTGGGATGAATATCGTGATGAGTTAGGTAAACATTTAAAGTTTGATAGTCTTTGGAGTAGGCCACACATCATTACCAATTGTAATAAGAGAAATGATATCCAAATATCTAGGTTTAATGGTGAGGAACTCACCATTCATGTTAATGGGATGTTCCTCAATAATTTTTATTAGGAGAAATTCTATTGTACATAGTAGTTAGTTTAGTTTCTTTCCTCTAAGTGTTGTTGTACATGCTTGGTAGTTTTTGTTTTATCCTAGTTACTTATTATTTCTATGTGTTTGTCTTTTCTTGTCTCTTATTTGGTGTCTTATGTGTCTTATTAATTATTAAGGTCTACAGGGTATTAGGTAGAGTCTATATGTATTCAAAGGTTCACTTGATTGTCATGAGGGGAAAACTAAGATATTCTAAGTTCTCTTAACCAACAAGCTGGTCAAGCGAGTTGAGTCACTAGAAATTTTGACCACTTACTAGTCTCATGCCTAGAAATGAGTCAACCTAAATCCCTTTTAACCCTATTTCACCATTATTTCTCATGGTTGTCATACATATTATTAAAAGTAGGGCAGTTTAAAACAAGTCATTAGTTATCTTTCCATATGCAAGAGGTTCATTATCTTATCATGTTATGAGATACATAATGATTCTACTCACATCATGTTTTAGCTTGTGTCAAGTGTTTTTAGAATGTTTGAATATGTATGAAGGTCCTTATTTAGTTTTTAAGAGGCCTCAACATTCAAAGGTGCCATGGTGGAGGTTAGTTGATAATGCAACTGATGAGTCATCACAAACACCTTTTATGTACTCAAATCATGTATGGTACAATTCATTTAAAATATTTTGAGAACATTATTAAGGTGTATTGGGGCCCAACTGAATTCCTTAATATGTTCTAAAGTTTTCTCATATGTGTTGATATGATAGTCATTTGTTCTTCCTCCTTAAGGTCATGTATGTGTTTTAAAAGTGAGAATTTTAACCATAATGAGACTCCATTTGACCCTAATAAGCCACTAAACCACCATCCATGCCTTCAAGAGCTTTCATGGACTCCATTTGGCCATAACTAAGGTGTTTAATGCACTTTTAATCTATCTTTCCATAAAAGTCAACACTTAATTGCCACTAATGGGCCCCACACATGTTAAAATATACCCTTTCGACTTCTACAATTTACACCATGGGATTTCATGTATCACCTAACTCTTATTTTATATCCTACCCATTAAAAATTATTTATGGTTTGAAACATGAGAAAATACAAGGAATTTGTAGGTTTTAGGAGTTTTTGAGTGGTATGGATCTGTACAATATGGACTAACTCAAGTGGAGTCAAGATCTATAGAAGGAAGTCACTAATGGAATGCGTGGAAAAAATTAGAGTGTTTAAGTGGTTAAGGATCCCAAAACTTATGCATCTTCCCATCAAACTCATTGGTAGGCTTAGAGAGAATTTTAGGTTTTTGCTCAGACCATATAGAGGAGAGAGAAAGAGGGACCAAGCTCTTGGCTAGATAAACTAAACTCATTCACCTCTCATTAATGGGCATTGGTTTCAAGATTGGTTCTCTAAGCTTTATGAACATTCATTAAG
This sequence comes from Torreya grandis, assembly GCA_037957365.1. NCBI lineage: Eukaryota > Viridiplantae > Streptophyta > Pinopsida > Cupressales > Taxaceae > Torreya > Torreya grandis. The sequence goes on along the minus strand of JARHVA010001089.1, from coordinate 2,957,597 downwards.
AACTTAAGGGGTTTAGTCACCATTCACATCTACACAAGGCAAAAAGAGTAGAATGTTTTTGTTGAGTTTCTAATTTATTTGACCAAACTAATGGTTTTTCCTAATTCCTCAAGTCTTGAAGAGAATTATCATGACTTATTCAACATTTTTTCCACACATGTGAGCCTATAGATTTGATGAACATCTAAGCTACCAAAATATGTAGTCTACAAGTAAGGTTGAATGGTAAAATGGAATATTCAGTGCATTTACCTAAGGGTTAACAATGTTTAAGGATAAATAGGATGTTTTTCAAGCTCATCTATGCCTCTTTTATTCAAGTTGATATTCATATATATTTTTTACTCTCTCATTGTGCCTTCAAGAGAAGACTGCATACATATTTGGGGTTTACTATGTAAGAAGACAATGTACTATTCAATGGTGTCTTCAAGGCTCTCAATGATAATATAAGCATAAAATGGAGTGTTGTGTTCATTATAAAGTCACCATTGCATCTTAATGTGTATGTTCACAAGTTTCATGATATCCCCATAGGACTTGAAACTACCATTATGCTTGAAAACCTCTTCATAATCCCTTTAGTAGAAGTTAAGGTTTCCTAGCAAATAATAATATTCTTTAAAAAGTCCTAGGTTTCATATTCTAACTATGTATACCTTTTCCTGGCCTCCAAAGTGTTATGTTTTGGTAGGTATACATATGAAGGTCTCCAAAGTCCTTATGGGTTGTATTGGGTGTATCCCCATAGACCTAAAACTATTCATGTAAGAAAATTTTCCATTTCATGAACTTTCCTCTCCCATTTCACTTTAGCTAAGACCTTTCACTCCATGTTCAAGTCCCATTTAAACCCCACTGTTATTCCCATAGGCTATCCACCCCTCTTTTCCAAGTATAAATCATGAGGTTAAGGCCTAGATACCCATTTGGATTATTAAGAACCATAAGGTCATGAAGATATGGACATATATGGCCATATACCCTAATGAGAAAGTAAGTGACCACCTATAGGAGATCATCTATACCTAATGTACAAAAGTCTTCAAGATCACTATGTATAGACCACCCCTGAGCATAAGAAGTGATATGAGTAAGTAGGTGTGTATCTAAAGGAGGTGGATGAGAATTTAAAAGAGTAATAGAGGTTTAATATATATAAAAAACACTCTCAGCCCTCAGAGTCTTATTTAACATACCCCTATAGAGAGTCAATGTGTACAAATTAGTACCTACAATGCTGTTGGCATGTCTTGAGATCTACATCCTAACTAGAATAAGAGATATTATCTATGCATAAAGAGGTAAGATTAAAATCTAAGAGGGAGATAAAACATGGTGGACACCCCACTAGTGGTAAAAATACATTGAACACATACCTAAGGGCTACATAGGCCTAACTATGCATGAGACCTAGTCTACAGAGGTGAAAGTATGTAGAGAAAAAAATGGTGAAAGATTGGTATTTAAGGGTATCAATAAAACTGAAGGCATATTATTAACATTATAATTCCATTATTATTGTAACAAAAGGAGATAAATTCTTGATTAGACCCCCTAATACTACTATGTTCCCAGACTGGTAGGTAGACCTATAGCCAATGATGAGAGAGTTTATTGTTTTGAAGCCTTTGTAGGGGTGATCAAGCTTTGAGATTTGGTAAAAATGGTAATTTTTAGTAGGTAAAAGTTTTAATTCTCTCCTCAAGGTTAGATAATTAATGGATACATCCATTATTTTGTCTCAGACCTAGTCTAGTCTTTTAGCAGTCAATTATGAGACTAGGTGAGTTATTTAATGGTTTGAGAGTAAGATAAGGAGGATAAAATTCATAAGGGTTTTTTTGAAGAAATAAAATGTTATAGTTAATGTATTAATATGCTCTCTAGGGTAAATAACATTTAGGATTTAATTTAAATACCCTTGAGGGTTGGCTAAAAGAGATTGACCTTAAACCTAGCCTTAAATGCTACTACAATTTTGAGGCATACTCAGACCTGCCCAAATAATATTGATGACCATGAAAGGTATGGGAAGAATTTTTATGTCTTATAAAATTATTTGAAATTAAAGGGAAATAGAAAGAGGGTCAAAATAGTCTAATACCTTGCTCGACTCATAAAGCCTCAGGTAGTCAACTTGAGGTGCACTTTCAAATGCTCATACCCTTGACCAAAAAGAGACCCAGGATCAACACTCTTGGGGAAATTTAAGTACTCTTATGGAATAAAAATACCTAAAATAATTAAATCCATTAAGGGGCTCAGTTTTATGAATGATCCCTAAGAATATAACCTATTAGAATTGGTCAATAGAGAGCTTGAGAGTCATCTTTCAACACTCCTATCTCTACACACATTCTACATGGGATCCCAAGATATTAAGGGGAGATGGATGGGTAAATGTAATAAGATTTCATGACAATTATTTTTGATTTGAATTTATGTACTTTATGAACCATCATTAAGATGGTAGACCTCTTAAACCCTTCCTAAACCCTAGATGGTACCTACTAATAGATTTTTGCCCCAAAATACATTCAAATGGAGTTATTTGGTTATAAAATGGTCCTTGGGGTCCTCTTAGGTATTCTAAGCATCATAATAACCTATTATTTGACATGTGAAAGGATTATTTTATATGGACTAGGCTTGAGAAGGTTGATTTAGGCATGAAAGCAAGGAATTGAAAAGTATTTATATATATAATGAGATTTAAGAGAGAGAATGGGTCATATATTTCCCAAATAATCTTGTAATAGTCACCTATAGGAGCCTTCACAACTATTTATTCAAGAAGATAGACCTGGGTGTTTAGATGAAAGACTACATGCATGCAAAAGAAGGTAAATGTCTTAATCAAGCCAACACTATTACTCTAAGGAACCTCAGAGATGATATTCATGTTGAAAATAGTGGAGATGTGTATCACAACCCCCAAATTAGGGACCAAACTAAGAGACCCTTTGATTAGACATGCTGGACTAACACCTCCATTAAGATATTGACACTTGGAGGTAGAGTAGAGGGAAAAATGAGATTGAAGTGGCACTTAAAATTTTCATGGAAGAGCTCATCATATTTTTTGTAACCATTTGATCACTTTAGGTTGTAAGAGAGTTGCTACAGTTAGCCATTCTATCCTGAAAACACTCAGAGGTTATCCAAAAAGCATGCTTCTCAGTTAAGGGACATTTTCACATGCTCATAACTATAAGGAACCTCTACATGGGAGGCTAAAAACTTTAGAAGAGTTTAAGGTGTTTGTCTACATGCATTTAGTGGAATTGGTTTGGGGGTTTAGGGCTTAACCTCTATAAACCTATGTTAAGAGTACTAGACACTCTTAAACCCCCTAAAACCCTAATAAGAACATAAATAGAGAGATTTAAGAAAAAATGAATCCAAATAGATGGTAAACCCTTAAAAAACACTTAGATCATGTTTTCTACTTAGAGGAGGTCATGTTCATGGTATTTACTTGTACATATGCTATATAGACACCTCCATAAGCTATAAGTTTTTAGGGTTTTAACCAATAAATGAGGTGTAAGACTTAGTCATAAGTTATAAATCATGGGAAGTGTTGGATTAGAACTTATTTCACCTCCCCCAAGCTATAAATATTCACTTAACTACTTATAAGTACCTCTGCTAACCTTCACCAATCATCCAATCTACAAGGCTAATCTAGATATCCTAGTCTTGTAAGGAAGATGAATTTACAAGTGAGAAATGTTGGAAGGGTATAGGTACTAGTGTAGAGGTTTTTTTCAAGAGTGATTTAAGCCTTCTTAGATAGCTTGAAGGTCTATTTTAATTATCCTAGTCATCCAAATAGTGGATGGAAAAAATATTGGGTTACTAGTTGATGAGTCCTACTTAATCAACAAAAAAGAGTTGATAATGGATGTAGAAAGGCATCATGGAATTAATGAACCACCTTTAGACATATATATCTACCCCTTGAAGTGAGTAAACCCCATATTGATCAACATCATAAAGGATTTGGGTGGTTTCTTCATCAAAGTTAATTTGTAGGTGTGGGTAACCACTTAATGCCTCATAGAAAAGGGCTTAATTAAATCAATTTCAATGTTGGTAATTGATGGGAAGAGAGAATTAGATGAAATTGGTGTACATGTGCTCTCCATAGGTCAAATTTTTCTAAAATTATACATCAACACCTCAAATGGCCCATTGAAGTCACCTATCCACTCAAGAAATTCATGGGGAGAGTAATGAAGACTAATATAACTACTACATTGCCACCTTATCCTCTTCATTGCTAAATCTTTAAAATTTGGTGTGTCTAGGGATATGTGTGGCTAAATTATGGCACACCTACATATTTTATATTCTTTTTACATTTCTCTATGTTCTTAGTTAGGTCAGCATATGGAATAACCATGGATAAGTAGACTATATATAAGAGGTAGTGGTTAGTATGTGATCATCATATTAAGTATTATGCTCTTATTTAATTTTTTTGGAGGTTTCCCCTTGAAATGGTTCTGCTATATTATTTAGTATTCTACTCTATTATCAATTATTATTGTGTGATCTATTATATTTTTATATTTTGTGTGATATATAATAATTATGTGTAAATATATATGTAATTTCCTTACAAGTGGTATCAGAGCTTCAATTGGGGCAAGTTTCTTGTGAGATTTTTTTGGATTGGCGAAGCATGACTTTTGTGAGCAGAGGGAGTGAAAAAATATAACTTTCAATTTAGAAAGAATTAATTTTTTCTATCAGCATAATATTTTAAAAAAAAGTTTGGAATTTTTTTCCCTTTGCGTATTTGTAGTAATTGGATTAGTCTGGGTGAGATGATCTCAATGATATATTCTTCTGGTACACTTTTTTGGTACTAAAAATTTTCACCTTAGTACACAAAAGTAGTCATTAGATTCATCTTGGTGATTACAATAGTACCATATCTTGGTACATTTTTTTTTGGCATAAAAACCCTTGTATGATTTGTGCATGGTGTGTCCTACTACTTAGGGAAAAAAGGGGGGAAATAAACTCCTAAGACTCCTAGGGATGACATATAATTTGGAACTTTAGATCCATTACTTTCTCAACTTAAAGATGACATAAAGGCTTTGTGTCATAGGATGACTTTGTTTCAATTCAAACTGATGTTTCAAGGATGCAAAAATAGATTAATTGGGTATACACTCAATTACATCAAATCAATACACAATTGGATACCATTTCATCTTTGTTAGAGCCAAATAACCCTCCACTTCATCATTTGGGTCCTCTTCCTCTCAACACTAACAACTCCAATCCTGGTGTGAAATAGATGTTGCCAAAAGTGGACATGCATAAGTTTGATTGTAAGGATCCTCTCACTTGGATTACCAAAATTGAGAATTTATTTGATCTACACCAAACTCCTAGTTCTTAGAAGGTGATAGTGGCATCTATGTATTTGGAACCTGAGTAGCTCATTTGGTATTATTGGTTATGTGCGCAAAAGAAAAAGAATGGTGCTCCTATTAAATGGTATATTTTCAATGATGAGTTATTATCTCATTATCTAAATAATGTCTCTAGAACTACTTCAACCAATTATCCAAATGATGTCAAATAAGAACTGTGAAGGATTATATTCATCAGTTTTAGAATATATCCTTATGGGTAGAAGACAACACTAAGGAAAATTTGATTGATCTTTTTTTGGGTGGACTCAATGGTAGCATCTAATTATAAGTTCAAATGTTTAATCCATTGTCTATATCAGAAGCTATCCCAATGGCATGCATGGTAAAAGAAAAAGAGATGGTCAAATGGAAAACTTTCACTACTGGTCATGATCACACCTTTTCAACACAATTATTTCCTCAACCCACTAGATTGACACCTCAATAAATTGAGAAGTGATCCAAAAGGTTGTGTTATGGTTGTGATAGTAAATAGTGCAAAAAACATTGTTGTGCTGAAAATAAGCTATTTTACATCGAAGGTGCCAGTGAGGATGAAGATGATGAGGAGGTAATTAGTGAGTATGTAAAAGGACCTATGGAGGAATCTAAAGAGTTTTAGCCTACTATTTCCTATCATGCCCTTTCAGATATTAATACTCCCCAAATTATTAAGGTAGTAGGTTTCCTTAAAAAATAAAACATCATTATTTTGATTTATTATAGGAACACACACAACTTCATCAACAGTATGTTGGTTTCTCATTTGAACTATTTTATTTATCCCACTCCAAAATTTTAGGTCATGATTGGAGATGGTGGTACTATCAGCTATTTAGGAAAATACCATAGTATTAAGGTATCCATGAAAGACTACCTATTATATTCTCTTATGTTTGCTATTCCCATGGGTGGGGCCAACATTGTTCTGGGAGTATAATGGATCACCATTTTGAGTACTATTGAGGTGAACTTATAGGAATTATTCATGCATTTTCATTCTAAGGGAAGGACATTTGAGATAAAGGGATTAAGGGATAAATATCTATAAATTGTTAGCTCCCATCAAATGACTAAGATTATCTAAAATGGAGATAAGGGATCTATATCTTGCTTATTCTCCATTGAAGTATAGCCAACTCATCCAACCACACCCCCTAATTTGAAACAAGTGATTGTCACCCATTCTATTATTTTTGGTGACATGCTGAAAGGACTTCCACCCAACCACATGCATGATCATTTCATCAAAATTATTCTTGGTAGTATACCACCTAACATTAGGCCATACAGGTATCCCTACACCCAAAAATTTGAAATTAAAAATATGGTATAGGAGATCTTAGACATAGGAATCATTTGCCATAGCCAAAGAAAATATTCTTCATTAGTTTTCATGGTGAGAAATAAAGATGACATTTAGAGGATGTGCCCTAACTATAGAGAGATGAACAAGTACACTATCAAAGATAATTTTTTTATTCCTATCATTGATGATTTACTATATGAATTACATTGTTCTCTTTATTTTACCAAGTTAGATCTGTGTTCTGGGTATCATCAAATTTGGATCCATGATGAAAACATAACCAAAACAACTTTCAAATCTCATGAGGGTCATTATGAGTTTATGGTTATGCCTTTGGTCTAAAAAATGCACCATCCACCTTTCAGAGTTTGATGAATACTATTTTTAGGACATTTTTGAGGAAATTTATTATGGTGTTTTTTTAATATATCCTCATTTACAATAAAAATTGGGAAGATCATTTACAACATGTGAAATAGGTACTCTCAATTCTAGAACAACATCAGTTGTATGCAAAACCTTCCAAATTCACTTTTGGAGCTCATAAGGTTGAGTATTTAGGTCATATGGTTTCACATGAAGTGAAAGTGGATCCTAATTTTTTTTGAGAAATGGTCGATTGACCGGTTCTTAAGACACTCAAGTAATTAAGGGTATTTATAGGGATAACTAGTTACTATCACAAGTTTGTCAAAAATTATGTTAACATTGTAGCCTCACTCACCTCTTTATTAAAGAAAGACTCCTTCCAATGGATCGATACTGCTACCAATGTATTTGAGCAATTGAAATTGGCTATGTGCACCACTCTAGTGTTGGCCACTCCTAAATTTTCTAAGACTTTTGTGGTTAAATGTGATGCATATAGATATGATATGGGTATTGTGATCATGCAATAAGGCATACCCATTACATTTTAAAGTTACCAATTAAAGGGTAAAAATCAACTCAATCCCATCTATGAGAAGGAAATGATGGTCATTCTGCATGTAGTCAAATAATGGACATCTTATTTGATGGGTCATCACTTTCAAGTAAATATTGATCACAATAGTCTCAAATATTTTTTGGAATGATGGTTTTAATTAGAATAAAAATATAAATGGGTAACTAAGATGTTAGGTTATGATTTTTAAATAGTCTACAAGAAAGGCAAGGAAAATGTGGTGACAAATACACTATCCAGGAGGGTTGAATCAATTGAGGCATTGCTATGTGCCATGACCATTTGGTAGGAAAATTTTCTAAAGGATTCAAGATCATAATGGGAAAATGATAGTGCTAGCCATGATTTGATTCATAATCTTCAACAACATTTGAGTGGATTTGAAAAATTCACATGGAAGGGTAATGCATTATGGTATAAAGAAAAATTATACTTATGTAAGAATTATCTTCTCAAACAAAAAATCCTCCAGGAACTTCATGCAACTCCACTTGGGTGTCATTAAAGATTTTTGAAAACCTATCATAAAATAAAGTAGGAGTTTTTTTGAGGACTCAAGGGGGTGTCCAAAAATATGTGGTTGAATGTATGATTTGTCAACAAAATAAAGGTGAAACCATCAAAACCCTAGGTCTTCTATAACCTTTATCTATCCCTAGCCAACATTGGGAAGTGGTATCTATGGATTTTATTACAGGGTTACCAAGATATAATGGTTAATATGTTATCATAAATATTGTGGATCATGTCAGTAAGTATGCTCATTTTTGTTCTTTATCACATCTATTTGTTTCTAGTATAGTATCTTCTACTTTTCTTAATACAGTTCAAAAACTACATGGTCTCCTAAGATCATTATCAGTGATAGAGATCCCATTTTCACTATTAATTTTTAGACTAAATTATTTGCATCTTTGGGAACCAAGTTGGATCATATCTCATCCTATCATCCTCAATCAGATGGAAAAATTTAGGTAGTCAACAAATGTCTAGAATGATATCTCCATTATTTTCTTTCTGATAAACATGATAAATGGGTTCATTGGTTGCCACTTGCTGAATGGTGGTATAATACTTCTATTCATAGTTCTTCCAAAATGTCTCCCTTTGTAGCCTTGTATGGATACCACCCTCTATCCATCACTTCCACATTTAAGGTCTATCATAAGGCTCATGTAGTTAAGGAACATATTCACCATCAACATGAGGTCTTTGAAAGTTTGTGTGAAAATTTAGCCATGGCTAAAAATTGTATGAAGCAGTAGGTAGATCAACATAGGAGTGAGAAGCATTTTGAAATTGGTGATTGGGTCTTTGTTTTCTTTCATCCATATAAGAATATGTCCTTGAAGCAACAAAAAAGGATAACAATATATCCCCTAAGTATTATGGGCCTTATCAGATCTTGTAGAAAATTGGTAGTGTGGCCTACAAATTAGAGTTTCCTTTCTCCACTCACATACATCTAGTATTTCATGTATCATGCTTGAAGAAGGTCATTAGAAATTGGAAATAGATTTTCTACTCAAACTAAGTTACTAGAATTAGATGATAAAGGGACAGTTATTCTTGATCTTGAGGTAATATTTTAAATGCACACTAAGTATTTGTGGTCTAGAATGATTAAGGAGTACTCAGATGATCAAATAAAAGAATATACCATACGAATATGCCACCTAGGAGGATGAATCCTTTATGAAAAAACATATAGAGTTGATTAAACATTGAGAATAATGTTGTTTTAAAGGGGAGGGGAATTTTACACCCTTAACCTTTAGTGTGTCTAGGGATATGTGTGGCTGACTTATGGCTTACATACCTCTTTTATATTCTTGTTACATTTCTTTGTGTTATTATTAGGTTAGCCTATGGAATAACTATGGCTAAGTAGACTATATATATGATGTAGTGGTTAGTATTTTATCATCATATTAAGTATTCTATTATTATTTTTTTATTTTGGAGGTTGACCCCTCAAAGTGGCTCTACTATATTATCCAGTATTCTACTCTGCTATCAATTATTGGTGTGTGATCTCTTATCTTTGTCTATTCTATGTGATATCTAATAATTTTGTGTGAACATCTAAGTAATTTCCTTATATTAATGGCCTCTTATATGACTCTATTATTATCTCTCACTCATGACTAATTTTATATATTAAAGCATTGAGGTTTTTATTATCATCCCTTGATTGGGTGTAGTAAAACTCTGCCAAAATTGCACCTTGCACCTTGAATCAATAGAGAAAGAATAGTTTTAGACTAATGTATGAGTGTTAGTGTGTGTTTTGATTGTTTATTTGAAAAATTTATGAGGTTTATCTTCTTTTTTAGGTCTTCTCTTTCACCTAATGGCATACTACCATCCTATGCAGGTTTTATGAAGTGTTGATAGGTAGTAGTAGTAGTGTTGAAGAGTGAATTGGCTAATAATTTCTTAAATAGACCTACATTCTTTGCCTTCAAGTCACAAAATTTCTACCCAACCTCCATATGAAATATTAATGTCTAGGATTATTTCAAGAATCCTAGTCAGTTGATTGTTTTCATTAGATTCATAAGTGTGTTTAAGGAGTATCCAAGACAAGATAAATAAACATTGGTGTATCACCACTCCTAGTATATGTTTTCCTTCCAAGTTTTCATTTTAACCCTTTTCATCCCAATAAAATTAGGTCTTAGAATAAGATATTAAGTTGATATATCAAGGGATATATCCCCATAATCTATAAGTTTAGTCTATATTATAGGTAACCCACAACCTTTAAGCCAATCCCATGTTAGTCCAAGTTTGAAGCAAAATTTAATAGTTTCCTTTAGAGGGTGTAAGTTGGGTTGATAAAAGGTTTCTCTAGTGGCCTCATGGATTCCTAAATCCTTATTATTAGGATTTAACATGTAATACAACACATGAATTTGGTCCCCCATGATAATCTAGTGTGCATTGATATCAATGTTATCTAATTTGTTCTTCTCCCTATTGGCCTTATTCCCCAATTAGACATATAATTACTGAAAAGTATGAGTCTCACCATCAATTTTATTAGCATCAATGTGTACCTTGTGTGAATTAGTAATATTATTTACAAAATTCTTAAAATACTTATAGTGAAAGCATAATGTAACTTTAGCCACCCTAATGATTTATCCATGGGATCCATCCAAATGTGCATGAGTGAATAATGTTTCATAACAACAAATTGAAACTGAGTCCCCATATACATGGGTAACTCATTTTGGATGTACCATTCATTTCCAAAGGCTTACTTCATACCTTATAACCATCCTTTCATTTTTATCTTATGGTAGGGAGAGATGGCTTTTGGGTAGGGGAACTATTAAAACTATTCTACGAGGGATTTGTTCTCGGGTGGGTAAACCCACTTTAGTTATTTATCATCATATTTCAAAATATAAATCTCATAAAACACCAATAAATTAGTACCACACCCCATGGAAACTTATGGTTTGGTAGGTGGTGGGCCTTCTCAACATCTACCTCAATCTTGTTAACAAAGTACTAGGTATAATTGTACTTTTTCCCTTGGGCAATCTAGCTCACCACATAAAGGTGCATCATGTCAACCTCTTTCCATCTATCACCACCCTAAGCTTGGTCATAACCAATAATGCAACTACCTAATGGTGGGATTTTAAAGGCTATAAATATACATGGCATAGCCCTCCTATTGTACTTTAATGCCACTACCATTTTGTTAATTTCCTCTTAGTCCTATATATCCATAATAAGGTTAATTACCAAACAATTTAACCCTATTACCTTGTTGATTTGTTGGGTAGTGATCTACATTGTATACCCTACAAAGTACAAATAGTCCTCATGGATGTATGAGACCATAAATCTCACTAGATCTATGGGCTTCCTAAAATAAGGCAAGGGGTAAAGTTGGAATACCCCAACAACATTCAATAGATTGAATACCATGAGGTCATAAGTGACCTCATTTTTGGTGTTTTGATGCACAACTCTATATTCACACTATAAGGTTCCCTCATTTTCTAGTTGATGGTGATTGTAGTTGAGCACTTGACATGGGGAAACCTTAGACTCCCAATTTTCACTGCATAAAATTGATTCAAGATATTACATTTATTTAATTACAATAGAGGGTGGAGGTGGTGTTTTAGACTTATTTTAATCCTTACATGCCATCATTGGTTCCTTCCTAATGTATGTCTTGTATGATCACAATACTATGTTTTATTCTTATGTGATTAACTCATTAAGAAATTCCTCTCAAATTAAAACATGGTGTTTTCTTGTGCCTTTGTACTCTTCCTCTTCATGAATTATAGGCAAAGGCTCACTTCTCATGGCTTTTTGTTTTGGTCACATCACCCCCTGAGATACCTAAAGGTTGACACATGATCATCCAAATATCCTAAATGAATACATGTTTCCTAAATTCAACTTCCTTGGTATTTCTACTTTAGCTTCCTTTAATGACATACGTCAATACCTATAACCTTCAACTCTCTCCAAAGTGTTCCTATATGCACCTAAATCTGCTCATCTTAATAATCATATTAATTTATCCAATAACCATAGCATAAGATAATAATTTAAATATTATTTATTATATAATATTACATTCACCACTTAAAACTTTCTATACCAATTAATCACTTAATTATCCTACTAACTATCCTACTTAGCCACTAATCTTATTGCATCAACTACCCACTAGCCCACTTGCAAATTTAATTTTTTTATTTATTCAACTACCCCATAGCCAACCTACCACCATAGCCTTTCCTACCTCCCTATGAACCCTGAACCTCATTTAATCCCCATCTAAACCCCAATTATCTCCTAAACTAACTAAGAAACCTCTAGTACTATATAAGCTCCTCTAAGATTCTAGAAGTCTTTTAACTAGAGACTTCTAAATAATTTAAAAATCCCCTAAATACCCTACACCATCCTATAAAATCCAAGCTTAGACCATGGCCAAACTAACTTATAAATCCATAAGCCCTTAGTATAATCTCATACTCAACCATCCTAAGCATCTTCACACTCTTGCAAATCCATTCAACTATCTAAGGAATCCATTGGAGTCATTTTCAAGCCACAATCAAACAATCCACATTCAATCAAATTTTCATTAGAATCAATTTGCATATATTGAAGAGAAGGTATAAGGGACAAAGTGAAGGTAGTATTTAATTATTAATTACTGATTTTTCCTTTTTTCCCCTCATTTTGATGTTATTGTGTTATCGGGTTTAACTTACTAAATATAGTAGTTTTGATCAGTAACTACAAAATACAATCATATATTGGTGATTATAGTGTGAAAACCCCTTAAATTTAATTATTTACCTTGTTATAAGTGTTTTGATAGCTTTTAGGATTGATTAAATGAAAAACAAGCTTTGAATTTGATCAAACTTTCACATACAGGCAACAAACCAATTTTGCTCTATAAATCAAAGTATGGCAATAGTGGTTTTGCTTAATGATCAATGATTTTTAACTAACTATCCTTTTTGACCACTAATAGATTCTTGGTCTATCAGGTTTTTTAATTTTTCAATACCACAAATTTTTAAAAGGAGATTTTTCTAAAAACTTATAGTTTTGTCATATAAGTCGTAATATTGTGAGAAATAGTTTTAAGTCAAAATAACTAGTTTAACATAGACAATTAAGGTTTTGTAGGTTCATATTAACCATTTTGTCTTATAGGGATAAGTAAAAACCTAAATATTTATAATCTTAAAAGTCATTGGGCTTAAAATAATATTTATAATAAATAATCACGACATTTTTGTAAAAAAATGTGATATTGCCTTTGTAATTAGTGATTTTGCCTTTGTAATTAAAAATGTTAGGTTAAATAACTAACCTTGTTCTTTTAACAATTTTATGTCTTTGTTTGGTTTTTTTCTATGTGCATTAAAGGAAAGTACCAACCCTAGATATATTTTCAGTCAATCCACAAAACCACATATCTATAGTTGTGATATTGTCATAAAAGTCATGATAGTGCTCTCGAGAATAGTAGTTTTGCCTTTGTGATTAAAAATGTTAGTATAGTTTACTAAATTAGCCTATCAAATATTTGTATATCTCTATGTTATTATTTCCTATTGATAGGAGGAAAGAAGAGCTACCTGAAGATATAAAAAGTCTTCGTATATACCCTTTTTACTATCCTGTACAAAATTACAACTTTTGAAATAATGATTTAGTTTAAAACAAGCGATTTTGCTTTTGATAGGTGATTTTGACTAAAAAGACATTAAATAATTTTGTATATAGAATTTTTTTATCTCTCTTAGTTAAAATCTAAAAATCTTTTTACACTTAACATTTCACCTTGTAAACTCTTTGTGAACAAATTTAGAACTCATATTGTGGGGTTAAAGAACCAAGTTTTGGGTTAAATCTTATATAGTCTTGCCTTTTATATCTAGTAGAAACATCTTGAAATTATGTAAATATTTTAGTCACATCTTGATAAGTCTAAGTATTATATTGTTAATATTTTTACTTTTTCACAAAACTATAGATTGTGACTTACAATATTGCATTTGTAGTCGTGACATCGCTTAACCATTAAAGGTTTTGCAGAAATCATTTGGTCACTGTCATAGTTAGTTAGCCATAAACAAAACCACAAATTTAAAAATTATGGTATTCCTTATAATCTATGTTTTTTTATTCTTTGGAATCAATTTTATATTAAGTTGACTATGTATCTACATTTTTAGAGGAAAATAAGTGATTTCGACTATTTTAAAACTATTTTTCCATTTTATGCAAGACCATCTAAGTGGGAGTTATTAGATTAGTATAATAAGTTATGTTATTGTAGGGATAGTTCCAAAATTAATAATTGTAATCTTATACTTGTATATATCTTTGCATGTCTTGTTTGTTTAAACTTCCTCACATAGGTAATTAATTAGATAAATTAATTTTTCTTATCTATATATTATCCTATTTTGTCTTAGGATAACACATGATGTGGAATTCATCCCCACACACCTTCTTAGTCACCAAGTGTTGGTGACATGGATTTCATCACCATGAATTCAACCAAACTCCACATTATATTGGAGTATAAATATCAGGGACAATTATCATTAGGCTAAGTGGTTAACTCGATATAGGTCATCCATGAAGGGGAAGAGTTAATTCTCTAAGCTAGGCATTAGATAGCACCCTATACATATTTGGTCCCCATTAACCTTCTTGTATCTTAGGGACTCCCTTAAACACCCTTGTGTGTACCTAGCATAAGACCTATTGGTGATAATAGATGCTCTTTTTCCAAAGTCAGTATCATCTCCCAAGTGAATGTTAAGTATAGATGGGGTTGAGAGGGTTTGGTAGATTTCATAATGGGTCACTGGCCTATAGCCTCACCCATAAAGTCATTATACAGTGTAGGCATCAGGTTTCACACCCATTTGGTTGACTAAAATTAGGGCTCATGATTGGGAATGCTTATGTAAGTGTTGTGTTAAGCCTCATATTATTTGTGAGCCAAGTTAGCTTATCCATTTTATCAAAAACACCTGGAGACTTTTTAGGACATATCCCATCTTATAATCAAAACCAAATCACTTCATATCACTAGTCACACTTTTTGGATAATAAACCCTTGTCTTAAAATCAAAACTTTAGTGATCATTCATCATCCTAGTCATCACTTTATTCATCACATCCTTGATAAAAATTTGTCAAAGTATATCACCTTATTAGGTTTAGTCTTCCACCCATCATCTTATCATCTTACCTCTTCATATCTATCAACCATATAATCATCATCTTAATAGTGTGAAGGGTATCTAATCATCTCATCCCCTTTATCTTCTTTCTAGATTGAACCTTTATAGGTTATTTAATTTGGTAATATTCAATCACCCCTATTAAATACTTTTAGTCTAGATTTTAAAATAAAATTAGTATCCAAACTCATCTTCTCTCCTATCATCATTTATCAAAGTCATACCTAATCACTACTCTCATGTCACCTTCACCATCTACCATGCCTACTAGAACCCGTGCCCAAATTCTAAGAATGGGATACGGATCTAATCATGAAAATGACATATTTAAGAATCTAGGTGAAAGAAATCAAGGTAATGATGACACACATAGTGACATGCATACCCCTAGAGAGGAAGGCTGGTTTACAAATGATTCCTTCCATAATTATGAGGTTAGGGCTCAATTTGACCAATACATCTATGAAAACCATGATCACATTATTTCCTAGGTCATTGGAATGGGGGGCACACTACCCATACCTTTGATTCAAGCCTATTACAAAATCTCATCTACCCATCCACTAGACTAATGCTCCACCTCATCAAAATAATTTTAACCAAGAATAATAAGAAGATATTTTTGTGGATCATGAATAAAAATTTGATGAAGAACAAGAACCCACACAAAATAATCACATTGGGTTTGACAATAGAAGAACCATCTTGGAGGATTAATTAGAACAATTGACTCAAGTTAATTCCCTTGCCTCTTAATTTTGTGCTTAGAACCAAAGACCCACTTCACTAAGACAACATGTTAGAAATACTAATCTTGATCACTCAAGGCTTAAAATAAGCCAAACACAAGCCTCCAATCCTCTAATGGAACCCTAATTCACTTAAGAGTGGAGGATGATGAAAAAGACTCTTCAATAGATTGATCCTCAAACCCAAGCATTAAGATATAAATATGAAGACTTTTATACATCCCCCTTGGACATGAGTATATTACACATACCTTTTCCATTACACTTCAAGATTCCAAAATTTGACAAATATATAGGGAAAGGGGACCCAAAATACTATGTGTAAGAATTTTATGTAGCATGTCATGAGGTTGCCTATGATTATTTTTACCTTATAAAAATTTTCCCCAAAATTCTCATAGGGCTAACACTAGAATGGTTCATGCATTTACCTAAAGGGTTCATATCTAGCTTCAAGAAGTTAATAGAAAAATTCATGTAATATTTTTCCTTCAACATTGAACATGACATTTACATTATAGATATTTATAACATTAATAAAGGAAATGGGGAAATCTTAAATTCATTCTTACAACATTGGAAAAGCCTCATGAGTCAATTTTATTTCATGGTTCCTTAAAAAGAGTTGGCTAAAATATTTATTGACATTGTCAATGTCGAATTGAAGTATCAACTAAAGCTACAATGTGCCAAGTCTTTTAATGAAATCATAGAGAAGGGAATTCAAATTGAAAAGGCACTCATTGATAAGGGAACAATTAAGTTATATACCCAAAATAAATAGATTTAGAATTAAGACAATAATTTTTTGGGTAAGCCTGAGGTCTTCAAAAAAACAAAATTGTCATAGGGGATGGTGTAATAGATTCTAAACATGTGCAGATAGTGAAGAAATATTCCCCTACTAATACAAGGAAAAATGTCTCCACCATAAGGGTACCATGGGGAAATCTGAATCCCCAAATAAGAAAAAGGCCTCTAAATAGTCTTGTCTTACCTACAAAAAATGTCCTATAATAATTAATCATTGCTAATATGATTACTATCAGAGGATTCACCAAGGTCCGAATAACAAGGATGCACAAGTCATGGTTACACGGGATGAAGCAAGTGAATACCATAAAATGCTAAAGTAAATGAAATCAAACAAGAGACAATTGCATAAACAATTTGGAGAAAAGCCAATATTCTATTAACATGAGATGGCCATAATGTAGAATACATATAGGAGAGCTAGTAAGTAACTCCTCCACAAAAGGTGGTGAGAAGGTGCTAAGAATAGAGAAGTAACTCCCATACCTGGAATAGCTGGTCAAAGGAGTTACTTATGACATTCTTATGACACTTATGACACATCTGTGACACACATCTCCACATAATCTAGCCTATCCCATGAATGTAGGAAAACTTCATGTATGCATAAATATATAATATTCCATAATTAAATAATAGGCAAAAATAAAAACCTACACTAACAATTACTCTCCCTAAAATCTAGCCATTAAATGATAGTAAGCGATAACCAAATTGATATCATGAAGATGAATTTTTTAAATATCATAGATTTAAGGGACATGATACTAATAAATTCATGTAGTTAATTCACTACATTTAAGATTTAATTAAGAAAGGAGATATAGTAGTAGAAGGGGAGAGCCCAACTGGTCAATCCAAAAATCAACAACTTTGAATATATTAGGACCCATTGCTTAAGCATGATCAAAGACAAAAGAAACCACTTAAGGACCAAGGTCAAGCCTCCACTTTTAATATGAAAAAATATCATTCCATACCATAAAATTACATAAACACCATTAAAATTTGAGGCCCCCAAGAACCCACACATCCACCAACCACCATCCTTAAAATTAACAAGGCAACAACTATGTAGTAATTACACAGCATGGAAAAATTACAATTCCTGGAGCACCACCAAAATACCCATCCACATCCACATTTCAAAGATATAATATCTCTAAAAAGGTATTGAGCTCTTATAATAAATCATATGACATCATCCAACAAATTTAGAATACTCCAACTCAAATCTCTCTTAAGGATCTTTTAAAGATATCATCGGTACATTGGGAGGTTCTCAATCAAGTCTTGAATGAAGTCAAAATCCCTAGGGATATTGATACAAGTCAATTTTAGGCATTGGTGAGTCATTTATATCCTTCCCAATAGATTAATTTTAGTGCATAAGCTATGCCACCTATAGGCCCCCATCATTATTATCCACTATTCATTGAAATTTCCATTTCCAATCATAAGATCCCATAAATACTCATAGATAGAGGGTCAAATTTAAATTTGTGCAATATGGAATATATTAAGAAATTGGGGTACTCTGAGTCTTCATTAGGGCCTACTTTTATAATGATCAAAGCATAAAAAGATAATGAAAGACCATCTATAGGCACTATTTATCTTCCTATAGGAATGGGACCCATAGTCTACCAGACTCTAATCCATTTAGTGGATGTTGATCTCTCATATAATTTACTTTTAGGATGCCCATGGATTCATGAAATGAGATCAGTACCCTCCATCAATGCTTAAAATTTCCTAATTCAAGAATGGAGGTTACCATCCTTGGGGAAATGAAACACTTCCATAACTGTCAAATGGAGAAATTTAATCCTACTTTCTATTGCCCTAGTACTCATAATTCCACTTATAATCCCAAAGCTATAAAATATATATACCCTGAAGATCTACCCTCCACTTCAAATGAATCCCCATACATCACATGACTTAATATCACTTCCAATGGTTGCAGATATTATGAATACAAAACCCTTTGTGTCAACAACTTACCACTCTTTCCATATAATTAAGGGTCCTAGACCATGAGGAAAGACAAACCCATTATTTATCAATTTGGGTCCATGGCCTTTACTAGTGTAGGCACGCTATTAGAAGAATGATTTGATGAACTTGATGATTCATGGCTCATTCTTAAAGATGAAGCCCTAAATTTTTATAACCAGAAGTACCCCCAGCTTCAAAAGATGCTTCAAAATATGAATTGTAAGGGGAAAGGACTAGAAATAGATGACCAAAGTAGTATTGAACCTACAGGGGTTCAATAATACCCAAAACATCTTGGTTTAGGGTAAAAAACTTTGGGAATTGACCTAAGCACTATTATATTGGATATTTCTTTAGTTTTTGAAGAGTCTACCCTGATGAATAAGTCAAAATAGGTTCCATCTATAGTCTTTATGAGGACTTGGCTACCACCAGTCTCTTCCCTAACACCACCATATCCACTATCAATGTATCTCTCTATTATCCTACCCTCATATACTAATATTATAATAATGATTATTATTTTGATATATTTTATAATGATGAATCCATTATTGAATATCTGAGAGCAATTGATTTTATACCATTTGGAGACCATAAGAAAGGGTTCTCTATTAGTCTAATTCAATCTGTATTTTTTGGAGAATAATAAATATATCTAAATCAAATTGAAGAAAAGGAATATGAATATGAAGAACCATCTCCAAATATGGAAGGCATCTAACCCACTCTTGATGAGCCAAAATCTTATCTAGAACTAGATTCATAATTCCCAGGAGACTTTGCTCCAAACAAAGAATTACCATCACCCCAATATGTCTACTGGACCAATCACCTTATTTTATTGAATAGGTTATAAAAGTAAATCTTGGAACATCAAAAATTCATAAAATTATCAAACTAGGGGATTTTCTTACATCTAAAGAGTAACAAATCATCATTTAAATTCTCAAAGAATATATAGATGTGTTTACATGGAGTTATTCTAACATATCAGGGATAAATCTAACCTTGGTAGTGAATCATTTATTAGTTCATCTAAATTCAAATATAGTTAAACACAAACTTTATAAGATGCAATCCAAGGTGGCCCTTTTGGTAAAATAGGAGTTATAGAAATTCCTATAACATAGAATCATCCATTTAAATGATTATTCTGAGTGGATATCTAATATTATCCTTATGGCCAAACCATAAGCAAGAATCCAATTTTTTACCAATTTTTGAGATATAAATAAAGCATGTCCTAAATATGAATTTCCTTTACCTAATATAGAAATGATTTTGGACACTACTATAGGCTATGATATTTTATCCCTCATGGATGGTTTTTTAGTTACAATCAAATTAAAATTTCTCCTAAAGATCAACACAAAATAATATTTATTACTCCATGGGGAACTTTCTATTATCAAGTGATTCCTTTTGGTCTTAAAAATGTGAGAGCTACTTACCAAAGGGATATGAAAATAATATTCCATGACATGATGCATGAAATTATATAAGATTACGTGGATGATATATAGGGAAAGTCTAAATTTTGATTAGAATATCCTATGGTCTTATAAAAAATATTTGAGAGGCTCAAAGAATATAAGGTTAGATTGAACCCTAAGAAATATGTATTTGGAATCAACTTGGGAAAAATATTAGGGTTCATAGTCTCTAGAAGAGGAATTGAGGTATATCTTATGAAATTAAAATCTATTGTGGAAATGCCTCCTCCTAAAAATCTGAAGTAGTTAAAAATCCTTCAAGGGAGGTTACAGGCTATTCATCGATTTATATCATAATTGTCAGACAAATGTCATCCCTTAAACCATATCTTAAAGAAAGTAATTCATTTCAAAAAGAAATATAAATGTTAATAAGCTTTTAATGATATAAACAAATATTTATTGAAGCCTCCAACTTTATCACCACCCATCTTAAGAAGGTTGTTACTTTTGTATATCTCTGCAACACATCATGCTATAGGGGCCTTATTAGCTCAACATAATGATGAAGGAAAAGAAAGAGAAATTTATTATCTAAGTAGGACCCTAATCTCATATGAGCTCAACTATACCCTTATTAAAAATGCTTGCTTGGCTATAGTCTTCACCTCCCAAAAACTTAGGCATTACATGCTAAACAACCAAGTCAAGCTCATAGAAAAGGTTGATCCTCTTAAATACATGGTATCTAAATTAAATTTAACCTATAGAATGGCCAAATGGATTATTTTATTACATGAATTTGATATATAATATGTAAATAAAAATTCCATTAAAGGACAAGCCATTATAGATAAACTTGCAATAACACCTATTACAGATGCCAAGCCTCTAGTTATGGACTTCCTGGATGAGTCTATACTGGCCACTATAGAATCACATAGTTAGAAGTTATATTTTTATGGTTATTTCACCATGCATAGATTAGGAGTAGGAATCATTTTGGTAACCCCATAAGGTGATCTAATCCCTAAATCCTTCTAAATTTCTTTCCCATGTATAAATAATATTGCTAAGTGTGAAGCATTAGTTTCCAGGCTACAAATTTCCATCCAATGGAATATCTAACACCTTTAAGTCTTTGGTAATTATCAATTGATTATGAAATATGTGAATGAGGAGTTGTATAAAAAATATGAAAAATTTCTCCCCTATAAATAATTAGTAAACCAATTAAAGCAAAATTCTGAATCAGTAACACTTGAGCAAGTGACTAGGGAAAGTAATAAAGCTATCGACTCAATGGCCATTATCGGTTCCTTGATAAACCTTTAAAAATATGTCTTTGAAGGAAATTTTATAATTGAACAATTATTATTATCAGCTCATCAATTAATGGCTCATTTTCAAATTTGTGTTATACCTTATCCTAATCTACCCTAGTGTCATTACATTTACGCTTACCTCCATGACAACATTCTCCCATCAAAACTCAATCACCACCAACATAAAGCCTTTATTAATCACACATCCCATTACACCATCCTTGGGAGCACACTCTATCAGAGAAGATATGATATGCCCTTGTTGAGATGCCTAACATTAGATGAGGATACTCTTACAATCAAGGAGGTACATGATGGCATCTATGGTAGTCATTTAAGTGGGATGGCCCTAGCTAATAAATCACTCTATAATGGATACTATTGGATCACAATGGATCATGATGCTTGTAAGTATGTGAAAAAATGTGTATCTTATTAGAAATTGGTAATCTAATTCATGCCCCTACATAAGAGCTATAACCTATAATGAGATCGTGGCCATTTTCCTTATGGGGACTAGACCTAATTGTTAAGATCAATCCTACATCATATGACAAACATAAGTTTATAATTACAAATAAAGATTATTTTACCAAATGGGTTGAAGCAATGCCATTAATCTATACTAAAGGTCTCTAAATATCAAATTTTTATGAATAAAATCATTTACCACTTTGTAATCCTAACCAAAATCATATTAGACAATGGAAAATATTTCAAAAATCAAGAAATTGAAGAATTGTGTAATCATTATCACATTGAATAACATTTCTCCACACCCTACTATTCCCAAGGTAATGGATAAACAAAAGAAACTAATATAATGCTTCTCAAAATCTTTAGGAAAATTATCAATGATACAGGTAGAAATTAGCATTTATAACTATATCTCGCTCTTTAGTCTTACAGAACCAGTGTCAAAACACCTACTAGGGTCACTCCGTATTATTTAGTCTATGGCATAAAAGCAATATTTCCCATTGAATTTGATCTACCCTCCTTATTAATATATTTTAAGGGCATAATTATTGATTATAATTATAGACAAAAATGATTACAAGAATTCAAAATACTAGATGAAAAACATCAAAAAGCCTTGGATCACCTTCGTACATATCATAATAAGCTCAAGGGATAATATCTCAAGAAGATCTAGTCATAATCATTTGAAATTAGAAGCATATCATAAAAACACTAATGTAGAGTGAGAAACGAAAGGCAAATTTAAATCAAATTGGCTCGAGCCTTATATTATTATTATAAAATTAGGATCAGGAGCCTATAGATTATCTACACTAGATGGTGATGAGTTGGATGAACCCATGGATATTTTGAATTTGAATCATTTTTATACTTAAAAGGCTCCAAATAACCTCCATCTATGAGACCCAACTAATGGGGGCACATCCATCATCACTCCACTTCTCATCCACTCTATATGACCCTAGTCCTAATTGTGGATATATAATATATGCTTAGGGAAAGTTAGGAGATATGAGCTTCAAAATGGAGCAAATCATTGCTGCAAGTGCGAAGGGGAATATATGTTGATGAGTCTTATATAATGTTTATTACACTTAAAAAATCCACCCCTTTCATTTTTAACATCCTAAATACATACCCTAATCGCAGCCTCCTCGATGACTTTTTTTCCTATCAACCTCAATTGCATCCCCCTTTATTTATCATATTAAACCTATTAATTTATCCAATAACCATAGCCTTAGCCAATTAATTAAAATAATATTTCCTATATAATATTCCATTCACCACATAAACCTTTTTATACCCATTAATCACTCATTATCCTACTAACTAGCCTACTTAGCCACTAATCCTATTCCATTAACTACCCACTAGCCCACTTATAAATTTAAAATTTCTATTTATTCAACTACCCCCTAGCCAACATACCACCCTAGCCTCTCTTACCTCCCTACGAACCCTAAACCTCATTTAATCCCCTTCTAAATCCCCATTATCTCCTAAACTAACTAATAAACCTCTAGAACTAGATAATCTCCTCTAAGATTCTATAAGTCTCTAAACTAGAGACTTTTGAATAATTTAAAATTCCCCTAAAATCTCCTCCACCATATTATAAAATCCATTATTGGGCCATGGCCAAACTAACTTGGAAATCATTAATTCCTTATTATGCTTTCACACTCAACCATCCTAAGCATCTTTACACCCTTACAAATCCATTAAATTATCTAAAGAAGCCATTGGAGTCATTTTGAAGCCACAAGCAAGAAATATACATTCAATCAACTTTGCATAAAAATTAGTTTGAAGATATTGGAGAGAAGACAAAAGGGACAAGGTGATGGTAATATTTCATTATTAATTTCTTATTGTTCCTTTATTTCCCTCCTTTTGATGTTATTATGTTATTGGTTTTAACTTACTAAATATAGTAGTTTTGATCAATAACTCAAAACCATAGATCACCTCTTGCAGGTTTAGAAAACCATAATTTATGGTTGTATTACTATGATTTACAATGGAAATGAAATGACTAAGGGCTAAACCCATAGTGGTGGTATTTCCATAGCTAAATTTACATATACAAAGTGCTAAAACAAATACAAAAATGATAAAATCAATGGGCTAGGCATGGAGTACTCACTGGTAGTCCTGTGTCGGATGCTCTCTGGTGCTATTAGACCCTCTCTCCATGATGTGATGAGTGAGGGATGAAATATATGGCTTGGTATATAGTGAAAAAAATTCATAATATTTAAAAGACAAAATGAGCCTTTTTACCCCCTTTTCTATTTTATCCCTTAATTTACCCCTTCTTTTACCATTTGACCATCACATATCATATTATCTAACCTTGTCTACTAATCCTAATCTCTGAATTCCTTTACATGACCAATTATCACATTTAATCACCATATTATCATCCTTATGTCATCTTAAATCACTAATCTAAGGCATAGCCTTCTATTACCTATTGTTTATCAATGATTTTATGTCATAAATACATCAGCCTGAGGTCTCCTAAGACTATGTAGACAAAACCTAGCCATTTTTTTATGCCCAGGGATAGCTTGACCTTTATCAAGATCTAATCCCATATTGACTCCTATGGGTTACTCATGGTTTTTAAATCATATTGAGCTATAAATCCTATATGAAATGTCTTATTATCAATAATCATTTATAAAATTTCCTTTATAGGCTTCTATTTATCCCTGTCATGCATCTTTTCTAAGGGATTTATCACTATTTCATGGCCTATATCATCATTTTCATTCCCTAAACAATGTCAACATATCAAAAAATTTAGTCTTATCATCTAATCCACCTGCTTCTCTCTTAGACATTAGTCAATGTCTAGGACTCATCTTCTGAGGTTAAGTCATTTTATCCCATAACACTTATGCTCAGGGCATATCAATCATAACTCACTCAATACTCAGAGCATCCTAACCCTTTATCATAATCTTGGTCTTATCACACCCTAGAGATTTCTTTTTGAGTGACCATCTAGATCATTCCTCCCTACATAACCCCTCGAGGGGGAATCATGTCTACTAAAAACATTCCTATACATGAAATGGGTTTTCTTTGAAAATCCATTACTCCTTCCACTTCACTTCACTTGCAATTCCCTTTAAAAGAGGGGGGAAATGTATGCACCTAAATTTTCTCATCTTAATAATCCTATTAAACCCACTAATTTATCTAATAACTATATACTTAGCTAATTAATTAGAATACTATTTATTATACAATATTACATTCACCACTTAAACCTTTATATACCAATTAAAATTCTTATTTATTCAACTACCCCTATCCAACCTACCACCCTAGCCTCTCCTACATCCATTTGAACCCTAAACTTTATTTAATCCCCATATAAACCCCCATTATATCCTAAACTAACCAAGAAACCTCTAGAACTAGAGAAGCTCCTCTAAGATTATGGAAGTCTATAAAATAGAGACTTCTAAATAATTTAAAATTCCCCTAAAATGCCCTCCACCATCCTATAATCCATGCTTAGGCCATGGCTATACTAACTTAGAAATACATAAGACCTCATTATACTCACATATTTAGCCATCCTAAGCATCCTCACACTCTTGAAAATTCATTCAACTATCTAAGAAAGCCATTGGAGTCATTTTGAAGCCACAAGAAAGCAATCCACATTCAATCAACTTTGCATTGGAATCGGTTTGAAGATATTGGAGAGAATCCATAAGGGACAAGGTGATGGTAAGATTTCATTCTTAATTTTTTATTGTTCCTTTAATTCCTTATTTTTTATGTTATTTTTTTGTTGGGTTTAACTTACAAAATATAGTAGTTTTGATCAATAACTCAAAAATACAATCTTATAGTTCCCATAGTCACAATTCCATGATTTTTCTTTTTTCATAATTTTCACCTCACTCACTAGCTTTGAATTTGTCATTGCAATTTGATAAATTCACTCTCTTTTAGCTTGAAAATGCTTTGCTTAAGCTCCTTTAAAAATTTTAATTTGAAATCTTTCAATAATAAATTTCCAAAATGAAGACCATCCAACTTTATATACCCTTGAATACTTGCTTACATTTACTCTCTCATGCCTTCATCCATCACTTCACTCATTAATACTCTCAATTTAATACTTTGTCAATTTAATGCATTTGTCCCATCCTTATACTTTTATCATAGTGCGTTCTATATGTAAAAAGATTTAAACTTCTATTTTTAAAGGCGGGAACTACTTTTGGCATCTTGACCCATTCATAGTAACTTTTCCTTTACCATTCTTTTTCCACACTTATAGTCATGTGCCACCTCATGCAATTATTATTATCCTTATGTTATTTTACTTATGTGGCCCTTATGTGTGTGATTCCTCTTATCTATATCTTTACTTTAATCATCTTGAAACTTACCCCACACTAAAATATGTTTATGGTCCTCCATGGGCATGACCAAATGAAATAATGATAATGGTAGTGTTGAAACAAAAGAGATTCATGTGATGAATTAAACCTATTCAAAAGGTGTGAAAAATAATGTTATGATTTATTTGAAAATAACCCAAAATCCTAAATTATTTTAGTGGCATACACTTTATTGATAGATTTGAATTATTACATCGAATGATAGGGTCAAAGCTAACTACAAGTATAATGGCACAGAAAAAATTGGCCATCTAAATATCTTAACTTGTATGCACCTATGAGATAGATGTTATGAATGATGAAAAAATAATACCAATGTATTCAAAGTTTATCAGAGTGGTGAAAACTTGGAATCATAGACCAACACATGCATACCATGAAAGAGAGTTTTGTTTTTGAGATGTCTGTCATGCCAATATTTTTACTTCTACTTTTCAACTCCTTAAATCCAATGTGTAAGAAAGCATGTTTAATATATTTGTAATAAAACATTGAGGGGTGATTTTATATATTCTTATCATCTAGTTGGCCAAATCATGCAATATGTAAAGAGGGAACAAGGAACTTCATCGATAGAACTACTTTAGTGCCAAAAACAAGATTAAAAGGTGTGATCTTATTCAATATTTTATGTGGTTTGATATGCCCATAAGAATATATAAAATCAATCATCCCTATTATTATGACTAATATTAAAAATATTTGTTAATGAATGGCTCAAGATTTTATTAAAAGCTTTAGCAGTGTCATTAACTTGAGGGTGGTAAGGATTGGTCTTATGGTGTGTAATCATGAACTCAGATAAGAGGATGCATATTATATTATTGAGAAAGTGACTGAAATTATCACTTGTTAAACATAAAGGTCATCCATACATTGTGATGATATTTTCCCAAAGGAACTTGGCAATGGTCATAATAATACAATCATGTGTGGGTGTTGATTCAACCTAGCATCTGAGATAATATATGGTAGTAATGATGTAACATACATCAATTCATCTTTTAGTAGGGTAAATGGGCTTGTTAGCCAATTTTTGGATACCATTAAAGGGATTAAAAAATGTTTGTCAGCCAAACCTCCACATTAAGTGACCTTGAAAACCCCCTTTATAATTCATGTTTAGCAAACATTAAGGTAAGTTTGACAAGTTTAAGGTAATGGCTTATTCTAGTCCTATACTTTTTTAATCATGACATGACATATCAAGTTGTTCCAAAAATTTAGGTGGTCTAAGAGGTTGTGTTGAGTGATTCAACACTTTTATGAGGTCTCCATATGTCCTTATATTCTGTATAATGTCATAAAAGTGAGAATATCTCCTCTTTAATGTTACAACTCCTTTTGAAAATGTTCTTTAATCATTTTTTAACCTTCTAAGGGGAAGTTATCAAGAAAATGATAGGTAAGTTGTAGGAATTACTTGTTAGTAGGTCACTCTAGGTTTTTACAAGCATGAATAAGCTTTAATAATACTTTTCATCTCAGTTCAATTAGGTTTCCCAAGCAGATATAGAAGTTATAATGGAAAAGAAAGAGTTTTAAAGGATGGTTGAAAGTTTTCTAAGTGATTTTTCTCTCCAAAGCATGCCCATGGATCCATATACCCTCTATAGGGCAAAATCCATGATTTGAAAGAAGTTACAAGTCCACTCAAGGAAGAAAATGCTTCCTTTCCTCCATCACTCCCTTGACAAGCTCACAAAGGCCAACTTTAGATGCTCATTTTGTATATAAAAGAGAGAGTTGTTATGTGATATTTATACAATAGGATTGGGTAATAATGGCCTTCAAATCCATGTCCATAGTTTTCATATTGGTATCCCCTCCTTTATGAACAATCATTAAGAAGGTAGGGTGGTCTTAAAACCTATTTAAACCCTGTAGGCTCAATTATGGGCACTTAAAATGAAAACATGAAATCATTGGTAATAAAGGAAGGTTGTGAGAGTGTTTTCATACCTTATCCAATCCCTTCAGATAATATTCTATCTTTTTTTTGGCATGTGTGGTAGTGGAGAGTGAGCAAAACCTCATTTTGCTAAGTGCAGGCCTAAATGAAGTTCCAAGTAGTTTTATTAATGTTTTTCATGAGGTTTTTTTTGATGAAATATATTTATATATTAAATAAATATAAATATACAAATAATTCACAAAAAATAAGGTAGTATGAGAGCACACCATGACACTAAGCAGAGCCTAGGAGCTCAGTACAAAAAGTTTCAAATCAAGGCAACACATAGAATCAAGTCACAATATATAAGTCATGAGAGAAAACTATTAAGTAGATAAATCAAGGCCTAAAGGTGGAGGATAAATATCATTTAGACCCCAACTAGAAATTGGCAAGTCATTACCATTTGAAATAGGCTCCCAAGTAGCCTAACCCTTGTCTATTTCATCTTTTACTTGGGTCCAAGTGGGTGAGATAGCTAGGAAAAGCATGAAAAACTTGTCCAACATGTT
Organism: Torreya grandis; assembly: GCA_037957365.1. NCBI lineage: Eukaryota > Viridiplantae > Streptophyta > Pinopsida > Cupressales > Taxaceae > Torreya > Torreya grandis. The sequence continues at coordinate 2,928,426 of JARHVA010001089.1, read as the reverse complement.
ATAATGGCCTCCAAATGTCACCCCCCAAACATCTAGGCATGGAGGAGGAGGAGGATCACCCTAGTCATCTTGCCTAATAGGGGAAGGAGGTAGTTTTTACCACCCTCACTACTACCCAAGAGGGGAATCACATTGGTATAGAGTATAATTATGAGAGTGATGCCTAAAATAGCTATGGTGATGTGTACCATGAGGTGGTCGAGGAATTCTATCATATAATCTAGTATCCCCAAGTGGAAAAGGTAGAACCTAAGCCATAGCACAAGGAGTATTTCCCTAGTGAGATAGGAGGTCCTGGAGATACCCAAGATCCATGTCCACTTTGTTGGCTTGGATTTTTATCTACAAAATAATATTAGAGATAATGGAAGGTTTGTGCAACATAAAAATATTACAATTATAAGAAACATGATTAAACATATAATTATTTCTTTCTTTCTAAATCCAAAAGAGAATCTCTAATCTGAAAGCATGCCAAATTTGAGCTACTTTAGTGGGCATCACAGGCTTGTCCCTAGGGAGGATGTGCTACCAAAGGAAGAAGTTAGGATAGAAGGGCCTAAAGAGATCATGGATCTAGGACTAGACCCTTTGAGATTTGGGATAATACTAGAAGAGCTAAGGTAGGGTCTCAAGATGTCCATAGAAGGGACAAGTAGGTAATTGGACTCTGAGATGAACTAGACTTATACCAATAGGTAATACTTGGTGTAGTATACACTAATAAAAATGGGCAAGCTTGAGCTCCACATAGGCCCCCCAAATAATGTTGAAGTGAAAGCTCTATGTTTTCAAAGATGAGTGCAACACCAAATGGTTTTTAAGCTTATCAACCATGGGTAAATGTGGGGTGAGCCAATTATAGCCAAGCCAAGGAGTGTAGTTACAAAAGGGGGTTTCAATAAACAATTTCCAATCCTTCCACCATGGTCTAGTATAATTAATTGAGATTTTGTGGAGCATAGAAGTGGGGACAACACTAAGGATTTCCTGGTAATATTTTTGTTCTATATTGGCTAGCTAAAATTTGGCTTTCACATCCTCCCAGGGTTTCAAGTGTGAGAGAAGCTATAGAAGATATCTTAGATAGAGTGGATTCATCTATGGTATAGCTTAAGGTGATTGATATAGGGAACTTCTGCCAAAGGAACCCATTTTGAGAAAAAATGGGGGACTACCAAAAAGAGTGGGAATTAAAAGAAAGCTTGTTGTGAAAATGAAAACCATTGTAGAGGAGCCATGGCTTGATATTTTCCCAAGATTTCTAGATGATTTTGGCCATGAAGGACCCAATGATCTAAATAAGAGATTGGATGAAGAGAAAATTAGGGAGGCCAATTCCTTTCCAAGATTTCTTGCCCTTCTAAGATTTTGGACCCTCACTGACCCTCATAACCCATTTAGCACATAAGGTGGATCCTTGCCTAGCTATGTTGATAAGTCCCATCCCTCCAAATTCATGTGGAAGGTAATAATATTCCTAGGCCACCCTATGGAAACCTTTACCTTGGGGAAAATTAGCCCACATGAAATCTCTAAACAATTTCTCCAACTTCTGATAAGACTTTTTTGAAGGGACCTAGCATGACAAATAGGACACATGGGTGGACACAAGAATCTTTGAGAAATTTTTAAATTTCCCTACTAATGAAAGAGACTTGGTCATCCAGTAATCAAGCTTCTTATAATTTTTTTCAATAATATATTTCTATAAAAAAGGTGGTGAAGCATCGAAATCAAATGTGATGCCAATAAATTTAATTTTTTTGTCATGTTGGATCCATGCCCAATCATACTTAGCTACCCATGGAGGAAGAGGGAGCTATGATTGTCTATAGCATCATGTTTTCTACCATTAGATACTAGAGCTAGAGGCTACGTAAAGGGTTTCAAGACACTGAAGGGTGTTGTCCACATTGGTTTCATCTTCAATGAGGGTGAGGAAGGAATCATCTAAAAAATGGCCATTAAGTAATTGCATGTACTCATGAGGGTTGGATACATCAGGTGGGAGGTAAATTCCCTTAACAAGGCCATAGGATTAGGATTTTCTAAGAAGGTATCTAAACCCCTCAAAAATAAGCACATAAAGGGCTAGTTATAAGGGGCACCCTTGGTGAATGGAATGGTAAAGGCCAAATTGCTTGGAGGTGATTCCATTAATGGAGAGAATAGTTGAGGCATCTGTAAACAATATTTGAATAGTTTGAGTGAAAATGGGCCCAAATCCTAGAGTAAGCATGGCTAGGATACAAATCCATTCAATGAAATCATAAACCTTTTCAAAGTCAATCTTGATGGACAAGGCTTTTTGCTTAGATCATCTAGCCTAGTCTATACCTTCCTAAACAATAATGATGTTGTCTAGGATGTAATGGATCCTGATGAAGCTAGTTTGTTCTAGATGCACAATTAGAGGTAGAAGATTGCATAGCTAGATTGCCAGTGCCTTGGCTATGATTTTATAAGAGATATTGAGGAGGGTAATGGGCCACTAGTTATAGATCAAATCTAGATCTCCCTGTTTAGGTATGAATATGATATTTCCTTTATTAATATTTTTACCCAATGTGTGTGTGTGAAACACTTCTTGGTAAACCTTGAGCAAATCATTACCCACAAGATCCCAAAGGGTTTTGTAGAATTCTCAAGGGAAGCCATAAATGCTATGGGATTTGTCATTAGCCATAGGTGTCACTACTTCATGTAAATCATCTATAGTGAGTGGCCTATCACAAATTAGCCACTAAGTGGGAGTGAGTTTTCAAGGGACAACTGATAGACATTGTTGATGGGTAGTTTCCCATTTAGTTGAAGGGGCTTGAGCTTGCAAGGGACAACTGATGATAATGGTGAACAAATGCTTACACTATATATGATGTTTTTGAGAGTCTTTTACCAACCTTAGTAATAAATTGAATTTATTGTTTCAAGTTTTTAGCTCATAACATTTGAAATAATTCTTGAGTCTTTGTCTCCAATCTTTAGCCAATGAAGCCTAGTTTTGACTTAGGCTCCCTGAGCATTGTAGTTATCTATAATCTAGATGTAATGTTATAAGGAAATAACTATCACCTACAAGATCTCATTAAAGGGATATTTTTTCTAGAGATAGGGCCACATAGCTAAATTCTGAAGAAGTAGCAAAGTAGGAGTGTCTCTAAATTTTGGCAAGCTAGCGACCACAAATCTATAGAAAGTGGGTAGTCCTTTAGATTACATCATCCCACTAGAGAGTCTAACTAGATTCTTGGGAAGGATGTGGGTCTAAATTATAGACTTTCCTAATGTGTGCTACCATGGGTATATACTTAAACATATTGGTGTTGAGAAAAAATTATGTTTTGTTGACCTTGGGATTCATGAACTACCAAGTCACATGAAACCAAATGGGGGAGTGGTCAGAAAGCCCAAAATCTAGTAGTGTCTACACCAGTGGGAATAATTCATTATCAAAATAGAAGTATAGCTAGGAAGAAATCATTTCCCTATCAAGACACTTCAAAATTTGAGTGGGGCCTTCCCTGAAGTTACTCCAAGTGTACCAAACTCCATCTGTAGGTTGGCATAAAGTATTAGGGTCATAAAGACCCCATTTAGTGCACATGTAAAACCATACCTCCCTTTTTCTAGTTGCCCACCTCATGGGTAAGTGGCCCATTTTGTCCTTGGGAGCTACCACATAATACCTAATAGGTATTGAGGATATCATCCACAATCAACCACCATAAATGGGTATGATCCAACATGTCATTTTAGGCATAAATATTAATAAAGCCAAAAGAGTGGTTTTCAATATTAAAAAGGGCCCATACTAACTAGTTGGTGGGGTCCATGCTAGATTGTACTAAGTGTGGCTTCCACCTTAGATAAATGAATGTGACCATCCCTCCATGACCTATGGCATGGTGACTATTCAAAATGATACTATCATGCTAAATGGAATTACTAATAGTTGTCAATAAAAATCTACCACCTTAACTTATTACAAGCAGAGAATGTCCATCTTGAGAAACTTTCTTCTGAAATCATGCATGACAAAATTATCTTTTGGGTCTATGAGACCTTGAACATTCCATTAGAATAAATTCATATATGATGACATTCAAGGGACATGTCATTTGAATCCAACCCTTCTAGGGCATCATACTAATTATGCAAAAAATGCCCATTATTAGCATTCAAGAATTCATATTATTTCCTCAAGTCAAGGTCATCTAGAAACTCTCCTTCCTCTGCCTCATCAATCCTCCTAGGAGGGCTATGAGAGCATTTGGGTGGATCCCACTAAGAATGAAGTGTGAGAGTGGTGACCTATGAGTGTGAAAATTTGAGAGATCTAGGCCTAGAGGCCTCAAGACCTTGAGATAAAACATTTACAGCTAACAAGGTGTTAAACACCTTGGGATTTTCAACCAATTTTAGGGCTTCTACCACTGTGGACTCTTTTTCAATAGGAGCCTACTCTTTTAGGCTAATGCTTGAGGATGTCATGCCACCTTTGGGGGTAGAATATGAGTTATATATTTTGGGACATGAATTATTATTTGATACTAGTGTCCATCCATCTTCAAATGGTTTTTTCTATCCTTAAGAGCGGACTTAGGTGGTGAAGGTTAGCGGTTAACTAAATTATTGTAAGCTAATTAAAGGGGATAATCCTATATCTTATGGTATTTGACTTGGTAGTGAAAATAAGTATTATGAAAGTTGATATAGAGGACTCACTAAGAGTGCCTCACATCCTTGAATTTGATTTCCACACACTCCTTGAGGTCTTGAGATAGGTCTACTTCTACACAAACCCTCTTTTGTGGTCTAGCAGAGTAAAACTAGTTTTGTTCATGAAAAACCACATGACCTATAAAGTATGATATTTGGTTGATAAATTGATATAATGGGAGTATGAGGCATGAGAATTCAACCTAGATTGGGACTTTAAGATCAATGTGCTTTGAGACTACAAAGTCTCATATCCAAGGGAAGAGGACCATGAACGAGTTCCTGACATACCAAGTGGTATACTTATGGAGGATTCCTTTGACATGGGTTGGGTTAGAGAATTAGAAGAGGAAGAAACCCTTAGTCATGTTCTAGATGCTCTCCAACTTGATTCCATGAGATTCCCAATGATTTTGAATCTAGGAGCATAGCATACTTTCAGAGGGGATTCTACCAACAAAGTAACTTATTAAACAAAACTGCTCTAACCATTGACATACATAATTAAATTAAAGACTAGGTAATATAACATTAGGTTCTAAAACATTACCTCATGGTATATTTTGAGATTAAATTCCTTGGGTGCTTATAGGGGGGCATTGCTTGGTGCTCCTCCATTCTTCTTTTTAGCTAAAAAAAAATAAGATAGAATGGGGGGAGGACATTATAAAGACTAGCCTCACTTGAAGGTGAAAAATATTAAACAATAATTAATTCAAAGTCATTCAAGCACATAAGGCTGTGATATAAACCAAGGTTGGACAAGTGAGTAACCAAGGGCCAACTCAATGGCAAATATGAAGAAATCCCTAACAGAGCGAAAAATTACACTTCATCAATCTTGTTAATATTACTTATTTTACAAGATCACATATTTTTATGAGGTTTTAATATGTGGATGGTTTTAAATAATAAATGTGCAATATATTTAGGTATTAAAAAGCATCCACTATCCTGCAATAACTTTTGACATTGAGGCGTTGCACCTAAGAGATCCCCATGTGTATACAGAGGTTTGTTAGAGTCTTAAAGGAGGAAAGAGACTAGTTGGTAGTGATGAACTGGTAAGTTGATAGGCCTAAATAGAAATTAAAATAAGAGTAATAGGTTCACCTTAATTGGTCTCATAAAAAGATCCAACTAGTCTTAATAAGGGCTCATACAATGAAACCTAACATTATAAGGCCCAAATATGGACCTATAGGCTCATAAGTAGTCATTAGATTAGAGTTAGTGTCTAAGGATAATGTGAATGGTTTAAAATGGTTTAATGTGAAATTAAAGGTCATATCAGACCTATAGAGGAACTCCTATAAGATGGAAATCTCATCACCAACCTACTAAGGCAAACCTACTCTCATAAAATGTTTGAGACTGTGTATAAATTAGCATACACAAAATGGAGACAAATGTTACATTAGTAATGAGGTTTGAAAGTTATGATATCATGAATAGGTCATGGGATAATGGATGCTTGTTTTTAGTACTAGGGTGATCTTGAATGCATGTTTAAGAGGCTTAAAAGGATAAAAAGTAAACCTACAGGTCTACAGACTTGTAGGTCTCTTTTTCACATGAAATGCAATGAAGATATGCATTAAATATGAAAATGTGAATTGGTAAGAAAAAATTTAGATAAGATCTAGAAGAGCTTAAATAAGTTGGACCACTCACCAAGCAAACTTAGAACATACCCAAACCTTGTTTCAAGACAAATAGTCATCTACAAGTCTATCCTAGGTCTAAATAAATAAAGGACTAGTAGGGTAGCGATAGAGAGTTTCCAAGGGACATAAAGGATTTATAGAGTTTAAGGACAAGAGATATTTTTCAAGAATATCAAAAGTGTTAAGAACTTTATTAAAAGGGTTTCCATTCCCAAAAGTGCAATCTAGACACCTAATACATACCTACAACCAAGAGTGTTTTAGTATAAATAGTGAAAGGAAAGATGCAATATTGCATTAAAATTAATGACATGGATCAGAAAGTAGGTGTGGATCATGCTCAAAATCCATGTAAGGTGTCTCCAAATCCTTTTCATTCTTTGAAATGAAGAAAATTTTCCATAATAGTCCATTAGGGTCTATTTTGCAAGGTTGATTACAAACCCTCATGAAGGAACAAACCATAATATAGACCATTTAAGGGGTCAAGAGGTTATAAAAGCATTGGATAAACTCATGATAAGTGTTTCAAAACCATTTTTAATCATTCTTAAGCAACAAACAACATTTGGAAGGATTTTAAGCCTAAAATTTACCTCTTGACCTTAGTCACACAATTTGCCAACTTAAGACATGAAGGTTGAGATGCTCATATCTTGAATGAGGATATGCATGGTGAATCAAGATATTAAGCATAAGAGACCACCATTATAAACTAGTGATCCATGGAATTTGGATGTTTATCAAGGGCCTAAGCTCTATGAACAATCCTTAAGGATCTAAGACACTAAAAAGTTGCCAAGAGACCAACATATGACCTAATGACTAAAAAACTTTCCAAATGATCTAATATGACTTTGGATGACTATAAAAATATTGGTATGACATTCATGGATCTCATGGACACCTTCTTAGACACTTGGTTGACACATGTGAAGGTATAATGTATAGAATTGGCTTAAAAACATGACTATAGGTATATTTATGAGTATGCAAGGTAAGTAATGGTCTTCTACACACCTCCAAATATCTCCTAGGAAGGTATTTGAGACATTCAAGCTAACAATTTCAGCTAAAAGGGAGAAATTCATAACTTTGCTAGCCAAGAAGATTTATTGCTTGCCCATGGAATACAAAAGGGGAGTTTTATTACAACATATTAAGTTTTCCTATGAGTTTTAATGCTTCAAAAAATCATAATCATGCATTGGAACCTACAAAATTCATAAGAAACCACCCCAATTGCCTTTTGAGCATAAACAAGCACCTAAACTAGGCTTTTGACCATTTCTTGGGTCACCCATCCTTACAAAGTTTTATAACCCCAAATTTGGCATGGAGCATGGTCAGGGGATATGTAAAGTGAATAAAATGTTTATTTGGAGTTTAAAATGTGTGGGAATGTTTTAGAGCCAAATCTTAGTTTCTAGGCCTAGAGGCCTAATTGAGGGTTAATTGGAGAGAGAAAATAGGTGGATAAGTTTAATTTCAATTGATGTTAGGTCATATAATTTTTCAAAGAGATGTAAGGGAATACTATGTAGACAAATGCATGCTTAGTTTTCCAATATCATCTATATATTGTTCTACATCAGCAGCTTGTGTGTTTTGAGGGCTATAAGGAATTGAGTACAAATATAGGTTTTAGATACAAAATGAGGTCTTTAAGGGTGTTTTATACATATAAGAGAGTCTATTTAAGTATATTAAGACTAAGAGACACCTTTCATGGAGATAAATTGCATTCATGAAGACAAAATAAATATTTGAGGCTTTCAAGTAAAGGGAGGCGTAGTGAGATTAATGGGTTTCAAGACACCTAAGAAGAGATGATCACCACCATAATGTAAGTATAAAGAGGTTGTAAAACTTATTAAAGGTGTCAATAACAATTTAAGAGAGTAGTTCAATATGACTTGATGATAAAAAAGGCCACTTGTCATTTTGCAAGCCAAGAAGAGGGCAATTTGAATAAGAAGCAAAGGTGTCAAGAAAATAGAGAATCCCCTACGCCATTTGGTTGAAGAAGCATCATCAAGGAAGAAACAAATGTACTTTAAAGTATTATGAACTATTCTTCAATATATTTATTTATTTAAAATCCTAATTGACACTTTTAATTATTATCTTCTATGCCCCTTCTCTCTCTTCTACTCTCATTCTATATAAATTTAAACTTGTTTGTCTTTGTATGGATCCTTCAACTAAGTATGGTGAAGCCATACTCAACTGAACACTTGTACTATGCCTTATAAAAATGACTTAAGTTGATTCTTACCTCCTCAAATTATTGAAACAAGTGTACTTGTGTGATTTTTGATGAATGCTAGTAGTAGTGATTATACTCTCTCATTTGTCCTCTCCTACCTATTTGAAAATGGATTGTCTTATTGCAACTCACATGGTGAGTTTTATGTAGTTATGCATGGTCTGAAAGTGGATTTTAGTCATTAGTGTCTTACTTGGACCTCTTGACCAACCCTCTGATTCAATGCATTATCTATGACCTCTATGTTGAAACATTCATGATTGAATGTCTTTGTTTTGAAAAGTGTAATTATATTCAGGCCAAATCCATGTTCTTAAGTGCATGATAGTAAAGTGTTGGGTGTTGTTTTGGTGTATCACCTCCTTATATAGGTTTATTTTATGTCTTTTTTCTCCCTTTTAATTTTCCATCAAGTAGTGTAGTGAGTCTAACTAATAGATCAAGTGGAGATATCCCTATAGTCCAAAGGTTTAGTCTATCTAAAGGTTACCCACAACCTAAGATGAATTCCCTTTTATATCCAAATTAAGAGGGCTTGAAACACCCTCTCAAGAGTAAAAATTTGAGATATAATAGTTTTGGCACACCTAATGGGACTATATTGCATCAATTGAATGAATTTTTGGTGTTATCCTTTGATACATCAACCTTTAGAGGTAACAACTTAAGAAAAAATAATGACTCCAAATGAATCTCAATTTGTATAGGTAGTCCAAGTGCCTCAAAAATATAAAATTGATATGTATCATCAATCATATGATCAAAATGCTTCTTGTGTACCTTTATATTAGTTTTTTCAAGTTAATGGTGTTCATGATTTTTCCCCAAGTGGATCTCAAATAGTATAATATCAACCTTACCAAGGCTATCAAATCCTTATGTACCATCTCCCAATCCAACTCGACCTCATTGGTAACCTACTCATTCCCCTAGTCAACCTTCTCAAACTCATTTTACTTCTATTCATGATATCTTAAATTTTAAACAAACTATTTTAAGTTTATAAATGTAAATGAGGAAAATTTATAAAGAGAGAGAGCTTGGCTTACTTGTCTATGATCCTTATAGTCAAAATGAGAATACTTAAATGATGAAGAATCTTGTGCATTCCTTTAAGAATGGGTGGGTAGATATTGAGAAAGAAAACCATCATCTACTAATAAATGATATGATGGAGATAATACATTTGATCCAATGTCTTGAAAATAGATTGATACTTTAAGAAAGGAATAAATTTCAATGCCTTCAACCTTGTATGCCTCCTCCTACCCCAAGTCAACCTTCCTTTGCTCCAAATCTCATCCAAGCTGCAATACAATATGAAAATAAGCTTAATGGATATCTTAGTGTTTCTAATATCCCTAATATTCCAAGTTTAAAGTCTTGTATTCTTCAATAAAAACCTATGTCTACTCCAACTCCATTCACCCTTCCTCAAGAGCCAAAGACCATTCCATCTTATAAGCCTTATTGGACCATGATTCCTAATTATGTCATGCCTATCCTAGAGAATGTATTTTCTCTTATACCCATCCAAATTCAAGAGAGAGAAGAGGTTGAATAAGTCACACCAAAAATATTTATAAGTTTCAATGAGGTTATTCATATGCAAACTCAATATAAAGAGGGAGGAATAATGTTGGAGTTCAAGTCAAGAAACCCTAAAAGCCTATCAAGTCTTATCTACCATTCATGTTGTAGCTATCCAAGAAACATCCAATCAACCTAGTTATCCTAAAATACCAAGTTAGAAGGATAATTTATTAGGTTTAAAATAAGATAATCAAGTCTCTTTCCCTCCCACCCTCTCCTTTTGTGAAGGAGAATATATTTCATTGAGGGAAGAAGATGGACACTCAATTGAAAAGGAGAACTTGTCAAGAAAGAAAGAAGAGGTGGTTATCTTGGATAAGAAAGATGATATACCTATAGAAAATGTTTTGTACAGACTGAATATAATGACCTTGAGGAAGATATTATCATTGGTACTCCCCTTGGTGGATAATAACACAAATTAGCTTTCAAGGATGAGTAGAATTTTCTACTCTTTAACCAATAGTTGGACAACTCTTTAGATGTCACAAATAACCAAGTGGATCAACTTGATTGGTATGGATTTGAGGTTGATGAAGGATAAGAGATATTAGGTTTGATAGAGTAAGAAAAGCATGAGGTGATAAAACTCAAATTGGTAGAAGAACTTTCATTTTTCATGGAGGAGGAAGATCAATCTAGTCTTAATGAAGGCAAGGACAATCATGCAATAATTGAAAAAATTGTAACTGAACCTGAGTTTTTAGAGTTTGAAGAAGATAACTTTAAGCCATGCCATGATATTTTTTATGAGTTTGAAGTGTTTAATCAACCTACTATTCCTCAAGATAAAGTTAAGGTTAATATTGAAATTGACATGCTTTCAAGTATTGAAGAGGAAGCTACCTTTTTGGAAGAGTTAGATTTTTTTGTTCTAATTTAGATGGTAAAACCATATCCCATGAGGTTAATGTTAATGATGTGGATTTGACCAATGAGCATGATAAATATATTCATGAGAAATCTCTTTAATAAAATATCATGATTGATGACCTTATTGAACCTTATGGATAAGTACAAGAAATTTTGAAGACATGTGGAAATCATACTCAGACATGTTCAATGGGTTTGAGGATCTTGGTAAGCAAGCACCACAAGATGGAGTTTTTGATTAAGAGTTCAAGGTTCTTATCAAGCCAATATGTTTAATCAACCATCACAAAGAGGTTAAAGTTGATGATGTGGAAATAAATGATGAGTATGACACTCTTCAATATGAGCAAAAGGAAAATATGCTAGCTGGACAAGAAGAAAGTGATATTGAAGACTTTTTTGATGATATAGAAAGCATTATCTTTCAAAATGATATCTCTCTAAGTAAAGGTTTTTAATGGATCAAGAAGGAGCAACCTATTTATGAGGAAATAATGGTATTGTTAAGATCAAGTAGCCAAGTTTGGGATGAGTATGATTTTATCCTTGACTCACATAGTGAACTCATGGACATGGGAATGAATCAAGAAGGTCTAATTGTTGGCCATTGAAATATTGAGAGCATGTCAAACATGTTGGCAAGCAAGAAGCATGATCCATCAAATACTATAGTCAAAGGGTAGTTTGTTCCATAGTATGTCTCATCTCATGAGGAAACTAATATAATAAGATTTCCATTTGACCTTAGAGGAAGAAGATATGTAATTTATTCATACATAGTAGTTTCTTGCTTTGTTTTCCTTAAGTGCTTTGTAGCATAAGTGTGTGCCTTGTTTAGTCTAGTTTCTTTTTCTTTGTGTGTTATTCTTATTTGGTGTGTGTTTGGAGGTCAAATATTCTATCTTATCTTGTTCAAGGTCCCTTTTTAGGTCTAATTTTGAGTGATATATGACTCCATGCCCAATGGATGGACTAGGTAATCAGTCTAATATGCTTAACAAAGAACATACCCAAGATCCTACTAAATATGTTAGCCAATATTTGGATACCATTATAGGGATTAAAAAAAACTTTATCAAAAAATCCTCTACATTGAGTGATTACCTTGAAAACACCCTTTATAATTCATGTTTATCAAACATTAAGGTATGTTGAATAATTAACCTTATTTGGGTCCTTTTTAGGTTTATAGGCTTATCCTAAGTCTTAGTTATGTGTGCATTTATTATATTTGTAAATGCATTTTATTCTTACCTTTATGATGTGTCCCTCACCTCCCTAATCCACTCATGTATTTAGAGTTACGTGCATATAATTATCCCCTCCCCACATGGCACGTACTTCCCTCCAACCTCTAAGAGAATAGGCAACAAGTGGCACACACATAGAAGGCTTGTTAGATAATAATAGGATTCCCTATAAATCCCATTTTCCTCCTCTAGATCTATAAAACATCCATTCCTCTCCTTATTTTCTCACTAAGATCTTGATAGCTATCATGTTTCTTATGTTTTGATCTTGATTCAATCTTGTACTTGTGGAGATTTTGGTTGCAAGCCTTCTGCGAGGATCACATAGGTTTTTATCTAATACATTCAGTTTTCCACTTTAAAATATTGTCTCAACTTGTGGCTTGACTCCTCAATGAATTTTTAAGGATCATGCTCAAAGTTGTCACTTCCCCATTCATCTAAGAGTAGGTCTATAACTCCTTCAAGGGCAGAGGATGGAGATTGGTCTACTTGGAACTCTTCTTGGTCAATGATGGCGTAGCTAACATTTGCCACCTTGAGTGAGTATGGTTCCAGATGATATATATGGAGTGGATTGGATTCAATCTTAACTTTAGTCCCATACTTGGTTCTAAAAACCAAATAAGACCAATTCGCTGCTAAGTAGCCACTTATCTTGGATGTAAAATCCCTGGATAAGCAGATGGGAAAGTAAGGAGGGACATCTGCAACTACCACATCCTGAGGAACTGAGAAGGTTAGGCAAGCATGTAGCTTCAAGCTCCAACCTTTCACTACCTCAACTATCTTTGCTGGTATTCCATCTAGTTATAAGACTCCCTTATTCATTTCTTCATATTTCAAACCCAGCTTGTCGGCTATGCATTTGGGCATTACTGAGGTGATTGCTCCACTATCAATGATGCAATTATGCACCAAGAAATATCTTATGACCAAGGACACATAAAAAGGGGGAACCTTTTCTTCTTTCCTAACCTGACCTGAGGTGGAAGGCTGTCCATTCATCATCAAAACATTATCAACTTTTGCTGAGACAGCTTGTTCATCTAGTTGATGCAATTCCTTTTACAGAATGTCCTTTTGCCCTAGTATTGATAGTGAATCCCATAAAGAGATGTTGATGTGCAGCTTCTTCATCTGGTCAACCACATTGAATTGAGGATTTCCTTCTTTAAAATTTTCTTTGAGGTTATTTACAGCCTGAAGTGTAGGCCGAGGAGCTGAAGGTACAATCAGTGGTCTAAAGTTTGGGACCTTTTGGTCTATATGTTATGAAGAAGGTATTGTTGACACTTGGGAAGCAACCTGAGCTTCTTCCATTTCTATCCTTTTGAATGTTGTATTGGCTATGACATAATCACCCTGATTGTCCATAGTACCCACGTAATTGACTGTATAGAACTCACCTTCCAGGTGGTTCATGAGAGTACAATTAGGCTGGGTCTGACTGCTGCTCATGCTGGGTTGCATTGAAGCCTCAAAACCTTAGAATTGGGTAGCTACTTGATTATCTTGTGCATTTGGGTAGTGACCCATCATTTCATTTGTATAAACAACCTGCTCTTGACCATATCCCATAGTTGAAAAACATGGTTGTTCTTACACCAGATTGCTTTAAACGGGCACCATAGCCTTGGATGATGAAGGGGCGCCTAGATTGTAGCCTTGAAAAGGTCTGGTCTATGTAAGTTAACCCTGTCCTTGATTGTAATTTTTGAAAGGGGGTCTATTTGCTTGACCATACTACTTGTATCCTTGGTTTGGTTGGTTGCTTTGAGCTTGCTACCTTTTAATAGCCACAAGTTCATTTGTCATATTTTGCCATAGATACTTGACTTCATGAAGTTCATTAGATGGAGTATCAGCTGGCTTTTCTATGCTAGGTAGAAGAGCTAAGGTGAAAGTAGTGGTCTGAATTGGAGGTAACATTTTAGGGAAAAGTGGCATATGGGGTCTAGGAGCTATTTTCCTAGCTTGCACTAGGTAATTTTCAATTGCTATAGCTATGTCATAGGTGGTAGGTAGCACATGTCCTCCCATGGACTGTATCATAACAATGATATCAATATTCAATGCTCTTAAGTAATATAGGAAAGCATAGCTAAGAGTTAGTCTCACTAAAATGGGGATTATATCCCATGTCTTATGAAATCGAGTGTTGAAATCCTACATGTATTCATGTGGGGCTCTTTTCACTGTAGTCAGCTACTCAGAAAGTGAGAGGTGGTTGCTCTTTTCCCCAAAATGGTCTATCAAGCAAGTGCCCAATTCATTCTAGGAGCTGACTAAATTTATGGTTAAAGTCCCATACCAGTCTAGAGCTTTGCCCTTGAGAGATAATGCTAGCAATCTGGTTACAATATTCTCCTCAATGACATTGTGAATATTGCAGAGGTTAGCAATATTTTTGATGTGTTCGATAACTGTAATGGGCCCCTCTCCATCAAAGGGAGGCACACTTTTGAGGATTACTCCTAGAATTGGGTCATAACACTGGAGATTCAATGGACTTTGACCACAAAAAGTCACAAAGGGTAATGCCATAGCTATGATAGGATGTAACCGTGGTCTTCTTGTGTAGGTGTTCTTTATAGCAAGTTTGGAAAAGTGGTTTGCTGAATAAGGATGGGTCCTCTCAAACCTCAGTCACTTTGCTGAGTTTAAAGGCAATTCAATGAATTCAAAAGGGACACCCTTCGAAGCAGACCGTGTGGTGATTTTAGGCATAGGAAGTCAAACTGGTCTTTGATTAGAAATTGAAGCTCTTACCAGTGGAGTCACCAGATGCTGAAAATGGTTGATTTTGCTGTAACAGGACTAGCATCAATCTTGAGACTTTACTAAGTGTAAAAACTGAGTCCCATCGGGAGTGCCAAAAATTGTTGATGTAGTGGATTGCACCTTGGACAAGAGGTTGAACTCCTGTCTTCCACATGTCAAAATGGAAACTCCCCTCTTACTTATGGGGACAAAAAAATTGGGGTGAGAGTCTCTAGGTAAGGGCTAGCTCCCTTTGATGCATCTAAGTTATTCCAATAAGTGCTAATACATACATACATATATATATATACATATATATATACATATATATATATATATACATATATATATACATATATATATACATATATATATATATACATATATATATATATATATATATATATATAATGGGGGGGATGAAAAGGGAAAAGGATTAAAGGAAAACAAAACCTACTCTAAAAGGGTGATGCACCAAATGATTCGACCTACTCACACTCACACTCTAAACCATAAAAACACATACGTACACTTTAACTGGTAAAAAGACCAGGCTGTAAGAAGCTTAACAGGGGGCTTTAATAGAACACATAGAAAAAGGGGACTCACCATAGGTGTTTTAGAAAAGGCACACTGTCTAGTAACTTCCTTTTGTCTCTACACTCCAGGTACAGCTCTTCTTGTCACCTATAGGAATGGCACCTTATAGATACTAGATGCATTTGTGTCAACCCTATGAAAGCATTAGGATGTAATGACTAAACACAAGACTAACATTCATACACACTCAGAAGTATCTAACCAAAATAGAGGTAAAAATGTGTTTTATTAATTCCAATTGAAAAATGCCAAGGCTTCACCTTACAATGTGAAATATAGATATTTTAAAATGAGAAGTTACAATATATATAGAGAAGAGGGAACAACAGTGCCTTCTTTGAAAAAGACTTTTGGCACCCTTTGACAAGTGGCCCATGCACATCCCAAGGGCATTGGGAAGAGGAAGCCACTAAAATATAAATGTTGTGTCAGTTCTGATTCTGACTTCAAGTGTTTAAAAACATAGGCCACACTATTTCTCCATAACCAAGACTACTCCTTAAAGGCACCCATGCGGTTTGTCTGCTCATAAATGCAAAATGGAGAAAAATGTGTCATGCCATTCACTATTTGTGTCCCATTTATGACCACTTGGTAAGCATTGTTCCAACCACTAGAATAACTCCTTGAGTTGATGCCTTCCTTCACCACTTGGACTATTTTGTCTATTTCTACACTTGGCTCTTTTGTCTTTTCCTTGCCTTGTCTATTCTGGCTCCTTTGGCCCTCGGGGCTATCTTTTCATCCTTGCTGGTTCCTTGGGCTCTTTGTCTCTTGTTCTCTAGGCTCTTTTTTGGTTGGTACTCAAGAATTCAAAGATCAAATGGCTATTTCTCTACTATAAAAATGACATTCATGGGCCCATCACCATTTGAAAAAACAATGGCTAGTCTATTTCCTTGAAGTTGACAGCTTCAGAGACGTTACTATCCTTGGCAATTTCTATGGTCTTTTCTCTTTAGCCTTTTGTGGCTCCTTTACCTTCAGGCTTTGATTTGGACCCTCTTGAAGGGGAGGTGTCCCTTCAGCTTTGAATAAGTTCCCTTCATTCGTCAGCTGAGAATCCCCCGCAAGGGCACCTGCCCTTCAGGGTCCTTCGATGGCCTTTTGTCTTCGGCTAATTCCCCACTGACATTTTCTTGTGGACTTTTTTCCTGCAGACAAAAAGTCTGCAAGAATTGCTTTGAGCACTTTGCCTTAGTCTTTTTGGAATTTTTCTTGGGCTTTTCCTCTAAATTTCTTCAGACTTTTTGTCTAAAGGAATTCCTTTGGACAAAAAGTCTGAAAGAATTTGTTTCTTAGCCTTAGTCTTAGTCTTTTTACTTGCTTTCCTTTAGCATGACCTTGCCCTTCCGAATTTCTTTAGACTTTTGTCTGAAGGAATTCCTTTAGACAAAAAGTCTGAAGAAATTCAGAAGGGTAAGATCATGCTAAAGGAAAGCAAGTAAAACTTCAGACAAAAAGTCTGAAGAAATTGTTCTTCATCCTTGTCTTTTGACTACCTTCAAAAGTGCCCCTCGAGAAAGTTGAAAATGACCCTTTCGAAGGGTGCCTCCTTAACTTAAACAAAAATCTAAAGGAAACTTTCCCTTTTGGCTAATTTATGTGGCCTCCTTGAAAGTGTTCCTTACCCTCTACAAGGGCTCTTGAGTCTAGAATTGCCCTCCTCAAGGGCACTTGAAATGGTCCCTTTTACGCTTAAGTTTCGAGGGCTCATCTCTTTGAAATAACCTGTTAAACTAAACTTTGAACGAAGGCATTAAACCGATTGTTGAATCGAGCCATTAAAGCAAAGCTATTAAAGCAAAATGATGAACTAGGCACTTGAATCAAATCGACTAAACTAGACTCCTAAAACAAGCACTTTTCCATTTTGCACCCAAGTGTTGGGAACCCATTTATTCTCTGCAGAGTCCATAGAAATGGACCTACAGAGTCCATAGAAATTCTTGTGGAGTCCATAGAAAATCCTGTGGAGTCCATAGAAATGGATCTATAGAGTCTGTAGAATTGGACCTGTAGAGTCCATAGAAATTCTTGTGGAGTCCATAGAAAATCCTATGGAGTCCATAGAAAATTTTGTGGAGTCTGTAGAAAATTCTAGATTTGTGCAAAATCAAAAAATGAAAACTGGCTCAAGACAGCAGGGAAGGGGACCGATTTTGGCCTGTTGGACCAAAAATGGTCAACACATATTTTTTTATCTGTAACACATTCATAGTTGGTTTTGTGTTATATTTAATTAGATCTTGATCTTTGTATTTTGTGTTATATCATACTTGCATAGTATTTTTTATTTTTCAGTCTTTTCTCGTATGAAATTTTATTCCATTATACGTATAAATGATTATTTCACTTTAGCCAAAATATATTTCTTTATTTGTGCATATTATTTCATTATTAATGAAAATTTAAAATTACTTAAATTTTTAAGGAATTTTCCAAGATTTCTCTTCATAGGTGTCTATATTGCATATATTTATTATTTATACTTATTTTCCATCTCAAAAACTGCATTTTTATATATTAGCACAGTCTGCAGGTAGGTTGTGTGGCAATCTTTCTATTTTTTTTCAAATTTATAAGTTTGTAATGCCTGATTAAGTTGTCTATATGATAATTTAATTTATCAGAACAATTTAAATCTTCCCTTTTATGTAATTTTAGCCATTTTGTTTTTTTTAAAGTCTCTTTTCATTTGCATCATATACTTTCTTGTAATGTTTCATTCTTTTGTATTTGTTTATTGAGGCATTACCATTGGGAATATTTAATCTCTGTATGCTTTTTTAGAGTTAAATAAAATAAAATAATTAAAAACTTTTTTAACATTTATTAGTTTAAAATCGATATACTTAACATTAATTAAAAAGCTTGTTTTTTAAAAAGGCATGGTTTTTTAGTTTTGATTTTTGACATATGGCACTTTATATGCCATGTTCCTTCAAAGCCAACATAGAACATTTTTTTATCCATGTTAACATAAAACAAAAAGTGGAATTTAAGTTTTCCCATGTGACACAAAGTTCGTATTTTTTTTGTTTCATTTAAATAATAATTAAAAAAAACATATTTCTTTCCCTTTTGCTATGTGGTGCACTTTCTTTGGGTAAAGGAATTTTATGTTTATTTTCTTTGAAACCAAAAGAAAAAAAAGGGAAAGCTTTTTTTTTTTTTTTTTTTCAGACATTTCAATAAGTTTTATGTTATGTTAACAAGTGACACTTTTTTTATAAAGTGATTAATATTTTTAATAAAATAAAAAAATTCAATTCATCAAAGATTTTCATTTAGAATATAATTTTTTTTATGAAATATATCTATATATTAACTAAACAAAAATATACAAATAATTCACAAAAAAATAAAGGTGATATGAAAGTATGCCATGTCACACTAGGTAGAATCTATGAACAGAATCACAAGTATCATAATCTAGGCAAAGCTTAGAAATAAGTCACAAAGTCATTAAAAAAGATAAGTTTTCAGCAGCAAGAGCAAGGCTAGAAGGTGAAGGATCTATATCATCAAGACCCCAACCTGAGCTTGGCAAGTCATTTCCATTTGGAATAGGCTCCTAGCTAATAGCTCGGGCAATATATGTGTTATCATCTTCTGCTTGTGTTTGAGTGGGTTAAATGGACAAAAAAAGCTTGGGAACTTATCCATCACAACTGTTCAACCTCTAAGTGGCACCCCCAAGAATTTGGGCATAGAAGAGGAAGAGGAGAGACCCAAACATCCTACCCAATAAAGGAAGGAGGCAGTGGCTACCACCCTTACTGCTACCCAAGAGGGGAAACATTCTAGTATAGGGTGTTATTGTGAGAGTAGTGCCTAGAATGGCTATGATGATGCACACCACAAGGTAACCAAGGCACTCTATCATCCAATTCGAGATCCCTGGGTAGAGAAGGAAAAACCCAAGCCATAGTAGATGGAGCATCTCCCTAATGGGAGAGGAGATCTTGAAGATACCCAAGCTCTATAGCTACTTTATTGGATTGGACTTGAATCTGTATATGAAAATTGGATATAATAGAATATTTATGTAAAGTAGAAACATTATAATCAATAAAAGCATGATTAAAAACAAAATCATTTATTTATTTCTAAATCCAGAAGAAAATATCCACTCTAAAAGTATGTCAGACTTACATGTATTTGAAGGGCATCACGGGTTTGTCTCCAATGAGGATAAGATACCAAAGGAAGAACTTAGGCTGGAAAGGCTTAGAAAGATCATGTATCCAAGTCTAGACCCTTTGAGCTTTGGAACATAACTAGAAGAGATGAGGAAACATCTCGAGGTGGCCATAGAAGGGGCAAGTAGGCAGGTGGACTCCAAGATGATGAGTCTTCTACCAATAGTCAAGCCTTGGTGCAATATACACCAAGTAAAATGAGCAAGATTGGGTTCCACACAAGCCCCCCAAATAGTTTTGAAGTGAAATCTCCATGTTTTAACAAATGATTTAATAAAAATATATCTTTCAAAAGTAATTTTTTTTAAACACACCAATTTTTTTTCAACACCAAAGTTTAAAATTAGTTTTCATTCTTTTTTAAAAAATTGGTTTTTTGGTGTCGATTTACATTTATAAGTTAATTGATAATTTTGTGTAAAGTTTATTTGTAAGATTTTTTTAAAAATTACAAGAAAGTTATAGCACATTGTTGTCTTAAAAATTCTTATAATGGCTTTTAAACTTTCAAAAAAATTAGCAATTAAAAATTCTTTGCATCAAATTAATTTGAAAAATGATGAGATTATTTCCCTTAAGACACAAATTACAAGTCAAAATGATACAATTATTACTTTTCAAAACTCCTTTAATGCTCATGTAGAGAAAATGCAATCATCTATTGATGCTCTTAGTGCTAAATTTGCTTGTTTTGATAATTATATTCACTCTAATGATGATTAATCTCATTGTGATTTTAAACAAATTCAAACTCATGTACACACTCCTACCAATCCTAGTTTAAAAATGATGAAATCTATGGGTAATTAAAGTGGTGCACTTGGTAAGTGCAAAGATGGTATTCTTGAACCTATTTTGCCTACTTGTAATACAAATCTTAAAGGTCTTGGTTTTAATGATTCTCCTACTTTTAATGTAAAATTAGAATCTTATTGTCCTCTGCATATCAAGACTTATAATACAACTTCTTCTAACTATAAAGAGTGGAATTCTCATGCCTTGGTTAAAAATGATAAACCTTGCATGTATTATGGAAAACATGGGCATTGCATATCTAAATATTGGAAATGCATCCATGCAAATCTTGTGGTAAATCCATGCATGACACTTTGTACTATTGGAAAATGACTAAATCTCATATCTCTAAGGGTAAAACTATTTGGATTCTTAAAACTGATGAATATTCTATAGACTTTGATGTGTCTTCTTGTGATAATTCTTTTAATGCTTCACATAGAATATCTTTTGTAAGTGACATTCTTTTGTCTCCATTTTGATTAACTAAATCTCTTTTTGAATTCCTTTCTTTTTATTGCATAGGTAATATGCTTTGAATATGTTTATTATTGTTTTCATGCAGGTTTATGAACTTTATGATGGGATTTGTCTTTACATAATTTTCTTTTTTTTATACATCTACTTTTATTACATTATGTACGTAGATTGTATTTTTGACATAATAATTAATTAACTTAAAATATTGGTGTTAGCTTGCTTATTTTACAAGTTTATGGATCATTAATATTTTTGGTTGGTCTTTGTTCCATGGCAGATTAACCACCTTATCTGAAGAGGATTTTTTGAGATTCTTGGTGATCACACTTTATTCCTTATGACTTTTGGAGACACCTTCTCTTCTTTCTTCTCTAATCTTTTGTAATTCCTCATGAAGTTTCTATTAAGGAAGAGTATTGTGTAATTTCAACTCCTTTATTTGTTTGTAAAGGGTGTTCTCCACTTTTGTAACCCCAAATTTAAGCTTAAGGGGAGTGTTGAAGAATTAAGCTTATTTGGGTCCTTCCTAGGTTTATAGGCTTATCCTAAGTCTTAGTTATGTGTGCATTTATTATATTTGTAAATGTTATTTATTCCTATCTTTGTCAAGCTTCTCTCACCTCCCTAATCCACTTGTTGGATTTAGAGTTACTTGAATGTAACTCTCCCTTTTCCACATGGCACACACTTCCCTCCAATCTCTAAGGGAATAAGCCACAAGTGGCACACACATAGAAAGCTTGTCAAGTAATAATTGGATTCCATATAACTCCCATTTTCCTCATCTAGCTCTATAAAATAGTCCTTCATCTCCTCATTTACTCACTAAGATATTGATATCTATCTTTCTTATTCTCTTATGCTATTGATTCAATCTTATACTTGTGGAGATTTTGGTTGCAAGACTTCTAATAAGATCATGTCAGTTTTTATTAGATACATTCATTTTTCAACTTTAAAATATTGTCTCAACTTATGGTTTGAACCTTGAGAGGTAACTTAGTTTCTTTCTTGTTTTTCACTTATTCACTTTTAATGTTATTTATAAATGTTCTTGGCATAAATCCCTTCACTTTGAAAAGTTTAAAGTAATGGCTTATTCTAGTCCTGTACTCGTTTAGTCATGCCATGAAATATTAAGTTGGTCCAAAATTTTAGGTGGTCTAGGAGGTTATGTTTGTTATAGGTACAATCACTGAGAGCGGGGGTGAATTAGTGATGCAAGATAATCCAATTCAATGCCTAACTCTTAAACATTTAGCATTCATCAAGCAACATAAACATGAAAGCACATACATATAAAGCATACATAAGAGCGTAAATCACATGAACAAATCATATATGTGGAAAATTCTCTTAGGATATAAAACCCATTGAACCTTGTAATATGGACTACAATCCTATAAAAAAATATCCAACATTTATACCAACACCCATTGATCAAGGAACACCCATCCCTTAGTTTAGTGAGATACCCATCCCACAAGGAAGAACCAACCCCCTAGGCAACCAAACACCCACTCATATACCTTGATATAATCTCCACCTTTGATCTGATGTCTTATAAACCTAATGATGGATTTTTTTTACTTGCACTCTTTCCATTTTACACTCTTACAAACTTTCACACACAAACAATGTATCCAAAACACCCTTTTGGATCACTCTTCACTTCTACGCACATACATAATAAGAAAACCTACAATAAATCTATCACAACATAAAAAATAAGACCTATAGGTAATGCACACACTATTTAACCTAATCATCTCATCAATCCATTCACTAATCACACTCACTCAATCAGCCTTTAGGGCTTACTCACTCAATCTACCTCTTTTAGGCTTATTAGATCCAATGACCTATGTTTTCACATTCATCAACATGATCAAATAAATATGACTAATCCTCTTTGCTATTTTATTGTCCTTACTAAATTATAACTTCTATTTCAAAGATTCCTTCACTCAATATCACATCTACTCTTCAATTCTCTCTCAAGTCTAGAAACCATTACCTTGGTCTCCACTATTTATAGAGTCTTTATGAATATTATGTTCTTGGTTAGCCATAATATTTGTCTTAATCATTAAGAGATATAACATGCTAATACATATCTCAAATATATTGTCATAGGTCATACATAGCATCTATGGGTCACACTTAAGTAGCTACACCTTTTAATTAAGCCTTAGTAGCCCTTATAAGTCTCATGGAGACCTATTCACCCATTTAGCACTTCATCAAACAAATTAAGAACAAACGATAACTCTCAAATACTTGGATCCACTCCATATGACCCCTAAGACATATTCATGTGATTTATCCCACCAAAACACCCTTCTACTAAAGCATAATTTTCTCAAACATTATTTTGTACACAGTAACATCATGAATAAACATATAGTAAAATTTAAATCTCCATGTCTTTACCTGTACAAACATTCAGACCTTATAACCTAGTTCTTTGGATGTGCCTCAAAGTCCTTTAGAACTTTTATTTTTACTACATCAATAAATTCATCCTGAATCAAAAGTTATAGCTAAAAAATTGAGCACTAGTTTTCCTTTGCAAATTTGAATATTTGAATTTTAATAGTCATTGAACAAATGTTAAACATTGAACACTTTAATCTCATCTCATGCTCCCTAGAAACTATGGACAAATATGTACTATTAATCTCCTCTGAGTAGTTTTATCTTTATCTTTCAAAACTCATCATTTATCTTAGATCGAAGCTCCCATGATTGTGCCACTTGGTAGCTTTACATGCCTTCTACACATTTGACTTTTGATGCAACCTGCATTATCAATCTCTATCAATACAAACACCTGTGAACCGTTGATCTTTTGTTAGCTCAATGAGATAGTAACACTTATCACCAGTACATGTAATCTTATATTCTTTGACATTTTGACTAAATACGCACCATTGGATAAAGATTTGAATAATGAATATTCACCATTAGATCAACTGACTAGTGACCTCAAACTTCAATGAAGATAAACTTGATGATCTCTAGCCCATCACAGTCTACAAGCGAAACTTTGAAGGTTTATAACTTGATCTAAAACACACTTCAAGAGTCCAAATTTTCTCTGTACCTTCTTAGAATTATATAAGACATCTCCATGAAGTCCTTTGACCTTAGTTGACTTTTTGAGTACCTAAATTAAATGCACAAACTTGTTGGTTCAATCATATATGCATGACATGTAGTGATGGTCTAACTTCTCATAAGCTATAATATTCATGTTTCTCTTTCCAAATGATCAAATGACACACCCAAACTTCATCAAGACATATATGAATTCCTCACAACTTATTCTTTGTCCTTATAGACCTATAAATGTGCCATATCTCTCCAAGCTATCAATAACAACCATCAATTGCCTATCTAAGCACACTGAAGAACTATGCAAGAACACTAAAGCACATTGAAGCAAAATTTGTCATTGTCATCCTAGCACACATGAAACCTCATCAAAATATTTGGTCACCTTGGATACATCATTGGTAAACCACCAACAATCTCCCCCTTTGTCATTGATGTCAACATAAATACAAATCACTTTTTCCCTTTTTAATAGAATGATAAAGTGGGCTCAACTCCTAATCTTATGGACCTAAAAATACTTCAAGGAACAATAAATAAGAAAGGACCACCTCTAAGAGATGATACAAAATCCCCCTAACACTGTGTATACCTCTTTTTACTTTGAGCTTCTCAAACATGCTCCATGACTACATTCTTCTTTGATCATACATATCTTCTATATGAACATCAAAAACTGCATGAACTTACCTTAAAAACATTAAGAGAGAATCCCCCTAATTCACCTAAGTTTAGGCACCCTTTGATGACCTTAAAATCATCTCCAACCATGAAGAAACAACACAAATGCCTCCATACCTTCTTTCTCATATTCAACTACATAGTTCTCTAATCCTAAGACTTGACCATTTACAAAGCTCCCCTTTTGTTTATGCATGAGGATTCAATATATTGTCAATGCACCTAACTTGGTTTTATCAATTGATCATATCAACATACTTGAGTTCATATCTATAGTAGACTTATTCATATCTTTATTATGACTAGAACATCTCACATATGCTCCCTCTCACATCATGCATAGTTCTTCAAGCCTTTCAAACTATCATAGTTAGTTCCCCCTAACTCCATGCTTCACTTGGATCATGACATATTCAACAACTCTTCATCATTATCCACACTTCAATTAAAAACTCTTATGGAAACATCAATAGATCTCATATCTACATTAGATCAACTTTAAACAACTGAAGTAGACATGAATAAATCTTATATGGCTATCAAAAAAATTGCCCTTTGATCCTCTATAAGTCATCATGGTTAAAAACCTTTTCAAATCACTCTCATGGAACTATCTCATCTTCAGATCACTGTGAACTCCATGACAGACATAACTTGTTATATATAGAATTTTAAGACCTTCTCTATGATACCAACAATATGAAAATGCATTTTCCTCATCCTCCATATCAACCTTGTCTTCAATGTTTCTATGAAATATAATATTTTGGCAATTCATCATCATTGATTAGACATGTGGAAACTTCTATTCCATGCTTGTAGACCTTGCATACATAGCTTAATTCTTCACCATATTGACCAACTAGACCATCTATCAAATATTTGACCAAAAAATTGATTTTAGGATCACTATCCCTAAATATATCTTCTAAAACATTTCATCACAACACTTTGTAAAAGTTACATAAAACTCATTGCTCCCTCTTAATCAAATACATCTTTAATCTCTTGTCCTCAACAAGACTAATCTAACCTTTCTCAATATTTTTCACTTATAAGGTGACCTCTCACACTGATCCAAAACTCAAAAGTTCTAGTTGATAAATATTTCAATAACATAGAAATAACACAGTAACAATGAATTCTCTGAGAAGAGATGTAGTATTACTCAAGATCGCAATACAAATATATGCTTATCTCTGGGAAGAGATGTATGTCTTCACATTTCAGGTTACCTCTTAATTTATACACATTTTGAAAGCATGGGGAGGATGTGGAAGGTCACCAATCTTGAGGGAGATTAAGTGGTTTGACTTCTAATATTTAAAACAATACAGAATTTGAGGAATTACTATTTTTAGAAACTTACTATTTTTAGATTGCACTACTACAATTGAAATTTGGGGAACTTATATTGGGGTTTTTTGGGTCAAAATTCATTGATCAGATCTCCATGCCATCTCAAAATGTTCTTCTCATTCTTATCTTTCCAAAAATTCAAACGGTGAGTCAATTGGAGCTACGGTGCAAAAGTTATGGCTCCCGGAAGTTCCATCATCAATTGGGGTGAAACTGTCACCCGAATTGTCACCTAAATTGTTGCCCAGATCACACACACCTTTGAATCAAACCTAATTGAAATTAACATACCTTTTTTTGAGTTTTTTCACTTAAGATGATGAATCATACCAATGTCTAAACTTCTAGGGGATACAAGTCCTCTCTCAAGAGTCACCATACTACTTTATTCTACTATAACTCATCTTCACAATCTTAGCTCTCAAAGACCTTTCACTTTACATCAAGAACTACCTTCATGGATTTATTTTCATGAAACACCAGCCAAGACCCAACAATCATTCACCATGATTCCTCTTTCTATAAGGTGTCTCCTTGAAGACTAGAGAGAGACACCCTAACCCACTATGTCCTAGAACAATGTGAAAATAGGAGTTGCCCACAACTCCTCATATTTCCCTTTTCCTCCTTGGTCATTTGATATTGATAGATCTTATTATTATTTTTAGGCTTAAAATAAGCAACATGCTCATCCATAACAATATTCTTCTTTTCTTCTAGGATGGTATTGACAATACATGGAGAAACTAAAGATTCTTGGCATACCTATTTACTTGAAGTATTAGTTTCACACTTCAAAGCATCAACACTTGACATTGTCAACTGATATTATTCATAGGAAACTTGCTCATCAGCATCAAGATGTTTAATTGTATACTCTTCATTTCTAAAATAAGTAGAAAATGAGATCTATTGATTCTCTTTTTCTATCTAGATATATGACACATTCTCTTGGCATTTTTTAACCTTCTTCATAGCTGATTCCTCTTTTGTTATAGTAGGCACTCCACCTTGATCTGTCAGCTCAACTAAATTAGTTTTCTTGGTTTTTTCCTCTTTAGGATTCCATATCAAGGATTGACCTTTCTTGAGCACACTCAGATGTCCATGCACCTTCTTATGACTTGAGATCTTACTTTTACAATATCTATCAATATGACCAACTTGATGACAACTGAAACAAATAACATCATTCATACCTTCTACTTGATGAATGTTATGAAACTCAAAAAACATACCATCTTGTCTCTTAGGTTCATTATGCTCAACCTTAACTATTTTAGGTTTCCATACCTAGCTTAGTCTTTTCCCATGCATTTTGGGGTAGAATCTATCAATATGTCCCATGTCATGACAATTATAGTAGACTACATTATCCATACCTCTAGTTGACCAGCTGCTCTTCTTTCTACAATTTCTTTCCTTATGAACAAACTTGTGACAAATATAAAAATGACCATTGGAATATATTACATACCTCATGGCACTTGGATGCCCGATGGATCTTTTCTTATTAATCTTGGTGCTTGCATCCTTATTTTGAGATGACCTCTCTTACTCTTTCTTAGACTTGTTTATCTTAACAATAAATTGTTCATGTTCATCTTGTTTTCAATTAGACTCACACCCTTGTGAAGGTAGTTTTAGGCCCTCACAATCTGCTAAAACATGGAAACAATCTTAGGATGTGGGTGGCCTAATCAGCTAATTGAATCTCTAGATTCTAAGGGATAACTCCCTTTGGTGTATCAATTAGGATCTCTACTCTACGCTAAAATTGTTAGGAAATGAGAAGTAAGAAAACTAAAGGAAAAATCCTATCTAATGATGGTGATACACCTAAATTTTGGTTCATCCACTTAGTTTGAGCTCCTAAAAACACTGATTAGACAAGAAAAAGACTAAATTTTCAATTCTAATTGAATCTTATGCGTTAGTATTTCATGAAAAGGTTCTATCTGGTGATCAAATCTTGAGGTAAATGAGGGAATAGGCCTAATTCAAGGCACTAACTAGCCATTTACATCTGCTATAACTTCAACCAAAATATATCAAACATAGAACATGACCTGCATAATCTAATCAACTAGTAACTAGGTAAGAATCAAGACTTGAAAAGGATGAAAATTCTCTCACATATTCAAATCATTGACATAAATACACTATAATAGCATCCTAGAATCTAAAAATAGTCATTCTATTTATTTGAAAAGGTTACAAAACTCAAATTTTGGTAGAGTTTGGTCCTACCAAAAGAGAGATTTTTCAAAATGGCTAAAAAATCCAACTTATATATAAAAATCATATTAAAGCTAAGAGATTGCCACTAAAAATAGAAGAGAAGATCAACTCGCACATCATCCCAAGTCTAACTCCAGCGATGCCAAGATAACCAAGCTTTCAAATAATATCTTTTTGTCTTATGCCTTGCATGAAAAGCTCTTTGGCATTGAAAATGATAGTGATCCCATTTCATAATCCTTTTTTAGAATAAAGATTAAATTCTTTAATCATGCATGGATCTTTGTTAATTTGATTATCTTCATGCATGATGCTACACCAATCTTCAAAGAGAAAACTCCACTTGAAGCTGAGTTGGAAGTGTTTGAAAAGGCTTTGATTAACAAGATAAACAAGAGTGCATGCATGAAATTCTATGTTAAGCTTTCCTTGAACAACCATCCAATGTTAAACTCTTCAAGCCCTTCATGCATTTGAGTCTCCCTTTTGGAACTAAAAGATCCATGCTTGAAGGCAACTACATGTCTTTTCTGAGTCTAAATAATTTTAATATTGTATTAAAAACTCGACATGCTCCTTACTACAGTCTAATCTTGCTTAGGTTACTTTGCATGCTCTAAATGTGAGCTATAGATTGCAAAATCAGAGTCAAAAGGGGAAGTCCTCATTGTCTTCTATTGATTTTCTATTGAAATCCCACTAGTTGAATACACTTATGCCACTTGTCCCTGACTAATTGGTCCTTTAGATTTGCACTGGGTAGTTTTATATTTCCTTTACCCTTATCTATTTTAGCAAATTATTGTGGGCTTTTTGTTTTCGGGCTCTTTGTAAAGTCCTCTCGACTTTTCTTTCTTTTGGCCTTTTCTTTGGATAGAACGTATGCAACTTCACTCTTGGACTTTTCTTTCTTTTGAGCAATTTTCTCGAAAGAATTATTTATTTCTTTCCTTCAGACTTTCCCTTTGGAAAATTTGTCTGAAGCTTTTCTCTTTATGCACTTTTCCTTTGAATAATTTGTCTAAATTAATTCATGTAAATACCTCTTTGACTTTATAAAAATTCCCTTGAAGATTTTTTACAAGGACCTTTTCTTGCAAAGTTTTTGTCTCTTTCACCTTGAACAATTCATTTAGACAAAAAGTTCGAAGGAAATTAGGTCTTTGGGTTTTTTACAATGAACAATTCCTTCAAAAAAATTGTTCGAAGGAATTCCTATCCTTAAAATTTTGTAAATTGTCCTTCAAAATTATAAAATAGTGCTTTAAAACAATTGAAATGACCTTTCAACAAAATTGAAAGTATACCTTCGAAAAAATTGGAATGGTCCTCTTACCCTATGAAAGAAATGAAATGGACCTTTTACCTTTGGAAAGACCTTTTGAATCTTTTGAAACTTCCCTCTTGGAGAATTTCTTTAGAATTTTTTCCGAACAAAAAATACCCTTCGATAAAGTGTCAAGTGTCTTTTAGAATTTTTATAATGGTCCCCTTTGTCTTTGAAAATGCCTTTTTTTGAAGGGTAGATACCCTTCGACTTTTTTGAAATGCATCATTCGAAAGTTTGAAAAGTCCTTTTAGATTTCTATAATAGACCCTTCGGCAAATTGAAATTATCCCTTTGAAAAAAATGGAATGGTTCTCTCCAAAAAAATGAACCCTTTAGATTTTGTAAAAATGGACTTTCTCAAAGGAAAAGATCCCTTCAGACTTTTTGAAAGTGTCTTTTCTAAAGGAAAAATAACCCTTCAAAATTCTTGAATGAGCCCTTTTTTTGAAATAATTGTACCTTTCAACCTTTTAGAGATGCCTTTCCAAAATTTTGACTGATCCCTTCTTTGGAAAAGTTGAAAAGGCCTTTTGGGATTTTTGAAAATGTCAATTCCTTTGCACTTTTAAAAAATCCCAATTCCTTCATATTTGTTAATGATACCCCTTCGGAAAAACTACAAAGACCAATTCTTGACACTTAGACAAAAGGCATGGTTATGTAAGTTTCAAATGATACGAGTTGTAATTTGACGTGTGGGGTCAAAATTTTCAACATTTTAGTGACTCAACTAGGAAGCATTCCTATTATGCTTGAGAACTCAGATCATATAGATGATATTTGAACTCATAAAATAATGTCAAATTTGGTCCATGATTGCAAATTATCTTTTGACCTAGAAAAGACAACCTTCATCCTCTAAAATAAGAAGAGAAACACACAAAACAAGAAAACTAACTAAACAAAGCAAATGTGCAAACAAATCACTTATTTGGGACAAAACAAAATAAAAGTAAACTAATGTGCTTGAACAACACTTGGAGGAAAATAAACTATGTACAAGGAGCCAAGCTCTTCAATAGTAATGTTTCAAATGTATCTCATTAACTGGGATTGGAAGCTCCTTGCCATCCATCTTTACAAGTTGGAAGGCATTGTGGGATTTGCAACTGGTGATTATGTATGGGCCACTCTAAAAGGAGTCAAACTTTGTATGCCTTCCTGGTTTAGCTCTATCCTTATCCCACTTGAGGATCATATCTCTTTTTTTAAAACTTTGCAAAGAAGCTCCTTTGTCAAATGCCTCTTCACTTGTGATTGATGAATTTCTATGGCTAGCACGGACTAATTTTTTGTTTCTTCCAAATCCATAAACTCAACATACATGATCTCCATAGGCTCATTCTCCAACAATTCAAGCTGATGCATTAGTTCTAAATTAGGAAACTAAAAAGAAATGGGTAACCTCACTTCCTTATCATATACCAACTTGTAAGGAGAGTTGGCTATTAACCTTTTGTAGGTGATCCTATTAGCCCATAAATCTGACTTCAAATTGAGATGCCATGACCTATGATTGTCTTCAATAGTCCTTATTATGATCTTTAATAAGTTCTTATTCATAGATTCAGCAAGGCCATTGCCTTGTGGATAATAGTTTGATGAAGTGCTAAGATAAATTTCATATCAAATAGCCCATTGGCTGATCATAGATCCCACAAAATCCATTACATTATCATAAATAATAGTTAAAGGAATTCCAAATCTAGTAATCAAACCTTCATAACAATCTAAAACATTGGTTTTGTTTACTTCTTTTAATGCCATTGCTTCTATCCAATGTGTGAAGTAATCTCTAGCGGTTATAATCTATCTATGTCCTAAACTTGAAGGAGGATTTATGAGACCAATAAATTCAAATACCCATTGGATAAAGGGTTGATCCACCACAATTGGATGAAGAGGTAAGGCTGCAAGTTTTGATTGTCCTATAAACATAACACACTATTTGTACTTCCCAACCTATACATGGCAATCACCAAATATACTAGTCTAATAGTACCCACCTCTCATGATCTTAAGAGTTGTAGTTCTTGTATAAAAATGTCCTCCACCATATCCATCATGGAATTTCTTAAGTAATCTCTGAGTTTGGCTTGGCTCTATACATCCTAGCAACATGCCATTGATATCTTTCTTGAACAATACACCATCAATAAACAAAAATAGAATTCATTACAACCTAAAATATCTTCTTTTTAAAGCACTTAGATGAGAGGGATAAATACCATATTAGAGATAGCTTACCAAGTCATGAAACTAGTTGGAAGGTGAGGTATGACTAGTTGCAACCTCTTCATCATTTGACACCAAAACAACCTTATTAGTCTCTTACAAGTCTTGAGCTAGATGCTCACAAAGTCCTTTGCCTCTAATCAACTTTGTGACCTTAATTTCCACATCATCCTCCATTACCTTCATTATCCAACCAACTCTTTTCTCATTTATATCTTTCTTCAAAAGGAACTCCTATATGCTTGGATGAGAAACCATTAGGTGTATCTTATTATTAGACAACAAGTATCTAAACTTTTTAAGAGACCTTACAACTGAACGTATGTGTTTTTTAACAAAAGAGTACCTTGTTTCATACTCTTATAAGCCTTGAATAAAGAAATATATTGGCTGATCCAAAGCCTCATGATTTTGTTGCACAAGAATGCTTGAAATGGTGTCCATGTTAGCATACGTATACAAAATGAAATTTTTTATGAAATCTAGATTTATAAGTGTAGGAGCACTAGCTATGGCCTTCTTAATATCTTCAAAACTTTTAACTCATTTGGAATATCTAAAGCTCTGATTCTTCTTTAGCATGGCTATAAGTGGCTTAGCTAAAATGGAAAAATCTGAAATATATCTCCTTATGAAGTTGATTTTCCCAAAAAAGCTTTGCATAGCCTTTTTGTGCTTAGGCAAGGAGAGTGAAAGAATTGAGTCTACCCTTTTAGAATCTATGTTTAAACCATGCTTTTAAATAACATGTCCAAAAAGCTTACCTTCATGAACTAAGAAGACACACTTTTTGGGATTTAGAGATACCCCAAATTGCCTACACCTTTCGAACACTTGCTTGAGATGAACCATGTGATCACTTGAAATCTTTGAAAACACTATTATATCATCCAAATAAACAAGTACAAATTTGTTAAGAAGGCCTTGGAATGCCATATCCATGGCTCTTTGAAAGGTTTCTCTAGCATTAGATAAACTGAATGGCATTTTTCTGTATGAAAACATCCTCCACTTGGTTGTGAAGGCTATCTTAAATTGGCCCTCTTCTTTGACCAAAATCTGATTGTAGCCACTATATCCATCCAACAAAGAAAGTCTCTCTGAACATGTAATAAGCTGTAAAATTTGTTCATTGATGGCAATGGATAGTGATCTTTAAGTGAAGGCCATATTCAAATCATGGAAGTTGACACACAATCTAATCTCACCATTCTTCTTACATACTGGAACAAGATTTGCCACCCAAGTTGAGTGCTTGATTAGGAATATAATAGTTGACTCAATGAGATTGTGAATCTTAAATATCATCAAAGGCTTAAGCTTAGGATTGATGGGCCTTTGTCTTTGTCTTTGTCTCACATGTTTATTTTTGGCCTCTAACTCAATGGTGTGATGAGATAAACTTGGATCAAATCCCTTGAGATCATTATATTCCCATGAAAATACATAAACAAAACTTGTGCATAACTCAATGAAAGATTTTGTTTATGGAGTGCATACCTTA
Source organism: Torreya grandis (assembly GCA_037957365.1). NCBI lineage: Eukaryota > Viridiplantae > Streptophyta > Pinopsida > Cupressales > Taxaceae > Torreya > Torreya grandis. The sequence goes on along the minus strand of JARHVA010001089.1, from coordinate 2,894,742 downwards.
CCTAACTTTAAAAACTTATCGACTCTAATCTCTGCATTGGCATAGTGCTCTTATTTTGTTGACAAGGATGACTTATCCTTCCTTAACTCATCATCACCATTGTAAATATTCTCAAGTGTGACAAATCCCTTAGGAAACTTATTTGTTTTTAGTTGCACAACCTGATCACCATATTGTTGCAAATACTTTGATTGGTTTCTTGAATAAAGCTTAACCTACTCTTACAAGAATATAATAATTTGATTTCATCTTCAAACACTTGAAAATTCTCATGATTATATATAAAAAAAGGCCTTAAAACCACCTTTATATGTAACTAAATTTTCTCACTTTTAATATCATCTGGGATACTAAATTGTGACCCAATGGCAACCAACCTATCTACATGTTTATTCTTGCGTCTTGGTATTACCTGAATGTTAAAATATGGAAAATATTTAAGTACCATATTCTATGTTCGTAATATTTAAGCAAAAAAAATTTACATAAATTCAAACCTCTTACTTGGTGAACTATAAGTTCACTATCACCAAAAACCTGCAAGGTGTTGACTTTCATCTTCCTAGCCCATTGCAAACCATGAACTAGTGCCTTATACTCAGCAACATTGTTTGAACAACCAAAATAAAATTTAATAGAAAATAAATACCTTTAATTTTTCATATAAACTAACATCATTACAACTTTGGTACCATGTTTATTCCTTGATCCATCAAAGTATAATTGCTATAAACCTTCACTAGATTCATCATCCTTAACCATGGTTGGAATTGGTACATCATTCTCATGAAGGAAATACACACCAAGTCCTTCTTATTAAAATATTTTATAAGGATCATACTCATGAAAATTGGAATCCCACTCATCAATAAAAAAATCTAGAACTCCATCCAAAGGTGATCCATTTTCTACTTCACTAGTTTCTAGCACATCATCCGAGATGATACAGTTAGTGTTTACAACACTTGGCATATATGGCTCCATATGGAAATGTGAAATAGGTTTAGAATGAATAATTACCTTGTAAAATACCTAGTTTTTAAAAATAAATAAGTCTAATTAGTTGACAAATATCCCCTAATCTTTGAGGTGAAGTCCCTTAAAAGGCACATAACAATGTAAGGAGGCAAGTCTACCACAACAACATCCTGCTGAATAGTAACATTAGGACAAGTATGTAATGTAAATTTCATATATTTTATGATTCCTACCATATTTTTTTGTGACCCATCTATTTTTAATACCCCCTTAGTGTTTGGCTCACAAACAAGGCTAAGCTTGTTTGCAATTTGTTTAGGCATGACTATACTACTAGCTCCACTATCCACCTTACAGTTATGAATCAAAGTATCACGTACTATCAAAGAAAGATAGAAATGAATATTTTTATTTGTTTTTACCTTATTTATATCCACATTTTCCATCTTATTTACTTTTTGTACTTGTTTTTTAGTTGGCTGATCTGAATTAGTTAAGATAACACCTCCTTTCTCAACCAATTTTAGAGATAATCTGAGAGCTAAAAGCTCTTATATGAGCATATAATTTTGTCTTGGGATGGAAATATAATCCCACATGATAATAATAATATTATACTTCTTCATCTAATCCACTTTACTGAAATAAGATCCACCAACCTTAGGTTGCACTTTCTGAAGAACTGGTTGCTCACGAACTAGAGATATTTGATAAACTTTACTAACCTCTATATTATAATTTTTATATGTTGTAGGGGAAATAATTTGTTCTTTTGTACTATTAGAAACACCATTAGGAGTACTTGAAACATTTTTCACCTCTTTCAGTTCATCAATGGATCTTATTTTAGCTCTAGTTATAGTTGTAACTTGACCACTTGTATTGTTAGTTTCAACACCTTAAGTAAAAGCAACATGATCATCCACTTGCTAATTTACATTAATGGAATTAGGATACCCTTGAAATTATTTAATCTCTCCTTTTGATGCCAAAATTATATCTTGGTACTGACCTCCTTGAAAAGAAAAATCTTCTTGTGTCATTTGTGGCATAATGATTTTTTGTGATACCAAGGCTTAGTTTTGAGCATTATTGAGATTTGATGACTGCCAACCTAAATCTTGCATCAAATTATTTTGAGTTGGGGTGGGAATAATGGCCTTTGAAGTGGAAGGAGCATTAAGATCAAAGGCAACATATGGCTTAGCTAGAGTTATGGCTCCTTGTGTTTGATAAGGTGGTATATTCTCTCTAAAACCTTGATAAGGGGGCCTTTGATCTTTGAAGGGCTGATAAGTGGTATGATTTTTTTGTTGATAGGGCCTATTATACTAATATTTTTGTCTCTTGAGTTACATTGTTTCATTCCCAAAGGATTGTAATAAGCTTTTCAACTTTCCTATTTCACTAGATTCACTAGTAGGGCCTATAATTTGAGCTTGAGGTGATGGAATAAGACCTAAGGATGGAATTTGAGGAGCTGTTATGGACTTTATTTCTAAAAATATAGGCATTAAAAGTCTTGGATAAATCTTACCAACTTGTATCAAACTATTCTCTACCCTTATTGTAACCTCATAAGCATCTAGAAAATAAGTACCACCTATTGACTGTATCATCACACTAATGTTAGAGTTAAGGGATTTTAAATAATATAAAAATTCATATTCAAGAGATGGTATAATCAGCATAGGTATCCTGGTCCAATTTTTTTGGAATTTGAGGTTAAAATCAAACATGAACTCATGAGGAACTCTATTTATGGCAGTTAATTACTCAACTAAAGATAGGTGATCAAATTTGTCTTAAAATTACTTGACTAACGCTACACCCAATTCATCCCAAATATAAATGGAGTTTAGTGGGAGGTTTATATACCACTACAATTCTTTTCCTTTGAAGGAAGTATAAAGCAATCTAAAAGTGACATTATCCTCAACAATATTATGGACTGAATAGAGATTAGCTACATCTTGGATATGCTTAATAGGGGTTGTTTAATTTTTTATTAAGAATAATGGGATACTTTTGAGAGTAGGCACAAGAATTTCATCTAACTGGGCTAGATTTAATGGGCTACCTCTATTGAATCAAACAAACACTTAGTTTTTGATAGCCATTTAGATAGTGAGGATTGTAGTGCCTAGAACAATAGGATAACTAGGAGATGAATATTTATTTTAAGGATATGGATTTACCCTCCTAAAAATTTATCTCTTATATGATATAAATTCAAAAGGAATACCTTTACTTTTTGACCTTATGGTAACTTTTGACATGAAATAATTACCTGAATGTTGCTATGAGCTCTACAACTGGATGTTGGTAATGATGAATATCTTCTTCTACTATAAAACTTCTTCAGATATTTAAAGAATTTATTCAACACCAGGTATTCAAAAATTGTTTTCAATTAAACTCACACCCTTGTGAAGGTAGTTTTAGGCCTTCACAGTCTACTAAAACATGGAAACAATCCTAGGTTGTGGGTGGCCTAATCGATAGATTGAATCTCTAGATTCTAAGAGCTAACTCCCTTTGGTGTATCAATTAGGATCTCTACTCTATGCTACAAACTATTGATAAAAGAGAATAAAGAAAATTTAAGGATAAATCCTATTTAATGATGGTGATACACTTGATTTTTGGTTCATCCACTTAATTTAAACTCCTAAAAACACTGATTAGATAAGAAAAAGACTAAACTTCCAATTCCAATTGACTCTTATGCATTAGTATTTCATGAAAAGGTTATATCTAGTGATCAAATATTGAGTGAAATGAGGGAATAGGCTTGATTCAAGGCACTAACTAGCCACTTACACCCATTGTAACTTCTGCCAAAAGATATCAAACATAGAACATGACCTACATAATCTAATCAATTAGTAACTAGGTAAGAATTAGGAATTAACAAGGAAGAAAATTATCTCACATATGTTAATCACTAACATAAATACACTATACTAGTATCCTAAAATCTGAAAATAGTCCTTCTATTTATCTGAAAAGGTTACAAAACTAAAATTTTGGCTGAGTTTGGTCTTGCCAAAAGAGGGATTTTTGAAAATGGCTACAAAATCCAACTTATATAGAAAAATCATACAAAGGCCAAGAGATTGGCACTAAAAATAGAAGAGGAAATCAACTCCCACATCACCCCAAGTCCAACTCCAGCTATGCCAAGATAACCAAACCTTAAAATAATATATTTTTGTCTTATGCATTGCATGAAAAGATCTTTGGCATTGAAAATGATGGTGAGCCCATTTCATAATCATTATTTTGAATAAAGATTAAATTATTCAAATGCGCATGGATCTTTGGTAATTCAATTCTCTTTATGCATGATGCTACACCAATATTTAAAGAGAAAACTCCACTTGAAGCTGAGTTAGAAGTGTTTGAAAAGGATTTAATTAACAAGATAAATAAGAGTGTATGCATGAAATTCTATGTTAAGCTCTCCTTAAACAACCATCCAACATTAAACTCTTCAAGCACTTCATGAATTTGAGTCTCCCTTTTGGAACTAAGAGAGCCATGCTTGAAGGCATCTTCATGTCTTTTCCAATTCTAAATAATTTGATTATTGCATTAAAAACTTAACATGCTCCTTAATACAGTCTAATCTTGCTTGGACCACTTCACATGCTATGAATGTGAGCTAGATCACATCATCAAAGTCAAAAGGAGAAGTCCTCATTATCTTCTGTTGATTGGCTATTGAAAGCCCACTAATTGAATGCACTTAAGCCACTTGTCCCTGACTAATTGGTCCTTTAGATTTGCACTGGGTAAATTTATATGTCTTTTACCCATCTCTATTTTGGCCAATTATGGTGGGATTTTTGTTTAGGCTCTTTATAAAGTCTTCCTCTTGGATTTTCTTTCTTTCAGCCTTTTCTTTAGACAAAATGTTTGTGGCTTCACTCTTAGACTTTTATTTCTTTTGAGCAATTTGCCTGAAAGAATTATTTCTTTCTTTTCTTCAGACTTTATCTTCAAATTATTTGTCTAAAGATTTTCTCTTTATGCACTTTTCCTTTGGACTATTTGTTTGAAATAATTCATGTAAATAACCCTTTGGCTTTATGAAAATTCCCTTCAGGATTTTTGACAAGGACCTTTTCTTGTAGAGTTTTTGTCTCTTTCACCTTGAACAATTCCTTCAAGTAAAAAGTTTGAAGGAAATTAGGTCTAGGTTTTTTTCAATGGATAATTCCTTTGGATAAATTATCTAAAGGAATTCATATCCTCAAACTTTTGTAAATTGTCCTTGGAAATTTTTAAATGGTCCTTCGAAACAATTTAAAAAACCATTTGGAAAAATTAAAAGTGTACCTTCAAAAAAATTGGAATGGTCCTCTTTCCCTATGGAAGAATCAAAATGGACCTTTTGCCTTTGGAAAGACCCTTTGAATCTTTTGAAACTTCCCTCTTGGATAATTTATTTAGACTTTTTTCCCAACAAAAAATACCCTTCAGGAAAGTGTCAAGTGTATTTTAGAATTTTTGTAATAGTTCCCTTTGTCTTTGAAAATGCCTTTTTTCAAAGGGTAGATACCCTTTGGTTTTTCTAAAATTCACCATTCGAAAGTTTGAAAAGTCCTTTCAAATTTTTGCAATAGACCCTTTGGCAAAATTTAAATTATCCCTTTGGAAAAAATGGAATGGTCCTCTCCAAAAAAATGAACCCTTCAAATTTTGTGAAAATTGACTTTCTCGATGGAAAAGAGCCCTTCAAACTTTTTGAAAATGTCTTTTTTAAATGAAAAATAACCCTTAAAAATTCTTGAATGAGCCCTTTTTTTGAAAAAATTGTACCTTTTGACCTTTTGGAGATGCCTTTCCAAAATTTTGAACTGGTCCCTTCTTTGGAAAAGTTGAAAAGGCCTTTAGAGATTTTTGAAAATGTTAATTGCTTCAGATTTTTGGAAAATCCCAATTCCTTCAGATTTTTTGAAGATGACCCCTTCAAGAAAATTTCAAAGATGAATTCCTAACACTTAGACAAAAGGCATGGTTATACAAGTTTCAAATGATAAGGGTTAAAATTTGACCTGTGGGGTCAAAATTGTCAACACATCCTTCAATGAATCTAGCTTGGTATTTAATTGAATGCTCTCATCCTATTTATCTTGTTCTAATTTATTTTGTTCTTCTTCAAGCTTGCCTATCTTGATTATGACATTTTAATGCTCATCCTTAAAAAAACCAAGATTAGTCTTTAATTGAGCACATTCATCTTCTTTAGCTCTCATGTTTCAACTTGCAGCCTCCAACTGAATTCTAAGATCTTGGATGGTTTCCTTATTCTCAGCCATTTTGGCCATGTCATCTTTCAATTTACATGCTTGATCTTCCATAGAATCGATCAATTCTTGATTCTCCTTTTCTTCTCTCATGGATTTGCCTTAAAAACTCCCCTCAAGAGATCTGACTTGTGCTTCAAGACCTTTGATCATATTTCTCATTTTATAATTCCTCTTATTTTAATCCTTCAATTCACCAAATGCACTCATGAGATTATCTTATATATAAACTTATTCTTCCTCTTTTGAACTCAAATTTGTCTTTGTAACCCTTAATTGATCCTCAAGAATGTTGATCTTCTCTTTATCATATTTTGATCTTGAGCTTGCTTTCAAAGATTTTAGATCCTTTTTGATCTTGATGCACTCATCCATAATAGCCTTAAAGTTTAAGGTCGTGATCTTATTATGAGATTCTTCTTGATAATACTCTCTCATCTTACCACTATACTTCTCAATAAGTACCTTGAGCTGATTGCACTTTTCTTCACTTGATTTTAGACATGCATAAGTAACCTCAACTTGAGCCTTCAACTCTTGATTCTCTTTCTTTAATTGTTTAGCCATATTGTACCTTGAATCACCTTCAAGTGGTTAAACATGAAAATAAGGTCTTAATATGATACTAATTATTATAGGTACAATCATTGAGAGAGGGGGGTGAATCAGTGATGCAAGATAATCCAATTCAATTCCCAACTCTTAAACATTCATCATACATCAACTTGATCAAGAAACATAAACATGAAATCACATACATCTAAATCATATATAAGATCATACATCACATGAACACATCATATATGTGGGAAACCCTCTTAGGGGATAAAAGCCACTAAACCCTACAAGATGAACTAAAGTCCTATAAAATAAGATCCAATATTTAGACCATCACCCACTAATTAAGGAACACCCATCCCAAAAGGAGAAACCAACCCCTTAGGGAACCATGAACCCACTCACATACATTGATATTATTTCCACCTTTGATTTGATATCTTATACACCTGATGATGGATTTTTTTTACTTGCACTCTTTCCCTTTTACACTCTCACAAACTTGCACACATAAATAATGTATCCAAAACACCCTTTTGGATCACTCTTCATTTCTAAGCACATACCTAATCCATTCACTAATCATACTCACTCAATATAAAAATATGACTTGTAGGTCATGCACACACTCCTCAACCTATTTATATTTTTAATCCATTCACTAATCATACTCACTTAATCAGCCTTTAGGTCTTACTCTCTCAATCTACCTCTTATAGGCTTATTAGATCCAATAACCTATGTGTTCACATTCATCAACTTGATCAGATAAACATGAGTAATATTCTTTGCTCTTTGGTGGTCCTCATTGACCTATACCTTCTCTTTCAAAGGTTCCTTCACTCAATATCACATCTACTTTTCTCTTCTCTCTCAAGTCGAGAAACCATTACCTTAGTCTCCACTATTTATAGAGTCTTCATGAATTTTATCTTTTTAGTCAGCCATAAGACTTAACTTAATCATTAAGACATCTAACATGCTAATACATAGCTCAAATAAATTTTCATAGGTCGGTCATAACATCTATGGATCACACTTAAGTAGCTACGCCTTTCAATTAGGCCTTAGTAGCCCTTATAAGTCTCATAAAGACCTATTCACCCATTTATCACTTCATCAAACAAATTAAGAACAAACAATCAATATAAAATTCTTGGGTCCACTCCATATGAACCCTAAGACATCTTCATGTGATTTATCCCACCAAAACACCATTTTACTAAATCACAATTCTCTCAAACATTATTTTATACATAATAACACCATGAACAAACATATAATCAAATTTTAATATCCATATATTCACTTGTACAAACATTCAAAGATTTTAATTAGGTTATATATATTTACCATGAGTCCTTCATAAAATTTTTTTTTATTTCATCAAGAAATTTATCCTAGATCAAAAGTTATAGTTAAAAAACTAAGCACTAGTTTTCCTTTACAAATTTGAATATTTGAATTCTAACAGTCACTGAGCAAATGTTAAACATCAAGAAATTTAATCTCATCTCATGTTCCCTAGAAATTATGGAAAAATACACACCATCAATCTCATCTGATTTTATTTAACTTTATCTTGTAACTCTCACCATTGATTTTAGATCAAAGATCCCATGATTGTGCCACTTGGTAGCTTTATGTGCCTTCTGCACATTTAACTTTTGACTCAACCCTCATCATTGATCTCTGTCAGTACAAATTCCCATGAACCATTGATCTTATATCAACTTAATGAGATAGTGACACTTGTCACCAGTGCATTCAATATTATATTCTTTGACATTTTGACTAAATATGCACCATTGGATCAATATCTAGATGATGAATGCTCATTGTTAAATCAACTAACTAGTAACCTCAAACTTCAAAGAAGATAAACTTGACGGTCTCTAGCCCATCATAGTTTGCAAGTGAAAATTTGAAGGTTTATAACTTGATCTAGAAAACACTTCAAGTGTCCAAATTTTTAGGGTACCTTCTTAGCATTATAAACAACATCTCCATGAAGTCCTTTGACCTTAGTTGACTTTTTGAGCACCTAAATTAAATACACAAACTTGTTGGTTTAATCATATCTACATGAAGATTGTGAATGGTTGGTAGTGATTTAATTTGAAATGCAAGATCATATCAAACCTCTTTAGGAACTCCTACAAGATGAAAATCTCATAACCAACATACTAAGACAAACCTACTCTCATAAAATGTTTGAGAATATGTATAAACTAGTGTACATAGAGGGAAATAAAATGGTGATAAAATTTAAATTGGTAGTGTATTTTTAAGGTTATGATATCATGAATAGGTAATGGGATAATTGAGGTTTTTTTTTTATTACTAGGGTGATCCTAAATGCATATTTAAGAGGCTTAAAAATACAAAAGGTAGACCTACATGTTTGCAAGCTTGTAGGTCTCTTTTTCACATGAAATGCAATGAAGCTATGCATTAAAGATGAGAATGTGAATTGGTAGGAAAAAGGTTAGATATGATCTATAAGATCCTCATCAATTTTGACCACTCACCAATAAAACTCAAAACATACCCAAACCCTGTTTCAAGCCAAATCGTAATCTATAGGTCTATCCTAGCCCAAAGTAAAGAAAGGACTAGTAGGGTAGTGATAGAGAGTTTTTAAGGGATAGAGAGGATTAAAAGAGTTTGATTAAAATTCAATAGTTTTCAAAAATATCAAAAGTTTCAAGAATTTTTTTGAAAGGGTTTCCATTCCCAAAAGTGAAATCTAGACACCCAATACACACCTACAACCAAGAGTATTTTATTATAAATGGTGAAAGGAAAGATGCAATATTGTATTGAAATCAATGACCTGGATTGGAAATTAAGGTGTGGATCATGCTCAAAATCCATGGAAGGTGTCCCCAAATCCTTTTAATGCTCTAAAATGAAGAAAAAATGCCATAATAATCCATTAGGATCTATTTTACAAGGTTGATTACAAACCCTCATGAGGGAGTAGACCATGTTCTAGACAATTTAAGGTGTCAAGAGGTTATAAAAAAAATTTATAAACTCAAAATAAGTGTTTAAAACCCATTTTGAATAATTATTAAGTAGAAAACATCATTTGGAAGGATTTTAAGCCTAAAACCTACCTCTCGACCTCACTCACATAGTTTTCTAGCTTAAGAGATGCAAGTTGAGATGCTCATTTATTGAACAAGGAGAGGAATGGTGAATAAATATATTAGGAATAAAAAACCACCCTTATTCACTAATTATCCATGTAATTTAGATGTTCATTAAGGGCCTAATCTCTATGAACAATCCTTAAGGATCTAAGATACTCACAGGCTGTCAAGAAACCAATATATGACTCGATGATTGAGAAAACTTAAAAAATGATTTGATATACATTTAAATGAATATTTAAACATTTTTATTACCTTCATAAACCTCATATACACCTTATTATACCTTTGGTTGGCACATGTGAAGGTACAATATACAAAATTGGCTTAAAAGCATGAATGTAGGTCTATTTATGATTATGCAGGGAAAGGAATGGTCTTTAAATTAACTTCATAGGATTTTAAGGCTTTATAAACTATTCTAGATTCTTATACACACGTCTATAGGTCTCCTAGGAAGGTATATGAGACATTCAAGCTAATAATTTGGGCTAAAAAGTAGAAATGCACTACTTTACTAACCAAGAAGCTTTTTTACAAGCCTATGGAGTAAAAAAAGAGAGATATATTCCAAAATATTGAGTTTTCCCATGATGTTTCATTCCAAAAAAAATCATAATAAATCACTTTAATGTGCAAACTTCTTAATAAACCACCCCAACAAGCACCTAAATTAGGGTTTTGACCATTTCTTGGTTCACCCATCCATATAAAGTTCTAGAACCCTAAATTTGGCATGGAGCATGGTTAGGGTGTTGGAATATTGTCATTTATTTCAAAATTAATAGTCAATAAAAGTTTTTTTAAGGACAAATAGAGCTACTAATAGAAATAAATGGATCCGTTAAAAAGTAATGGAATTTTTAGATGTAAATTTCCCATCATAAGTATGGTATTTTCAAACATGAATGACTAACCATTTAAGGATAATTTTTTTATATTAAAATGATCCATAAGGAAGGTATCAACACTAATCACAAAGGAATAGCATTAAAATATTAATTTTTAGCATCTATTTATTAATGAAGGGCCCAACAACAAAGAGATTTGTATTGAAGCAATTAAGGATGAGTTAAAGTATTTTTTATGATGGTTTAAACCCCTAAACATCATATAATTTATTTTTTTATTTTTTAATGTTTTCAACTTGGTAAAATAACCCCTCTTATAGGGTTAATTGTGTCTTATTTAAAATAAAATTTTAAAATAAACCCTTTTGGTAAAAGGGTGTCTCTTGGATACAATGCCACTCTTAGGTATAGTTTTTAAAGGCTATATAAGGGAGAAAATATGTGGAATTATTAAAATAATTTGATTTGATTGAATATAATATAATTTTGATAGAGAAAGAAGAGAGGAATAACATAATTTTATTTATGCATATCATTTCAGTAAAGAGGAAAAGAAAGCAGAGTGTTATTCGAAAGATAATTTATTTAGTGTGGGGATTATTGTCTCTAGGAGGTTGGTGCCTTAAAATTTTAAAATTTGGTGCTTGGTGTTAGGGATTGGTGTCTCTAATTCATTTATATTTTTTTTTGGATTTGGATGGTAGATCCAAACAACTCATCTTTTGTGGTATTTTCCTGAAAGGGTTTTCCACATAAATCTAGTGTCACCATGTTATCTCTCTTTGTGAATGATTTATGTGTGGATTTAAATTTTAAAGTAAAAGTTTATATAGTACTATTTCATTCCCTCTCAGTATTAATGTTTCTTATCAATTTTTATTAGATTGGGTTCCTTCATGAATAGTCTAATCGATGGAAGGTAGATCTCAGCAACACACATGGCCAGTCATTGAGTACTAGAGGGTTTTTCCACAAAAAAGGCTCTGTTATTCAATGAAATAAATTATTATTTATAGATAATACAAATGAAAACATATCTAATGGATCTAGGTTTTGATATTTGGAAATTGGTAGTAATGGGATATATAACTCCTTAGACCCCATCAATGAATTAAACTGAAAAGAAGGCTAGTGAAAATAATGCTAAAGATTTAAATGCAATATTATGTGGCTTGTCTAAATATGATTTTGTCAAAGTTATGCATTATTACATAGAAAATGAGATATGATACAAAATATAGAATATATATGTGGGGGATACCAAAGTGAATCAGGCTAAGCTCCAAACCCATAAAAGGTAGTTTAAGAGTCTAAAAATGAAAGAAGAAGAAAAGGTTGCAACCTATCTTCTTAGTGTGGATTAAATTATGAATACCATCAGAGGAATTTTTTAAAAAATAGAATATCCAATAATATTACAAAAGGTAATAATATCTCTCCCCTTATGATTTGATCCTAAGGTTTCAGAAATTGAGGAAATAAAAGATCTAAACACGCTAAAGATGGATGAGTTGCATGGAATCCTCAAAACATATGAAATGAGGATAGAAACAAAAAATCCATCAAAGCACGAAGAAACCTTCAAAGCTTAAATGAAAGTCAAAAATTTAAAACTTGAGTCAATTGATGAATTAGAAGAAGAAGCCCTTTTTGTGAGAAATCTTAAAAAGGGATTTGGCAAGTATAAAGGTAAGCTTCCTTTCAAATGTTTCAATTGTGGTGATATAGGGAATTTTTCTTCTAAGTTTCCTTAGGAAAAATATGATAATAGTGATGAATAAGAACATGTTAAGGTAGGAAAGATCAAACATTCATATAAAAAGAACTATAAGCCAAGTAAATATGAAAAAAAGTAAAAAACTATGACAGATATAAGAAAAGCCTCTACATCAAAGAGAGTAGCTCAGAAGAAGAGATTAATGAGAGTAATTTAGAGAGTGATAAAGAAGAAACTATTTTCATGCAAATAGATACAAATAATGATGAAGACCAAATGTCTCTAGACAAAAAATAAAATATTGAGGATGAAGGAGAAGTGGATTTAGAATAAAAACTTGTTTGTACCTTGAATGAAATCAAGAAACTTGAGAAAAAGAATTTGATGAAAAAATTGCAACTTCAAAAATATGAATAAGGTGGAAATTTGAAAATGAACATATCTCAAAGATTCAAAGAGTGTGAAAATATCATTACTAGTCTAAAAACTCCATAAGAAGAGGTGAAAATAATTGAGGAGGTAATAAGAGATGAACTAAAATCAAAGAGGAAAATTTTGCTAAGCTTGAATCTAAATTTTTTATTTAACAAAGGAATTGGGTAAGTATAGTGTTAAGATAAGAAATAGCTTAAATTTTGAAAAGAGTACTGAGATATTGAATAACATTCTTAATAGCCAAAATAAATCATCCATCAAGACCAGTATTGGCTATGATGAGAAATAAAATATCACCAAGGATAATTCAAAATATGTTACCGAATCATCAAAGAAGGAATAAAAGATTCCTCAAAAGAACAACATTCATTAAAATAATGATAAATATGAGAACAAGTGGCATGAGGTTCCCGTAAGAAAATTTAGAAGATCTTTCTATCTAAGTCATCCTTACATGATCAGGTATCGAAACTCCTTTTACGGCTATTATTTTTATTACAATAATTTTGGTCATAAGACAATAGATTATAAGATTTAGGAAAAGAATAATGGTTGGAATGAAAGTGCTTATGGTTATTCAAATCATAACTCATTTATTATTCTATCATATTATAATGAATATGATGTTGTGTGTTATAAGTGAAACAAAGTTGGCCATATAAAATGATATTATATAGGTTCTATGTAGAACATGCAAAGAAAATAGGAAAGTGGATATTGTTGGGGCCCCTTTTGATGCCAACTTGTTGATCCATGCCAACTCAACATATTATGACTTTTATGAGGTAATCATGTGGAAATATTACCCCCTTTTATACTTTTTTATGCTAGCTAGAAGAATTCTTGAGGATCTCGCACCAGCTGGTAGGTGGTTACTTGGTGCCAACTTTCAAGGGGCATCCCTACAGGTACTTGTAGATGGTGACTAGAGATCATGGGTGTCAAAATAGTGGAGTTGACAGGATAGTGACCCCTAGTTATAGCTCAGCATCTAGTGTGTGCTCATCCACCATGGGTAATGTAATGGAACCATCGAGATACCAACCCCTAGTGACATCTTACCAATTTTTTCATGCCTATCTGACTTGGAATGAAGATGCCCCTTTGCCTATAAAAGAAGGCTTGAACCTAAAGAGAAAGGAGGTAATTAATGTTAGTAAAGCTCTACTAAAATCAAGAGCCACCATTGGTATTTTGTAACTAGCATGAACCATGTTAAGGACCCTAAATGTATAGCCAAACTCGCTTATGAGCCACTAGGCATGAGTATTTCAAAGATGATCACATGTATTATTTTCATGTCCTAAAATTTATATATTGAAACTATCAATAAATGAATAATGTTATTAAATCAATGGGGTGTTGATTATTTCCATATAGATAGTGTTATTTTATGTTTGTGGCTTTAGTTTTATATGAATAATGATATGGTTTCTATGCTTTGAATTTATTATGGTATAAAGGTCCATCCTAGGTCATGAATGGAATTATTGTGTCATATAGTGACTTCAACATACCTATGAAATAGACTAAGTGTTGAAATCAGCATGTGTTGAGGTCCTAAGACCCATGAATAGATCACTAACCTAAATAATGATCACTTCAATATATGCCATTCCCATGACTCAGCTAAGCACCTAAATAACCCTTAACTCACTATCCCCATAGCTTGCGCCATTTAGAGATTTATATAGCCAAATATGAACTTGATCCATAGGAATTATGCCATTGAATAGGCTCATGACTATTGAACTATCCCAAAATAGCATAGCATGGATATGTTACCTAAGCCTATCTTGCCCATGACTAAGTCCCATTAGTACCAAAGTTGTGCCATGTTTTAACTAGCTTAAAATGGGCTTGGTCCCTTCACTTTTACACTTCAAGTGAGCATACAATGCTTGTGCCTTATGTGAAATTGATGTTAGCATAGTAATGTGTTAAATTTTATGTACCATAGACCCTATTATTCTCACACCTAGCTATACCAAGTATAGAACTGACTTAGATTGACTGTTAAGTACATGACTAAGCATAAAAGTTATACAAGAGATTTATATATAATATTTTGGTTCCATTGTTGGGATAGATATTGAATTTCATTAATATAATGGTGTAATAGAGTTATGCTCTGACTATCACTCAAGAATATCAAGCTCTAGCTAGA
The DNA here is from genome assembly GCA_037957365.1 of Torreya grandis. Lineage (NCBI taxonomy): Eukaryota > Viridiplantae > Streptophyta > Pinopsida > Cupressales > Taxaceae > Torreya > Torreya grandis. The sequence goes on along the minus strand of JARHVA010001089.1, from coordinate 2,879,563 downwards.
TCAAGTGGAATATAGTTTTGCATAAAAACACCTTACATGTAAAGGATAGGAGCCAAGAAAATGGGTGTAAGACAACCTATAAGATGCTCTATATGAGGTGTTATTTTGTGAGCTACCTAAGTATGTGTACCAGTGGTTGGTTGCCTATACTACCTCTAGAAGGTGAATCGATGGCCAATGCATCGAGTGGAGAAAGGAACACCTAGAGAGGCTTAAGAGCCTAGATGAAGTTTGGATGCTTTTTGTAGACAAGTGGTGGAGTGGTGCATTGAATAGCTACATGTTGGAATTCAAAGTGTTGACCTTCTCTTGCCTTAAATAAGTAAAGTATGAGTTTATTCATGAACCAAGGGGTAAATTTATAAGAGGACTCAACACTGAGCTGAAGAAAATTTTGATGGATTATGGTATAGAAACTATAGGAATGGAAGGCTAAAATCTTTGCACATATGAGCAAGTGTAGAAGGTGAGGAGGGAAAGTGTAGGTGAGGCACAATGGAAGAGGATGGGTCACCTAACACCTAAGAGCTCTAAAATATAATCTATAACAAGTGAATACATAGGCTAATAGAGTATCTATAACTTGAAAGTGTTGAGAGGACTTGTAGTGAATGGGAAGGGCATGGGGAAGGATCCCTTGAAATATAATAGTGTGAAGAGAAAGAGGATGAATCAAGAGATCAAACTCAGTAGTTGGGTGAAAGATGTAATTAGTTCTTATAAGATGTGGTGAATGAGGATGTGTTAGAAGTAACTACCTCCTTTAAAATTGAAGTACAAACTCATGCACTAGATTTGACATCAAAAGATAGAATAATGGTAACTAACCTTATTATTGATATTGACTTTGATAGACTTCAAAGTTTGAACCAAGACTTTGTGATTGATCAAATGATTCCCTATGAGTAATTGAATGAAGATACAGTGAACCCAGTGAGCACCAACCTAGGAATCCTGAACATAGGTGCAAGTATTCCCATATGGAGGATGTCAGTTACCTGATTAGGCAATAGTCCATAGGGAGTGGCTTGACACCACAAGTGAGTGGTAATGTGATATTAGGTTTAATGGCACAACCTATAATGATAGAGTCAATGATCAATCCTATAATTAAAGGTATTAGAGGGTCACCTCCAACCCAAACACTAGAGGGAAAGCACCTTAGAACCCAACACCACCCCCTTAGTAGATTTATTATGGGATTGTAATGCACTTACCTAAGTATCATGGCATAGAGAATGTCATAGAGCATATACTTAAGTGTGAATTTCAATAGCCTACTCAAGGTATCATTCAGTTAGAACATAGGGTGAATTAGTTTGTGACCACCTTACTAGATCGCACCCATACTTGGTATTGAAAGTTTGATCTGAACCAAGATATAGTTGATTATGATAAGCTAAAGGAAATGTTCTTAAAAGAATTTTATATTCTTGAGTTTGAGTATTATAGCATCATGAAACTCAAGGAGATCTACCAAGGGTTATCTGAGAGAATGTGCCTATATGATGCATAATTTAAGACTCTATTCTTTAAGATTTTGTATGGCATTCACCCCTCCTAACACATGTAATGGTTTTTTGGGGGCTTGATGGTACCTTTTAGGAGAGCACTATCCATGAAGACCTTCATGGACCCCCATTAGGCACTTGAAGCCATGCTTTGGGCTAAGGTAGTAGGAAATACCAAAAATGGGATCAACCCATTCATAGAGGTGTAGATCACATCAATAGCCTCCTAGCTATAGAATCTTACCATCGGTTTGGTGCATGAGACTTGAAGTGGGTTATGGTGCATTGATTGTGAGATGGAGGGGCATAACAAGAATAATTTCCCATAGATAAATGTTTGCACCTTAATTCTCAAATGTGAAGTTTGTCATGGGCTAAATGATTCTTAGAATTATCCTCTTTTGTAGCATGCTAGTCAAGTGAGCACTATCATATAATGCAAGATGTGTGATGCCTATATGCATTCAACAGTTGACTATTGAATCATTGATTAAATTCACCAAAACATGAAAAGAGGAATAAGCTAGGAAATAATGATAACTAATGATCAGACAAATCAAGGAAATGAAGCCTATGATCAGCAAAATATGGGCTATGGGAATTAGCAAGTTACACATGGGCAAGGTGGAGGAAGATTCCCATTGTGATCATGTTAGAAGTGTGGGTTGACTAAGCATTATCAGTGTGACTACCCAATGCACCTAATGTGTAGGTACTATCAAGGACCACATTCAGTCAAAGAATGCCCAAACTTGTATAAAAATATAAATTAAGGTCAACTTGTCACAGATAAGGGTGCCACAATGGTTAGGCATAAATCCAATAATGAAAATTTGGATCCAAAGCCACAACAAACTCGTAAGGAGACACCCAAGGTGTAGGTCACAACCTAGAGTGAATTCACCACTTAGTCACCTACTTTGCCAACCCAAGAATTGTACTTGAAATATGGTGAATCTAGCCACACTAGGCACACAACACAACCTGATCTAAAATCTATGCCCTATTTTGACCCTATACAATAGAAGGATGCATTATAACAATCTATAAACATGATACAAAATTTGTAAGAAGAGCTCCAACTAGTCAGATATCTAAAGGCACAGTCCATCACTTCATACATGATGAAAGACAACTTGGAGGTTGAAGTATAGGATTTGATTGAGATCCTGAACCTCCTAAAAATTGAAGGGATGTTTCCCCTGATGAAAGATTTATTGTTGAAACATGTAGGGAAGAAACTAGAAGAAGAGGTTGCACCTCAAATGATTAAATTTGTGTTACATATGTAGTGGGTGCATTAAGTAAGGAATACTCTAAACATAGAGTATGACCAAGGGTTATTGATAGATGCCACCATCAATGGATGGTTGGTTTGTGAATTACTTGTAGACATGGGTGCCAAGGTTAACATTTTGACCAAAACTGCATGAGAGAAGATGGGACAGCCAACCTTGAGGCCCTTTCCTCATATCTTGTTCATGGCTAATAAAACCTGAGCACAACCTATCAAGATCTTAAAGGGTGCCATTGTAGATATCATGGGCATTGAATTCTAAGCTAATTTCAAGTTCATCAAGTTGGTAGAGTAAGATAACTATCCAATGATCTTGGATAGGCCATGATGCTATGCTAATAATGTAGACATGTGCTTCAAGAAGTGCTACATGACTTTTGAAAATGATATAGAGAGGGTGGTGATCCCCCTATCAAGTGATTAAGGACCCATATACATATAAAGCATTAATCTTGAAGATGATATCAACCACATTTATAACATCATGATGCAAAGAATCAAGAAACTTAACATTAGTGATCAAGGAGTACTCGAATGGGAAGATGGGTAATTATCTTTCAATACAACTGATGTAACCTATGGTGGATGAGTTAAAGAGGATTATGAATTCATTGGCCAAATGTGCTACCTATTATGGGCATTTGAGCTAAGGCCATCTATAATGGGGCTAGTTAAGATCGAGTGCACTAAGAAGAAATGGGTTCCCCACACTAGAAAAGTAGATAAAATGGTGTTCTAGTTAAGTAAAGGGAAGATTTTATTACTCCAAAATTATTAAAGAAACAATCTTATATAAAGGTATGTCCATGACATTGAAGCTTGTATCCCCATAAAATCAATAAAATAGGCACACTAGTGCATGCCTTAAAGAACACTATTGCTCATTGGTGTGCAGTCCAAAGACCTAACTTGCCAACATGTCAAGATGTGAAGGCAACAATATTAACTTGGTTTGGAAAGAGTAATGAGGACTTGGAAATACCTTCTTACTCAAGATATTTTGACCCAATCGTACATGTGTGTGTATGTGAATAAACTTGGACTATCTATAGTGAGAACATGCCTAGAAACCTATGGGTACATACCTTCTATAGGACTTTGAAAACATGGGTGTGAGTGTGGTACATTATAAATGAGACACCCCATGAGACATGGAACTGGGAGATACTCAAAGAGAGGTTTATGCACACCTTCTCCTTCACTTCACAAAACTTAAAGATATTGGAGCCTCTATAAGTCATTCATAGGGTAGTCTTTGAGGACACTACCATCCTAGAAGATCACCTTAGAGACATCTTCAGGGAGAAAGGACGAGTGCTCCCAACATTTTTTAAGGAATAGGTGCTCAATAGTGACTTTAATGAGGAGGATGATGAGACCTAGAAGGAGCGTAAGTGGAAGGCTCTAATAGGAAGATAAAAACTTGTGTTCCTTATGGATAAAAACACCCTAGATGAAGAAGATCTGATGCACTTTGTATTGAAACAATTGAGGAGACAAAGAAAGTTAAAGACTCTCATTAGGTTAAGAATGAACCCTATCGTGTGTCACTCAAGACCACTAAAGTAGACATCAATGTAGAAGGTGAGCCAATGATTGCCATTATAAGTGTTTATTGGTCTGAGGTAGATATGACATGAATCATAGACCTCTTAAAGGAATTCCAAGACTTATTCTCATGTATCTAATGAGGCATTAAGGGCACCCACACTTCCCTTGGAAAAATGAGCATTAATCTAGTGGATGACATGAAGCCGGTTAAGAAGCACCCATATATAATAAATCCCAATCTTTGCACCAAGGTGAAAATGGAGATTGATGGAATGTTGGTCACTGGCATCATCTACCCTATACAAATTTTTTGAATGGGTGAGCTCAATGGTCATAAGCATCAAGAAGGATGGGTGCAACAAATTTGTGTTGAATACAAGATTTTGAATTTTGCCTATATCAATGACTCATTCCCAACCCCATTCACCGATGAGGTCCTGGATGGGGTCACAAGTTGCAAAGTCTATACTTTCATTGATGATTTCTTGGTCTACCATTAATTATAGCTCAAGGATGAGGATAATCCCAAAATAACCTTTGTGACTGAGTGGGGTTATTTTGCTTACAATGTGATGCCTTTTGGATTTAAGAATGTACTAGTTATATTTTCTAGAGTGGTGATCACTACTTTCAAGGACTTCATCCATAAGTTATTCCATGTTTTTATCAATGACTATACTATGTATGACCTTGTAAAGGACCACTATGATAATCTGTATGTCATGTTTGAGAGGTGCAAGTAGCTCTAGATATCATTAAACTTAAAGAATTGCATCTTTTCAACCCCATTTAAAACATTGCTCAGGCACATCATGTATAAGAATATTTTTCTTGTGGATCCTACAAAGATATCCATCATAATTCAACTCTAGACTCCTTTAACATAAAAAAATGTTCATGCCTTTCTAGGCTATTATGGCTACTATAGGAAATTCATTCGGATCTATACAAAGATTATAACACCTCTAGAGGAGGTCTTGCACAAATATGGCCCATTATATTGGGGTAGGGTGCAATAGGAGGCAATTCTATAATTTCTATACTTGACTACTCTTTTTCACATCCATGTCGATGCTTCAAGCTCCATAATTGGTGCCATATTGGCACAATTAGGTGAGGTAAGATGAACCACCCCATCTCCTTTGCAAGTAAGAAGTTGATGTAGGAATAATACAATCACACCACCACTGAGCGAGAAGTGGTGACAATGGTCTATGCCTTACAAAAATTTAGGAAATATCTACTAGCAACCCTATCCATATTTTTCACTAATCATGAGGCACTCAAGTACCTTATGATTAAGCCTATTTTACATAGGCACATATGTAGATGGATTGTTATATTCTAGGAATTCTAGTTCTCCATTGTTATTAAACCTAGAAAGTAGAACTTAGGGCCAGACCATTTATCCTTCATCAATTTTGGTGATGTGGTAGCATCGATTAAGGATGAGATACTAGATGTGTAACTATACAAAGTCTAGCACATCTCTAAATATTTTGTGTATATTTCCACCTTTTTAATGTCTAGGTTTGTTCCACATACCATGTCAACTAAGGAGAAGAAGCAACTTGTAGTTTGTGTTGCCCCCTTCTATCTCATTAAGGGGGAGCTATACAAACTAATTAGAGATGAATTCTTACACTAGTGTGTTCTAGAACATGAAAAATATTCCATCTTACAAGAAGTGCATGAGGGAATCACAAGAGGCCATTATGTTGGTGATGTAATGGTATGTAAGATATTATAGTTAGGTTTGTGGTGGCCAAGCTTGTTCCAAGACACAAAGGAGTATGCCAAGGCATGCAACATATGCCAAGACTTTAGGAATCCCAACCACTAAGAGGAGATGCCTCTCATCCCCATTCTTACCTAGGAACCATTTGAGAAATGGGCCATTAATTTCATTGGGATAATAACTCCTATAACCTGATACACAAGTATAAGGTATATTTTGATGACAACTGACTATTTCACTAAGTGGGTTGAGGTTGCACTAATGAAAGAATACATAGCTACAATAGTCATGCACTTCATCTAGGATAACATTATAAGTTGGTATAGGTGCCCATTAAGTATGACTAGAAATAGGGGCACTTATTTCATTAATGAGATGGTGTGCATCATTTTAACTGAATACATGGTGGTGCACCATAAGATCACCCCATATCATCCATAGGCAAATGGCATGGCTAAAGCATTCAATAAAATATTAGGAATGTACTTGATGAAGATATGCAACATTGGTCACAAGGATTAGGATGGGCATATTTCAATGGTACTATAGGCATACCACACAACACATAAGTTCTTGAATAAGGCTACACCATTTCAATTGGTGTTTGGTGCTAAAATAGTTCTTCCCATGGAATTCATGGTACCATCCTTATGTATTAAATGGATTAGTTGCCTATATGATGAAGAATCTTTAAGCACAATGTTAGAATACTTGGAGCACTTGGATGAGAAGTTTGCCCAGGCAAGATAGAGTTAACCAATCAAGAAGGCATGCCAAAATCACTAGTATGACAAGCATACAATCACAAGTATGACAAGCATACAATCACAAGGAGCTAATTGAAGGAGCATTGGTGTTACTCTATGATTATAAGTACTTTAAACACCTAGGCAAATTATAAATAAGGTGGATGGGCCCCTATATCATCCACCACATATTGGAGATAGATGCATGCAAGTTGTACATGTTATCCAAAAAAATTCTCCCTAAGCATTTCAATGGAAACCGACTGAAGCCATACTGGTAATAGGATGGTGCTTACACTGTAAGAACACCAACTTCTTGGTCACTAGTCAGTATGAAGTGAGCTAACCAAAATATAGTTTGGTGCAAGCCAAACTATTCTTTTTCTTTTCTTTTTTTCCTTGTAAAGTGTATAGATGTAATAAGAAGCACATGATGGCTTCCAGGACTTATCTACTAGCACTTTATGCTTAATTCTAATTAGGTGAGTCAAACACTTGAACCCTTTAAGTGTGTGAGGCTAGACATTTAAGTGATGGGCACATGAAACTCACCAGATGTAAGTAGAAGATGAAAAAGATCCACATGCACAAGGTAAACATTACAGGGTCATTGAAGGTCTAATAATGAACTACCCTAGCATTTTTGTGCATAATACCAATCGAGTGAATCAATCCCATTTGCTTTTTAAGCACCTAAGGCTATACACCTAAGTTTTTGGGTACAAGGAAGTTTCTAGACTAAAATAATTAAGAACAAACTATCATTATATAATCACAAAGGTAGCCTTTGTGTCACAGTTAAAAAATGGTGCATCATTTGATCATGTGCCAAAGATCCCAAGAAAAATAATGAAGATGCATAAACATGGTTGTGCATAATGGAGAAAGTGAAGATGCATAATCTCATCATGTGTAAGATAATAAATAACAAATTATAAAGCACTGGAAGGATAGTGCAAAGAATTTTTATGGGGTAGGATAGGCCAAGTAAAGATAATGCATAATAAATTGACTAAGATAGAGAAGCATGCTTGAAATGGAATCACAACTAAAATAAAAAGTAGAACTAAGGACGTTGACTCACATGCATGTGAAGCACTACACCCAAGTTTCCATAAGGAAGGTGAAGGTCATGCTAAGTGAACAAGCATAGCGGGAAATCATCTAAGATAGCTAACATCCACCCAAAAATGAGTGTGAAGTGATTATTTGAACCACACATCACTTCACCAAAAAATCCATTAGGATCATTTAATGAGGTGATGGTAGTGGCATAAAGATACATAATTAATGCATTTAGGATAAGTGATTCTTAAAGATTTCATAGATTTTCATTTTTTCCAAGAAATTGAGGTGCCTACATCATAAATGCTACATTAATAATGGAATTTTAAAGAGAAGAGTGTAAAATGACATCAAAGTAAAAATATTAGGTTATAAAAATTAAGCTAAATTCAGACTAAGTGTGCAAACCAAAGATTTGAAATTGAAACCCTGTATCAAGTGAGAATTCTAACACCTTGAAGCACCAAAAGTGAATGATTGATCAATAGGAGAATTACATTCACATTGAAATTGGTTTAAAAGGGGTTTGAGAGAGAATTATGTAAGAAATAGATAGTTTGAATGAGAAATTATTACCCAAGCTACCATTAATGACCAACAAAGATCAAAAGTTGAAGGTGCAATCAGAGATCCTATAATTTCAAAAATGTCAATCACCATTCGAGGCTTTGACAAATCACACCTACCAAGGTTCAACACAAATAGATTCATGATGGTGAAGAAGTGAAAGGCAGCAATTTCTATGTAGGCACAACAAGAACCCAAATGGGTTAAGATTATACAAAAGATGATAGCCACAAAAACTAGGCATAGTCAGTCAAAGTAGTTAGCATCATATAATTTAACACTAAGGTGCTAACAAATATTTCATACCAATTCATGAAATTTCCCCTATAGGTTATAGTGGCACTCATTTTCACATAACTATCAGCTAAAGGAGTATAGCCACTAGACATCAAGTCACTTGCAAGACTTGGCATAAGTTTGGATGGTGGACACATGGCACAATATATTGTAAGTTAATGCCCTATTTGATGTCTTAATTTTAGAAAAGTTGATCACTTTTAGCATAACTCAACTCTATGAGCTGCCCTACTTTGGGAAGCTAGAGGAACTTGTATAGTTCCTATTCTCATGCATCCATGAAGACCACATATACTTTTCAATTAAGTGCATAAATATTTTATATTAGTTAATCAAGAGAATAATTGAGCTCCCAAATGTCGATAAGGACATCAATCGAATGATGGATGATGATGAAGAGGTGGAGTACATTACAAATCTCCTTAAGTATTTCAAAGTGGGTTTTGCATTCCCCATTAACAAGTGTGAGGACCTTAGAATGAGGGATATAATACACCTCATAAGTTCCAAACTATGCCTAGGCAATTGATGGACTAAGGTGTTAAAGGCATACCTATGCATCACCTACCACATGGTGCAAGGCATTCAATTTAACATTACAAATTTCATCACCAAAGAGTTGGTGAAAAATGTGTTAAAGTGTCATAACATGAAGGGGACATTTAGGTGGGGATCCATACTTATATTAATTATCATGGAGGAAATTAGGATCCTAGATAAGAATGAGGATAATCTCTAGGTTTTCCTAGAACACAATGATTCCTTGACACAAAAATATAGAGTATTTACTTGCCCCAACTCCTTCATCCCTAAATACAAAATGCACATATTGTGATGGTATGATAAATACATAGAATCCTTTGGATTGGAGTGGTGTATTCCTCAAGGGATTTCCTAGAGTATGTTTAGAATGAAATTTTTTGTCATGATGCAACATTATTGTGTAATGCACTTAGCACTACTAGATATAAATAGATCAAGATTGCTAAAGCTCCCTTTCACCTTCTCAATAAGGTACTTCAAGGATGCACTATGTAATATCCTTAATTCATAACGAATGGACATTCCAATGAAGGAACTGGATGTAGAAAGGTGTAGGATGAGGTACCAATTCACTCACACAAATGGGAAGGCCATTGAAGATAAAGAATATACATCAGATCACCCAGACATTAATCCTATCTAAGAGGTCACCATCCTAGGTTACATCCATAGATTATACTATGAGATGAAGCCATGAAAGAAGGACTCCAGCTTTAAATAGAGTGAAGATTCCCAATATAGATCAAGGATGAAGGGATGACAACACCAGTTGAGTAGAATAAGTCTCCAAAGAAGAAGAGGGGGTTAACTTTGGAGGAAATATAAGAGTTATTAAGGTTTAAGATCACCTCAGAAGAAAAAGCCTCTCCTTAGAACTCTTCACAGAAGTGCATGTGATTCATGCCAAAGGCTTACCATAACATAAGGGAAAAGAAGAAGGGGAAGTCTCCTCCTATAATGCCTAGGAAAATCCTATTTGACATAGAGGAGGAAGAGGAGTTAGAGGAAGAAGCAATAGGGAGGGGTGTATACATCATGCTTAAGGAAGATGATTCCTCATCTAGTGAATGGACCCCCTTTCCATCCCCCTGGATTAAGTTAGAAAAAAATAGGCAAACATCAAAGAAACTTAGCTTCAGTGAAGTTGAAATGCAGAGGGAATAGGAGCTAGAGGAATGGAGAGAAGAAATGACCAAGGTTGGGATGTCAAAAGAAGATTTAAAGATGGTTAAGGCTAAGGAATGAAGGAAATAAGTGGAAGATTACAAGGCAAAGGAGATGAAGGTAAAAAATTAGAAGAGAGGAAGGAAAAATAAGTAGGTGAAGAGCCTGGAGAGGTGAAAGTGCATGAAGAAGCAATATCCTTAGGTACACTTATTGAGGAAGATCTAAAGCATAAATGGAAGTATATAGGCCTAACCTAAGATCACATCGATGTGATGTTAAATTTACACTACAAGTAAGAGGCCATGAGGGCCGAGGTCATGTCCTAAGTTAAAATTAACCAAATAGAGGCTGAGGAGATAGAAGTAAGATAAAAGAAATGTGAGGTACAAACTACATAGAGGAAGGATGAAAAGGAAAAAGATAGGAAAGAGGAAGTAGAGAGAAATTCTAAGGAGGAGAAGGCTAGGAGGAGGGAAAAAAATGAAAAAGTGACCTAGGTAGAAAGGGCTAGAATGGTGAAGGAAAGATAAAAGAAGAAGGTTGTCATTAGCACGAAACCTAGAGAGGAAAAAGTACCAGAAAAGGCACATAGTGCTTCCACAAGAAACTTCACAATAGGCATTCCCTAGCTCTAAATGGGTGCTTGAAGATAAATAAGGTGATTTTGGTTCCTTATAAAAATAAATAGAGAAGGAATCAGAGAACTTGTTAGGGTAAGAGGAGAGAAAGGCTGGTATTAAGGAGGTTCACACCAAAAATCCATGACAAGAGGAGGAAATGAACAAGTCAAAAAATTCCATAGAAGAAACCTTATGAGAAGGAGAACATGATGATGAGTCTAGCACTAAAGAAGAAGGAGAATAAGAATAAGGAAAAGAAGAAGAAGGCATTGGTGGAAGCACCAGTGCCAACAAAAAAGAAGAGGAATTAGTCAAAGAAGAAGAGTAAAATCTAAGCTATAAGGAAAAGGCACAATAAGGGTTTAAAGAATATGATGAATTTTATATGATGAAGTACATGCCCTTGAATATTTCTACAAACTTAACATGTCATCAAGTTTATTGGGCACTATATTTCTATATGGATGAGCCTAAATTTGAGGTTTTATAAAAATCACTTCTACATGCCAAAAAGCCAAAAAAAGGGCATGATTACCATTTGATAAATCCTCATGACATAAACCCTATAAGGTTGGTTAATGCCCTCCTTAAAATGGCCTTTGAATTGGTGTGCAATAACATTATCAATGATGCTCACACCAATAATTATAAAAGGATAGTGTAAGAGGTAGAAGAAGAACTAGAAGCAATAAAGCTCAAGCTCAAATAGCTAGTCATGCACATCGAAGAAGCAAATCTATCCCTATTGGATGGTGTTTATACTTCAAATATGAATGAAATGGATAAGGTATACACATTGGTTGAATAAAATTTTCCCCAAATGAAGTTGGTGCTAGAGGATCTAGAAGACCCCTATGAGGCCATAAAAATCTAGATGTGGTATAAAACCTCTTTGCCAAATTGGAAGAGGGCATGGAAGAAGTAAACACCATATTTTGTAATTTTTCCACCCAGGAAGTGGTCATCAATGCATTTTAAAAAGGTAAAGGAGGATAAATATGCCTTTTTATAACACTCTTTCTTAATGAATAGAATTGCGCATGTACAAGTGATGGCAAAGGTCAAAACCATAAGCACCCAACTAAAGACCAAAGAGAAATACCTGGAGGCTCTCTTTCATGCCTTCCAAATGAAGGCAAGTGAGCAAAGGGATATCCTAGATGGTGGGGTAAGCTGAGTAAGGGAAAGGCTTGAGGCCTTTAGGAAATAATTAGAAAGCATAGATGTTCTCTCCCTTGAGGTTGCATTGAAGAGATGAAGCTCGCTACTAGGGCTCCAAAAATATCAAGGTAGAAGTAGAGTAGGGTGTGCCCAAGTTTTGTGCAACAAAGGTATTGAAAGACTAGTCTGGGGAAGACTCGTAATTTTTTATGGGGTAAATTTTGGGCCCCTTTTGATGCCAACTTATTGATCCATGCCAACTCAGCATATCATGACTTGTGTGAGGTAATAATGTGGAATGATTACCCCCTTTTATAGATTTTGGTGCCATCTAGAGGAATTATCAAGGATATCATTCTAGCTGGTAGGTCATTACTTGGTGTTAGATTTTAAAGATGTCACTATAGGTACTTGCATGTAGAGACTAGAGAGCATGGGTGTCAAAATAGTGGATCTAATGAGATAACGAGCCCCAAAAATAGCTCAGCATCTAGCATGCACTCATCCAACCTAGGTAGCATAGTGGAGCCAATGGGATAGTAACCCCCAGTGATAGCTCAACACTTGGCATGTGCCCATCTAACCTAGCATGAATATTCACCTTTACCTATAAAAGGAGGCTTGAACCTAAAGAGATAAGAGGCAATTAATGTTATCAAAGCTCTACTAAAACTGAGAGCCACCATTAGTATTTTGTAATTAGTGTGAACCATGTTAAGGACCTTGAATGCATAGCCCAAGCTCACTTGTGAGCCATTGGGCATGAGTAGTTCAAAGATGAGCACATTATCTATATTCATGTCTTGAAATTTATATATTGAAATTGTGAATTAATGAATATTGTTATGGAAATGATAGGGTGTTGATTATTTCCATATAGATAGTGTTATTGAATGTTTGTGACTTTAGTTTTATAGGAATAATGATATAGTTACTATGATTTGAATTTATTAGGGTATAAAGGTCCATCCCTGGTCATTAATGTCATTGGTGTGCCATATTGTGACTTTGGAATACCTATGAAATAGACTAAGTGTTGAAACTAGCATGCACTAAGGCCCTAAGACCCATGCCTAGAGCACTAACCTAAAGAATGAGCACTTGAATATAAGCCATTCCCATGAGTTGGATAAGCACCTAAATGACTCTTAACTCACTATCCTCACATCTTACACAATTTATATCTCTATCTAGCTAGATATGAACTTATTCCATAGGACTTGTGCCCTTGAATAGGCTCACACCTATTAAACTATCTTAGAATAGCCTAGCATTGATAGGCCACCTAAGCCCGTCTTGCCCATGACTAAGTCCCATTGGTACCAAAGTTGTGTCATGTTTTAACTAGCCCAATGTGGGCCTAATAACTTCATTGTTGTTCTTCAGGTGAGTGCACAAGGCTTGCAACTTTTGTGAAATTGATGCCAATATGGTAGTATGTTAAATGGTATGCACTATAAACCCTATTATGATCATGCCTAGTTGTACCATGTATATAATTGACTTGGCTTGATTTCTAAGTACATGAATAAGCATAAAATATATACAAGATATTTCTCTACAATAGATACCCTAGACAAGAAAAAAATAAAATCTATAAAATCTTGGAAAAAGAAACAAGAATAAGAGAAAGAGAAAGTTATGCTCATTAAAATTGATTTTCAGGTACAAAATGAAGAGCAATAGTGGTATATTAATAGTGGATGATCGAGCCATATTATAGGAGACAAGACCAAGTTCCATTATTTAAATAAAGTAAGTGGAGGAATAGTAAAATTTAGAGACAATGCTACAACAAGGATAACAGGCAAATGTAACATCAGTCTAAATGATGGAAAGGAAAAATTTGAGAATGTGTTTTACATTGAAGGGATAAATCATAATCACCTAAGTGTAATTTGAATGTGTAATCAAGGACACATCCTCACTTTCCATCCTCAACTCTATGAGGTAAGGAAAGCTAATTTAGGAAGATTAGTTGAAATTACAAAGAAAACCATAAATAACTTATATGTGCTCAGTGAAGTTAAGAAATAAATATGATATATTACATAATCGGATGAGAGTTGGTTATGGCATAGGATAATGGGTCATATGAATTTTGATAATTTGGTGAAAATCAGAAATAAGTAGTGTGTGAGAGACATGCCAAAAATCATGAAACCTTCAAACATCATTTGCAATCCATATCTGCATGGAAAGCAAACTAGAGGAAGATTTAAATCAAAGGAGTATTAAACAATAAAGCCTTTAGAATTAATCTATATAGACTTATGTGGGCCCATAAGAACTTGAATTATAAAATGTGAGAGTTACTTTATGTTGTTAATTGATGACTATTCTATAATTACATGGCTCGCTCTTCTAAAGGACAAATCTAATGAATTTGAGAACTTTAAAATTTTAAAATCTTTAGTAGAAAATGAAATGGATCTAAATATCAAATGCCTAAGGTCAAATCGAGAGGGTGAGTTCCTCTCAAATGAATTCAATGAATTTTTTGAGGAACATGGAATAAGAAGACAACTCACAACTACATGAACTCCATAATAAAATGTAGTTACTAAAAGAAAGAACCAAATAGTTTAAGAGATGGCCAGGACTTTGTTTAATGAGTCAAAACTATCAAATAGGTATTGGGAGAAGTAGTTAATATGGTATTTTACATCATTAATAGAGGACAAATTAGAGTAAATAATACCAAAACACCTTACGAGCTATGGAAGGGTGAGCCAACTACCATCAAATAATTTAGGGTGTTTGAAATAAAATGCTATATTATGAGAAATGATGAAGATTTGGGAAATCTTGATTATGTATATGATGAAGGTGTTTTCCTTGGACACTCCCTAAGGATCAAAACTTACAAACATTATAATAAAAGACTTCAAAAGATTTTGGAAAGTGTCAATGTAAGAGTAGATGAGTTTAGAGAACATAAAGTGAACACACAAGTAAGTGATCACTTAGAATAATCAGACCAAAATGAAGTCTAATAAGAAATGGAAGAAGAGGAGTGGGAAGATACTAAGAAACCATCAAGATTTTTTCAAAAGAATCATGGAGAAAATCTGATTATCAATGTTAAAAATGCTAGGGTGAAAACTCGATAGAGGATTGTAAGTACATATGAGCAAGTTAATTTCTCTTTGTTATAAAAAATAAATCCTAAATTTTTTTCATAATTTATTAAATTTGAACATTAGGTCAAGTCCATGGAATAATAAATGAATCAAATAAAAAGGAATGAAACTTGGGAACTTTTTCCAAGTCTAAATAACAAAAATGTGATTGGCACCAAATGGGTGTTTAGAAATAAGTTGAATGAAGATGGGGATGTAACCATAAACAAGGCAAGGTTAGTATGTAATGGGTATGCTCAAGTAGAAGGTATTGACTTTGAAGAAAAAATTTCTCCTATTATTTGATTAGAATCCATTAGAATGTTCTTGACATATGCTAGCTGTAAGAATTTTAAGGTTTTTCAAATGCGTGTCAAATCTATGTTTTTAAATGGCAAACTAGAGGAAGAAGTTTACATTGATTAGCCAGAAGGTTTTCTATTATCAAAAAACAATTATTTTGTGTGTAAATTGAAAAAGGCAATATATGGGCTAAAACAAGTACCTCGAACATGGTACTCAAGAGTTGACACATATCTTTTTCAATAAGGGTTCAAAAGAGAAGTAGCATATAGTAATGTCTACATTAAGAAAAAATGTAATCATCAATTTATTTTTGTTGTGTATGTATATGATATTATTTTTGGAGGAGATGATAGAAAAATGCACCAAGAGTTTTCCAAAAATATGCAAAATGAGTTTGAGATGCCAATGCTTGGAGAGTTGTCATTTTCCTTGGTTTACAAATTTCTCAATCTGAAAAGGGAATATTTATCTCTAAAACTAAGTATGTAAAGGAGATATTAAAAAAGTTTGAAATGGAAAATTGCAAACTAGTCAACACACCCATGGTTATAGGATGCAAGTTGAGTAAGGATGATGAGTCTCTCAAAGCAAATCAAACTCTATACAGGTCAATGATTGGTAGTTTATTGTACATAATATCCTCTAGGCTAGATATCCTACACTAGTTGATTTAGTTGCATGTTTCTAAGTAGCCCTAAAATAAATACATGTGTAAATGGTTAATAAGATATTCATATATCTAAAAGGGACTTTGGATTATGGTTTTTGGTATCCAAGAGGTGAATATTTCACCTTAACAACATATATAAATGCAAAGTGGGTAGGTAACATGAATGATAGGAAAAACACAAGTGGATGAACATTTTTAATTTATGGATATTTAGTGTATTAGTTGAAAAAAAAATAGCCTTCTATTTCCTTGTCCATAATATAGGCAAAGTATATATCAGCAATATAGTGTTGTACAAAGGTTCTATGGATAAAGTAGACTCTACAAGATATTAAGGTAGAAAATGATGATCCCATTTCTATATTTTGTGATAATATTGGTGCAATTAATATTTCAAAGAATCTAGTTATACACTCTAGAACTAAACATATTCTGATCAAATATCATTACTTAATATAGCAAGTAGCTAAAAAGAATGTTAAGTTGGACTACGTTGCCACAAAAGAGCAGATAACAGACATTTTCACAAAGCCCCTCTCAAAAATGATTTTTGAGTACCTTAGACAAAATTTGGGTGTGATACCCTTCTCATAAAGTCACTAAAGTCTTAAGAAGTAGCATCAGTTTAGGGGGAGAACCATGGACAACCCTTTTCCATTGATGTCAAATTTGGAAAATTGGAGACAAGGGGAACAAAAAAGGAGAACTAAAGAAAGGGGGAGTTCATGCACTATCTTATTGCAAGATTGCCATCAATGACAAAGGGGGATATTTTTGGAATATTATCATTGATGTCCAAGGGAATAGTCAATAAAAGTGTTTTTGAAGACAAACAAATTTGCTGATAAAAGTGAACGGATCCATCAAAAAGTAATGGAATTTTTGGACAAAAATTTCCCATCATAAGTATGGTGTTTTCAAAAATGGATGCCTAACCATTTGAAGATAAATTATTTCTATTAAAATTATCCATAAGGAAGGGACTAACACTAATCACAAAGGACTAGCATTAAAAGATTAATTTGCATCAACGATTTATGAATCAAGGGCCCAACAATAAAGATATTTGTACTACAACAATCAAGGATGAGTTAAATTATTTTTTATGATAGTTTAGACCCCCAAACATCATATCATTTATTTTTTTTATTTTTTTAAGAATCCACCTTGGGCAAATCACCCCTCTTGGAGGGTTAATTGTGATTTAATTAAAATAAAATTTTAAAACACACCTTTTTGGTAAAAGGGTGTCTCTTGGATAGGATGCCACTCTTGGGTGAAGTTTTTAAAGGATATATAAGGGAAAAGAGATGTGTAAGTATTAAAATAATTTGATTTGATTGAAGATAATATAAGTGTGAGAGAGAAAGAAGAGAGGAAGAGAATATTTTTTTATATGCATATCATTTGAGCAAAGATGAAAATAAATCAGAGTGCTATATGAAAGATAATTTTTTTAGTGTGGGGATTGGTGTCTCTAGGAGGTTGGTGCCTTCAAATTTACTAAGTTGGTGCTTGATGTTGGGGATCAGTGTTTCCATTGGGTTAGTGCCTATAAAAACTATATTCATTTATATTTTTGGTTGGATTTGGATTATAGATCCAAGCAACTCGTCATTTATGATTTTTTCCCAAAAGGGTTTTCCACATAAATCTGGTGTCAATGTCTTATCTCTTTTTGTGAATGCTTTATGTGTGGATTTCAGTCTTAAAGTAAAAATTTATATAATAATTATTCACCCCACCTTTAATTATTACTATTTATTGTCATAGGGGATATGTAAAATTAATCAAATGTTTATTTGGAGTTTCACACGTGTGGATTTTTGTTAGAGCTAAATCTCAATTTTTAAGCCTAGAGGCCTAATTGAGGGCTAATTAGAGAGATAAAATAGGTGGATAAGTGTAATTTTACTTGATTTCAAGTCATTAAATTTTCCAAAAATATGTAAGGGAATATTAGGTACTCAAATACATGCTTAGTTTGCCAAGATAATATGTATATTATTTTATACAAGGAGCTTTGTGTGTTTTGAGGGTTATAATGAATTAAGGATAAGTGTAGGCTTTAGATGTAAAATGAGGTCTTTGAGAGTGTTTTATGCATCCATGAGAGTTGATTTAAGTATATTAATATTGAGAGAGACCTTTGATGGAGATTTATTGCATTCATGAAGATAAAATCAATATTTGAGGATTTCAAGCAAAGGGAGGCATAGTGAGACTAATGGGTTTCAAGACACCTGAGAAGAGATGATCACCACTACAATGTCAATATAAGGAAGTTATGAAATTGATGAAAGGTTTCAATATTAAGGGAAAATATTATTTCAATATGACTTGATAAAAAAGTCCACTTGTCACTTTCCAAGCCAAGAAAAGAGTAGTTTGAAGTAGAAGCAAAAGTGTCAAGCAAATAGAGAAGCCCCTATGCCATTTGGGAGAATAAACATCATCAAGGAATTAAAAAATATATATTTAAAGTCTTATGAAAATGTTATTCAACCAATTTATTTATTTTAACTCCTACTTGACCCTTGTCATTATTCTCTTATGTGCCCCTTCTTTCTCTTCTACTCTCATTCTCTATAAATACAACCTTGTTTGGCTTTGTTTAGATCCTTTGGCTGAGAATGGTGAATCCCTACTCAATTGAACACTTGTACTATGCCTTATAACAATGAATTAATTTGATTTTTACATCCTCACATGCCTGCAACTAGTATACTTGTGTGATTATTGATGAATGCTAGTAGTAATAATTGTACTCTCTAAAATTTGTCCTCTCCTACATATTTGCAAATGGATTATCTTCTTATAGGTCACATGGTGAGTTTTATGTATTTATACATGGTTTTAAAGTTTATTTTAGTCATTAGTTCCTTACTTAGACCATTTAACCAACTTTATGATTTAATTCATTGGATATGAACTCTATGTTGAATCATTCATGTTTGAAGGTCCTTGTTTTGAGAAGTGTAATTAGATTCAGGACTAATCCATTTTCTTAAGTGAATTAGAAGAAAGTGGAGGATGTTTTTTTGGTGTATCATCTCCTTGTATATGTTTCCTTTATGTCTTTTCTTTCCCTTTTCCTTTACAAGAAAGTAGTGTAGTGAACCTAATTGATACATCAATGGGAGATAGCTTTATAATCTATAGGTTTAGTCTTTCTAAAGGTCACCCATAACCTAAGACTAATCCCATTGTATATCAAAATTGAGAGGGCTTGAAACACCCTCTCAAGGGTGAAAATTTGAGTGATAATAGGGCCCAAAAAGAGGCATGAAGAGGCATAACATACCTTTAGTTTGGTTTGCCTATGTGTTGATAGATATTGCATTGGAATGCATAAGCTTTGATATATTTGAATAATGTGGTCCATCACAAGCCAACTAGGAGAACCTTTTGTGATGTTGTATCACTATCATAATATCCTTTGATGACACACTCATGGAACTATTAAAGGATTTATACATGCTCATGTTGCATTATACACCTTCATAATACTTCATCTCAACCAAGCTTATATAGGTATCTTCACATGCATAACTTGGAAAATTTATACATGAGGTAACTCATGCAATCCTTTTATCTTTGTGTAGTTATGTGGGAAAATGTCCTCATACTCCTATAGAAGCTCAAATATTTTGGATAATTATGCTTTAGACCAATAATTTCCCATAATGGCCATCTTGGGTGCATCTTATGTGAAAATATTATACTGAACCATTTGGATTGGTGTGGAATATGGTTTTTTCTTGGATTTCATATTATCTCAAATATTTTGTGCCCTATATTCTATAAGTAATTTTAAGTGGTTAAATGATGGCTCTGGTGGTTCAACACTAGTACCCTCATTAACTTGACATAAAACCTTTTGCTTACCCTTATGGATATGTTATTGTTGTACCCAACATCCCCTTTCTTTATAAATAAAATGGGACCCAAATTTTTTCAAAATATAATCTTATAATATGGAGTCTTTTTCATATGTTTATGTGAAATTTGGAAAATCTAAGGCATTTCATTTTTTGGCAGGATAATATTGGCATTATGTTTTATGAAACTAACTTTAGTATGTAGAGATTAATTCTTTGGGTGTATGTTCTTCAGGCTAATTATTTTACCCCTCATGTAAATTATATTTTTTAATGTTGTGTTTTGGGTATTCTCGGCCCTATTTTCCTTTGGGTTTATTGTTCAAGAAGCCTTATTTTATCAGATAAAATGTTGCAGACATTTTATCTGAAACAAATATCCCAAAATAATTTGGCCTATATACTCTTAGCGTTATGTAATTTTGGACCACATGTACTTTCCTTGAAACAAATTCCCTAACATAGTATCCCTTCAACCCTATCCAACCTACCCTTTAGAACTTTTGAAATATCCCTTAGCTGTATGAAAATTACCCTTTGAGAAATCAAAAGTGCCCTTTGGGTATTGCAAAGTAGACCCTTTCGGAATCATTTTACACAAATTAAATCCTTCAAATCTAATCCAATTTACCCTTTAGGACTTCTAAACATACCTTCGAGCTTGTTTAAAAGTCCTTTGCCTTATGAACGAACCCTTCAATATTTATTCCAACCAAATATTTTAATAACATACCCTTCAATTTTTGTGCAAAGTACCCTTTAGGACTTTGGTCTAATCCCCTTTAACCTATGGGACATACCCTATACATGTTTTTCTCTACCCTTTTGACCTTAAAAAATTTCCCTTTAGCCTTTGTGTTTTGGACCTCTTGCTGCAAACCTACCTTTCGGGTTTGGTTAAACCTACCCTTCAATATTTTTTTCCCAATCCATGTACCCTTTTCAAAGTGGAAATATACCCTTTAGATCTTTCAAAAAAGACCTTTTTACCCTTATGGAGTATCCATATACCCTTTCCCTTATCCGAACATACCCTTCAAGTTTGGTGAAACTTACCCTTCGAGACTTTTGAAATGACCCTTAGCTATACGAAAAGTACCCTTCAGAGATCAAAAGTGCCCTTCAGCCCTCCTAAACCCACCCTTCAAGACTTTTGAAATAACCTTTAAGCTATACATAAGTACCCTTCAGGAAATCAAAAGTGCCCTTCAACCTTTGTCAAGTAGACCCTTCAAGATTTGTGTCATGGACAAAGAACCCTATGAAGTAGACCCTTCTGATCAAAAGTACCCTCTAGGGACATTGAAAATTCCTTTTAACCTCAAAATAATTATTTAAATACTTTGCCTAGATGAATCCTTTGGGAAATTTTTGTGTATATTTTATCTGATACAAATCCCCTAAAAGAATTAGTCTACAAGTGTTATCCCAAAAGCACTTTTCCAATGTACACCCTAAGCACTTTATTATTGGGAATATTACTAATTCTCATAATACTTAGCCAATATAAAATCAAAAATACTTCCTATTAATATTTTAAGGACCCCCCCATTAACTTGAGCTAACAAGTTTGAATAGACTCAAAAGTGAATGTTGCATATTTATATCGCATGAACTGATATTCAATGCATGATCCTATATAGATGATGCATAGATAATGAAGCCATAATTTGCATTCAAGCTAAATTTTATTCAAAGCCTCCTAATTTCTAATAGTTACCAAGATCCCTAGTATACATCTCAAGAGTTCTACAAGTATAACAATAACCATGCTAAAAACCTAAGTGTTTGTGCCACATACATAGCATATTGAAGGAAACTGTAAGTATCTTAAAATATGTAGTAATGGATTTTATATCCAAGACATTTCAAAGAACAAATCCACCATCCATATTTTCAGTTAAATATTTTATAGAGTTCAAGGACACTGTCTTTGACATAGTGATATTTGGAGACAAGTATCAAAATTATTCACAACTTTAGGATGCCATCGATTCAGTGGACACATTTTTACTTGAAGATGAGATGATATTAACAGACAAATTATTTGTCAAAAAACTACTGGCATATAAATTCTAAGCATTGCACTTTACTGCAGCCAAACTAGGAGTTATGCCTTACATAGACCTTCTCAAAGACTTATTCTTTTTAGGAAAAATATCACAAGATGCTTTCTTACTTCATTCTTGTGGTGATACAGTGATCACGTGCATCTCTAAAAATGATTTTTATAGGTATTTGTCTCTTAGAATACCCAACTCTTACTTTGACAAGCACACTCTGGTGCGGTTCAATGAAGAAACTTCAATCGAAAGGGTGTTATCATCATGGCTTATCCCCAACCAAACAATCACATGGAAGGTGAATAAGATGAAGGGATCAATTCTAATTAATAATTTTAGGATGGGATTCTATATTGATATGGCATTACTCAATAGATTATATAGTATGCCCAACATCTATTTTATGAATTTAGATTAGGTAGCATTATTATATATGATGTTGTTGCATGATACTACTTATTCCCTAGGGAAAATAATCAATTTAAGATTGAGGGAGATTTTTTTTATAAAGATAAGTGTCCCACACCCACAGGAGACTTTTACATGATGTCATATTTAATGGACATAGTCATTGGCATGTGTTATAAGGACTTGGGAAATTTGTGGACTCCTACCACAAACTATGTGAAGAATAAATTTTGTGATTACTACCAATTCATGCACATATATGATTACATTAAACATATGGCTAGACTATGTGAGGATGTCTACCCATAGGTATGGCAAGCCATTCATGGCTCACCTATGCTTTAAATTAGGGAGAATATTCAAAAGAATTTGGATGGGAAAGGAGATTACTTCCTCTACCCAAATTTTAATGTTATTATGATTTAGGTAAATAAGGTCAGGCCCCTATGTCTCCCAAAATATATACTAAATAAATTATCTGAATAAGAGATTTATTTACAGTTATGGAATAGCATTGAAGAAGACTTGTCAAGGAAAAGGAAGGACTTATACTTTGGAAAATTGATTTCAATTGGAAAGATATTGTATCAAATAAGAAAGCATCTTAGAGATGTGGGTGGAAAGTGACACCACTAAGGCTTCCCCACACTTACACGTAAGGATTGAAATTTGCATGGGTTGATCTAAAACCATATCCATGGATTCAATATCACTTACTTCCACCAGCCTTATGCTTATGATTTTATTTTCATGAATTCAAATTTTGATGAAGATTCATTAGATTAAGTGTAGATTTTTGGCCTACAAGTGGATCATCTGAGAATGATCTAAGCTAACCCTTCCATCTCTACTAGGGAGTTGGATAGCATAAAATTACTCTTTAAGGGATGGAAACATTCAAACTTTTAGAAGGGAACTTTAGGAGAATATGAATCTTCCTCTTCCAAAGGACTTCCTCTAAAATTGAAATTGAAAATAGCAAAGAAAGAGCCTGGGCTACCTGAACCTAGTTCTCAAAGAGGAGGAAAAAGAGGAGATCCCATCAGCTTGGATTTTGATGATGAGGGAAACAAAGTACAAGGCATGTCTATTTCAATCCTTGGTCAAGTTCTTATGGATATTCCCAAGGTGTCTAATATTTCATCTATGGGGGTAGCTACTTCACAAGCAACAACATCCACCTCCCAATGCTCTCTAATACAAGGAAAGACTATTTTAATCTATACAAGGAAGCCCAAGACTCCCACAAGTAGCCTCATAGTATAGGCATCTCAAGGCTTACCCACTCCACCTCCAATTTCATAGAAAACAAGGGAGGATGAGATTATCATCAAGGACCTCAAGGATAATTCAGATGAAGAAACTAAGTTAGACATGGCCAAGGCCATGAGTCTCTAAGTAGACCCAATAGAGTTTTAGCTCCAAGGTACTCAGACCTTTTTAAGTTTTCCTTTGTCTTCAATTTATATTATTGATCAAGTTTTATTTTATTTTGTGTAAGTTCCCATGTCTACTGCATTTACCCCCTTCATTCCTTCCACCTATACATATACTCCTTCCATTTCCACCACCACCATTTATCCCTCCATTGTCACTTTCACACCACTTCCTATGGTTATTCCCTTTGTACCTATTGGCACTTTTACTATGAGAATCCTCAAGAAGAAGGCATCTAGGAAAGTCCAAAATGCTCTTACCATCTGTCAACTCCATGTTCAATCCATACAAATTTCCATTCCACTACTTATCACCACTTCCATGGAGGAGACCACAATCACAAGCACTAGCATAGATGGAAGGCCAAGCCCCAAATAGTTTTAGTCCACCCATTCCCTCAATTTAGAGGAGTGGATTGGTCTAAAATAATTTGGCATTCCTTACATGGTGTTATGACAAAGGCTAGTAAGAAGCAAAAAAAAGTGGAAGAAGATGTTAAGGATGAGGTTGTGGTCACAACCTTTGATGCATCCAATCTAAACATTTTACCTTGGGTAATGGATTTCAGAAGTCAAACTTCTCAAATGCCAAGTTATAAGAGCATCGAGCTTCCCTCTATGTCCACCCTATTTTATCCTGTAACTAGCACTATCCAAAGGGTGAGGAAGAGGAAACTTGAAGATGACTAAGGTGTAGGAATCATCCTTGAGGAATGACAACTAGTGTTCTCCCTCACCAAGTGGTAGGACAGATAGCTAGAATAGTCTGTATACAAGGAAAATCTCTCAGACCTACCTCAAGCACACAAGGATGTTTTAGTTATCCAATAATTTCTTTAGAAACTAAAATATTCACACCTCTCATCCTAAAAATCTACTTATTCCATGTAAGCACAAAATATTTTGAGAGTTACTCATTATGTCCCTTGATCTTATGCATGAAATCTGTGACACCACCTTTAGAAATTTTCTTCTAAACCTTCTTGTTCCCTAAAATTCAACACATGAAATAGGTTCTAGATGGTCCCAATTGCCCCCCATTTGATTTTGAAATCTATTTCTCATTTTTTGAATAGGATTAGCGGTAATTTTGATCTCATCTTACATCTACCAAGCTCAAAATAGATAATTAATTTTATTAATAGAGAAACTATAGTCTTTGATATCCAATAATGATCTTGTAGGGGGAAGTGGCTCCACATGCCTAAAATTAAGTTCCTACATGTGATCGACTCATAGAACAATTATGACTTGTCCATGACATCATTATTAATTATATTTAAAATTTGGGCTAGGATAGAGACAACTCTATCCCATGTGGCCATCCTATCAATTCCAACCCCATAGTTGGATAAAAAATCAATGGTAGTGTTACCTTAGCAAAAGATGTGGATGATAGAAGTCTTAATAAAGGTGTAAATTATAATATAGGCATCATAGATCATAGAATTAATGGTGTGATAGGGGCAATTTTTACTGATAAAGCATTTAGGATATTGAGGGAGTCTCCCTCTATAACCAACTTAGGAATGTAGGATTAGGTAGTAAGTTGTATGCCCCAAAGGGCTACCATAAATTTAGCTACATGGTTAGTTTGGTGGCCCAAATGTTTAGCATAAACAATTATCACTTTCCCATCATGGTCCCTAATAACACATCCCCCTGCCTTACCTAGGTTGCCTTTTTAGGCTCCATCAAATTTGAGTTTCATCCACCCTATCGAGGGGCATGCCCACTTGGTTGAGATCTCAATGCCAGAGACTTAGGAATTTATACAACCTATGAGAGTTTCCAAAAACATAAAATGGGAGAATCAGCATGAGAGCAACTAGCCTTGTCCTTAAGATAAAAAACATTTCAATTCTTTAAGATTGAAGAACACAAACACCAAAAAATAGAGTCTATCGAAGAAGTTCTATTGGATAAAATACAATCATTTCTCACTTTCCAAATGGCCCCAAAAAAGTGAGGTAGATCAAAGTACCACAATAAATATAGGGAAGGTAGACCCCAAGGTGGTTTCCATTGAATAATTATATCCTGAAGAGAACTAGGTTGCACCTAAGAAAGAAGGAAGCATTGAAGCCATAGATCCAAGTTAGAATAGCTAAAGGTATAATCTAAGAAGAGATGATTAATATAATCTTCATAATAATGATAGAGGGAGTAATGATTGGAGATTTTCATTCCCTATTTAACCAAATTATTAGTGGTGAGGATCTTATTTTGAGCTACCATCTAGTATAATGTATTTATCTTAGGAATTAAGTGCCTGATCCAAAGGGTATGTTAAACATCCCATTCTTATTCAAGTTCCAAGTCCACCATATATCTTGGTTTTACTGAGAAAGATCCACTCTCTTCATCTAAAAATATAATAATGTCCTCCTTAGGGAGGCAAGGGATATGAACATGTTTAGCCTAAGTAAATCTTAGGAGTCCTCTCCATTAACTGAATCTATTTGGAAAGGTTTTCATTTATAAATCTCATTTTCTTGTGACCAATAGTTTTTAACTTTAGTACCCAAGAGGCTTTAAATCTCAATCTTAGATTTATCCAAAAATCTTGATTCCCTAAAGGGATTGGATAAATATAGGGATCATCCCAAAAATCCATTGTTTCCTCGTTACCAATCTTCCATCTACATCCATTCTAAAGAATTATTTTTTCACAAGAGATGGCCTTCCAAAAAGCTGACCTATCTACTTGACCTTCCTTCTAGAGGAGACTATCCTCATTAATTCCTTCCATATATTTTGCCTTAATAACGTGGATCCATTTTTTATCCTTTTTAAGGATTTTTCATCTCAATTTTACAAGCAAGGCTTTGTTCATGTTTCTCAATTTTTGAAGACCGAATCTTCTATTTGATTTAGGGAGGCATGCCTTGTCCCATTGTACAAGTGGGAATCTAAAATTTTCCTTTGATAATAATATTATGGTTACACTAATTCCCCATATTTTAAGCCTTTATTTAATATATTAAATGGATCCTTATTTGTAATAATAAGTGTTAAGTGACTTTATTCTTCTATGTGAATTATTTTATAATAATTAGAGTTCATGGTCAGTAGAGCTTAGGATAAAATTTTGTGAGTGAGCGGGTTAGAGTAGATATCCTATGAGGCTAGTGCATATATATTGTATGGTGTACCAAGTGTGAGGGAGGTGTGGTGCAATACTCTACTAGTTTAAGTAGAGTGGTGTTTCCCAAGGAGGACCCTGGTAGCAAGAGTTCATTACAATTCAAATACAAGATGATTTTATGAGTGTGGTGTAGTCCAAGGTAGGATTAATTGCATTCTAAGAAGAGGAGGTATTTTATACTATTAAAGTATGATGAAGGAAGGGTGGCATTTCAATTTTTTTTGTTATTAAATTATTTACTAAATTAAATTATACCATGTGGCATGATGAGAGGCAAGAGTGGCATAGGATGGATAAATAAGTGATTGGTATCCAAGGGAGATGCATGGATCTTCTTGGAGACAACACTATTATAAAAAAATGGTGCTTTAATTAGAGTGGAGCATGATAGGCAAAGAATGGTGCTTTGGTAAAGAGCATGGCAGTCTATTTAAAACTAGTGGCATTCAAAGAGGCATCAAGGGAGAAGGGAGATCTTTAGTGGTGTGAATTAACTTATTTTAGATTCAAAAAAACCAAAACCATAATAAAAAAAGTGCCATATGAAAAATTGGAATGCCATCCATTGCTTCTACACAAGTGTTTTTAATTGGTCAATCAAGTTTTATATAATTTTAATAACAGTTCTCAAGTTTTATAAAAATTAAGGTAAGAAAAACTATTTAATTTTTTAATTAAATATAAACTTTAATAAAATTCATTATATTGTCTAGAACACACTCTGGTGAATGGAAAGGAACACACTCTTGAAAGTTATCCACATTGTTCAGTTAAGTCAACCACACTATATGAAAAATAATTATGGTCAAAAAGTTTTGTAACTTATTAAATTTATTTTTTCCATCATTTTAAAGAAATTTGATGGAAAATAATTAATTTAATTTATCATAAATCATAAAGGGTTTGTTGATGAAAACTAGAAATATTATCCAATTTTAGGGTAGAATCCATGTGAAAAATGATTTTTTGTAAATTCCCTTCTATTTTTTGATTTAATTGTATTAATGAAAAATTAGGTCATAATGACTAGTTTACAACACCTGTTGTTTCTAGATTCTCAAAAGATGACCAAGGAAAAAAATAATTAATGGAGTCACCTAATAATTACCATTTATGAGTATCAAAATCTTGATCAAAATGTACTTTCTAAAGAAACTAGACTAGATGATGAACCTGATGAATATGATAAGCATCATTGAGAAGTTTTGATGTTGTGAAAACTTTTAGTAGCTGACAAATTAATCCTATAAGTTATAAATGTCACTATTTATTATGATTCATGGAAACATATTATATCTAAATACTAGGCTTTTGAAGCTCATAGGGTATTTTAGTTGAAAAAAATTTATTTTCAACTAAGATGTAGAAAAGTGTTTTTATTTTTGAATTTTTATTACAATTGAAAAACATTTGTGATCAAATGAAAGTTGTTGAGAAGCTTGTAGATGAACAAGACATGATTTATCTAGTAATTTATAAGTTGATGTCATATGGCTCATTTTTCAAGTCACTTTATATGATTTTAGAGACACATACCCTAGATTTTGAGAAGTTGTCTATGCTTCTCATGTAAAAATAAAAGAGGCCAGAACATTTAATTGTTTCAAAATTAGTGTCTATAAAGAGCATTCATGGCATGATAAAAATTTAATGGAAAATAGTGGAATAAAATAAATTTTACAAAATACACCTCCAAAAGCAATGTAAGTGCTTCTAAGTAGTAATGAAAATGATTTTATTGTAAGGAATCTAGTCATTTCAAGAAATGTTTGCATAAGAGGCAATAAGATATGGATAGTGCAAAAAATAAGCCTATGTATTCTCATATAAGAGGAAATACCTAATGAATTTTTTTTTAGCATCACATGATCAATCCATCAAGTCACCCATATGGTTCTTTGAATTGAACGTATCTTGACACTACACCTCATAAATATTGGTATGTGAATTTCATTGAGGATAATAGTAATAAAATTTTTGTTTCCTTGGGTGATTTGTGGAATCATTTTCTTAGAGGTAATGGGGATGTTTAGTTCACTTTAAATAATATTGTTAGATATGCATTTTTTGATGTGAGATATGTACTTTATATGAGTAAGAATCTACTGTCAGTAACTAAGATAACCAAAAATAGAAATCTTATTATAAATTTTGAAGGAAAAAATGTATTATAAGTATAGTAAATGATAAGGTAATTATTATGGGAATTAGGCAAAGAGGTTTATACAAACTCATTGATCTTAGAAAAAAAACATGCATTAGAATTAGTTGAGCATACTATTACACTTTGGCATGAAAATTATGATTGCCTTAGTTACCAATAGTTGAATATGTTAAGCAAGACTAAAATGGTGAATGGACTTCCATCCAAGAAAGTTAGAATGTTTGCACAGGGTGTCAATTGGGTAAATAAATTAGACATCCATTTCCTACTAGTAAAGCATGGAGGTTAGAAAATGTGTTGGAACTAGTTCTTGCAAATTTACATGGTCCAGTGAAAACTTGTATAGTATCTAGAGCATTTTATTTCTTATTTATTATTGATGATTGTTACAGGAAAATGTGGTTTTATTTCCTAAATAATAAATTAGAATGCTTTTCTAAAATTATTTCATGAAAACCATTGGTTGAAAAATAATCATGTAAATAATTCAAAGAATTTAGATCTAACAATGGAGGTGAGATATTATAAAAATAGTTCAAATAATAAAGCACACAATAAGGTATACACAAAAAATATAAAAATATTTACATTATACAATAAAATGGAGTAGTGGGTAGAAGATATCAATATTGTAATGTACATCTTGAATAGGAGTCCATGAAAAGTTATGTATAATATCACTGCATGGTTAGGTAGTACATCACTACATGGTCAGATAGAACGCCTCATGTAAGTGACTTCCACATTTTTGGTTGTACTAATTTTGCTATAATTCCTAAATAAAAAAGGATTGGTTTGGATGTAAAAAATAAAAAGTACATTATTGTTGGCTAAAGTGAATAATCCAAAGCATATAGATTATTCGATATCTTTAAAAAATAAATTTATTATAAATATACATGTCATAAATGATGATATAATCCCATATTTATCAAGGTAAACCCATTGATAATATTAATCTATGGATAAATACTGATGATTATGAATCTAGTTCAATCACTAAAGTATAACAAGACTTGAAAATGAAAACACTAAAGAAGTCAAGCTCCATAGAAGGATATAGTGAAACCAAAAATGATTCATAATAAGGATAGACTAGCTAGTATAAAAGGCCAAAATGGTTTTATGTCACACTAAAATATGTAGAGGATGAACTTCCACTCACAATAGAAGGTAGATCCACTAGATCTGGGAAACAAGTAGTATAAATTCATGAGCAGCTAATTTTTCTATCAATTTAGTGATTTCAAAAATAATTTGAACCACATTATTATGTGAATGCTCAAGGAAAGCCGAAATGGAAATCTTCAATGAAGATTGAGTATGATGCATTAATAAAAAATGAAACTTGGGTTTTTTCTGATCTACCCAAAGGTAAGAAGTCCATTGGGTGTAAGTGGATTTAAAATATAAAATTTAAGTTCTATGATTCTTTAGATAACTATAAAGCTTGAATTATTATTAATGGATATGCACAGGAAGAAGGTGTACATTATGATGAAACATTTGCTTCTACAACAAAAATTATAACATTCATAATGGTTATTGTTGTTATTACTCATTTGGTTGGCATGTATATCAGATGGATGTCAAAAGTGTTTTCCATAACAAATAATTAAAGGAACAAGTTTACATGGTACAACCACAAGGATTCCAAATTATTATAACAAAACATCTAGTTTGCAAGTTAGTGAAGTCTTTATATGGAATTAAGCAGGCTCCTCGAGCCTAGTATTTTAAAATTGATAAATATCTTATAGAATATAATTTTAAAATAAGTAAAATTTCTTCTCTATGTTAAATTGGTTAGTGATGACATAGTGGTTATTGTTGTCTATGTTAATGATATTTCCATAACCAGGAGTAGTTTTGTTTTAATTCAATAGGTGGAAGCCAAAATTTATTCTATATTTGAAATGATTGATCTATTCTTTCTTTAATATTATCTAGGTGTAGAGTTTTAGAAGTGTTACAATTTTGGTTCTATGATTTTTGTATCCCAAATAAAATATTCCAAATCCTTGTTAGAAAAATTCATAATGTATGATTATATTTCAATAGATTACCTATGGAAGTTAAGATAAAAATCTATACTAACATTGATTCATCATTAGTCAATAAAACAATGTATCAACAAAGTAGGTAGTTTGATTTATCCTACTACTAATAGACCAAATTTTTATTTTGTAGTGAGTTATCTTTCTTGCTTCATGGCTAAACCACATGAAGAAAATTAGCAAGATGTAAAATAGATTCTTGGATATGTCAAAGGCACTCTTAAATTTGGAATTTTATATAAGAAATATGTTGATTTTGAGATAATAGGGTATACTCATTCATATTAAAAAGGATCAGTTAATTCAAGAAAGTCTACAACAGGGTATGTTTTCACTCTTGGTTCATGATTATTTTCATGACAAAGTAAGCTTCATAATATAATTGCCTTGTATTCTATATAAGCTAAGTACAAAGTAGTTGATAGTGTATGTCATGAATTTATGTGGATTCAATTAATTTTGGAGGATTTTTAACTTGCTTCATCTACACCCGCACATATATTTTGAAACAATCAGAGTGTTCTAAAGTTGGTGAAGAATCTAATTTTTCATAATAGAACAAAGCACATTGAAGCTTATCACCACTACATCCATCAATTGGTTAATAATTAATACATGTATTAATTATTTTCCTACCTCTGATCAATTCACTGATATAATGACTAAACATATATGGTGTTTCCAAATCTTGTACCCTAGAAGAGGGTGTTCAAGCCTCTTCCATATTTGGACAACATTGGGACATTTCCAGGCATGTGGTTGTGCCTATAAGGGAAATGAACCTCTAGATTTGAAAGGGATAGCTCCTTGAATGTGTCTATGTAAAACCACTTATGTCTAAACCATCTTTCTAGAAGGGAAAAGAGTTAGAAATTATAGAAAAGGAAAACCTACTCTAAGAATGGTGATACACCAAGATTATCTTCCACATGAATATCATATTCTAGTGCACAATACATCAAAACATATAGACCATTCCCAAGATCTAAGATTCTAACATAAGTATTTCAACATAGAGGTGAGATGTGTAAAATGACACAAGGCAAATGAACTGAAAGGAAAAATTTGCACATTTCAAAATAGTAATACACATGCAAAATTTCAATACACTTGGACAAACTCTGTATGACCAGTTAGATATAAAACTCTTACTCAAGCATGAAGGACAAAGGATAGAAGGATGAAAAACATCACTTCTATCACTATACATCTCTTACACACTTAGACAATTACTCAAAACTTCAAAGGAAATAGACTAGTACTTAATGCTTAAAGGCAAAATGTGATATCATTCTAGTAGGGCTTCAACATACACTGTGTAGATCCCCTTTTTTAGCCTAAGGGTTTTATATATAGCATAATAAATTTGAGAGAGGGAGAGACCTTTGAGCACCAAAAAAGAGGAATCAATCTGTTAGGAGTCATTGTCTTCATCTGCAACCATCTTTTCTAATGATGTTCATTCTAGCCATTTGATTGATCCATGTCATCTCAAGTGGTTACACATTTGGCCTGCTCTCTCAAAGATGTTCTTCCAATGTTCATGCTTAACAAAATCAAGATATTTTTGGGCTGAGTCATGGCATCAAAGTAGTTATCCACCTATTGTAGATTTATCACTTTCATTTTATTTGGCTTTGTCCTTCT
This sequence comes from Torreya grandis, assembly GCA_037957365.1. Classification (NCBI taxonomy): domain Eukaryota; kingdom Viridiplantae; phylum Streptophyta; class Pinopsida; order Cupressales; family Taxaceae; genus Torreya; species Torreya grandis. Next base: position 2,846,398 of record JARHVA010001089.1, on the reverse strand, counting down.
TCTTTGATTGGTCCTCAAGGAATGACTCAGATCCTGATTGATCAATGGTGATATGGGCTAACTCATTATTTGATGGATGAAGGATATGAGCCCTTAGATCCACTTATTATTCCTTCTATTTAAACACCAAAAACTATCTCACTATCTATCTTTAGAATCATGGGTTAGCTGTTGGATCAAGTTTTACAAGTTGAATAGTCCCAAAAACTTGATTTGTACTTCATAGTGTAATTTAGGTTTTTATGACTAATTAACTTATAAAGTATTTATAATTTAAGTCCTTATAGAATCCTAATTTACACTATATATATTAATTTAGGTTCTTCAAGCTCACTTACTTCAGAGTCTTCAAGATAGATTACTTCGGGCTTTTAGATCTCACCTACTTCAAACTTTTGGAGTTTGATAACTTTGAGCTTTTAGAGCCTTAAGACTTTGGGTTTTTCAATCCTGATTACTTCTTAATGGCTATTTTTTTAGGTGGAATTTTTAAGTTCATTCAACCATCTTTCTACAGACTCCCTTCTATTCTCTTTGGACTCATCTTTCTATGGACTCTATAGGTGTCTTTCAATGGGCTTTCTAAAAGTGTCCCTTTGGAATTCTTAAATATGCCCTTTTGACAATCCTTCTATGGACTTTATAGGAGTTTTAAACCCTTTAGAATTTTCCCAAGTGTCCCTTCAAACCTTTAGAAGTGGACCAATTACACTTTTCCAAAGGACACTTTTGAAGACAAAACACCCTTTGAACTTTTGTGTAGGGCACTTTGCAAGTGAAAAGATCCTCTCGAAACTTGAAGTGACTTTCAAAAGAATGGAATTTCCCTTTCAAACATTTTTCAAGTGACCGCTTCCTCAAAATATGCCCTTAAAAAGAATGAAAGTGGACCTTTCTCTAAGGAAAAGGCCCTTTAATTTTTTTGAAAGTATCCCTTTAGACTTTTTTTAAGGACACTTTGAAGAAAAAGACCCTTCAATAACTTGTAATGTACCCTTCAGAAAGATTATTTCAGACAAAAAGTCTAAAATAATTATTTTGGAAAAGTTGTAAAGATCAATTCTTTCAAACTTTTTGTCCAAAACAAAAAGTCTAAAATAAAAAACAAACTCTTCAAAAACTCAAAATTTCCCTTTAGAAACTCGAAATTACCCTTCAGAAGAATGGAAATGATCCTTCAAGAAAGAAAAACTACCCTTCAGAAAGGTTGAAGTTCCCTTCAAAAATATGTAAGTGTATCAATTCCTTTAGCAAAAGACCCTTCAAAAAACTTACAATAGATAATTTGTAAGAGATGATCCTTTGGGAAGATTGAAAGTGACCCTTTAGAAAAGTGGAACTGCCCTTCAAAAAGATTGAAGTGAACCAATTCCTTGAGAAAGAGACCCTTCAGCAAATGAAAAAGGACCAATTTATTTGAGAAAATAAAGTGGCCAATTACTTCAAGACTTGGGCAAAAAACCCAAAGTAAAACCCTACTAAAAGAAATAATGCTTGCAAGGAGACTCAACAAAAGCATTATTTAATGGAAAACACACTTGACATTTTACTATGGGTGTACACCATTTTGAATGTTGTGTTTGGCCATAATGAAAAGGCAAAACCTAAGAGAAAATTTTGGCTAACATTATTGGTGATTTCAAGGGGTGTCATGCCTGCTATGCCAAAGACTAGTTGCCTAAATCCTTCCATTGGGCATGGAGTCACACATATAGGCACTCAAAAAATAACTTGAACAAGCTCCTGGTAAAAAATAGACAAGTTTTATGATCAAATTCACACCAAACAAAAGGAAGGAAAACACATGTGCCACAAAGCACTCAGGGAACACAATAGGGAACTAAATGAAAAACACACCCAAACTACTATTTACAAAATAGACCTACAAAGACTAATAGCAAAACTTTAGATGTATCCCATTCACAGAGATAGGCAACTCTTCTCCATTCAACATGGATATCTAAAAGAAGTTGCTTTACTTTCACTTTTTGATGATGTAAGGGATACTCCACAAAGTGTCAAACTTTGTATTTTTGTCTGGATTTACTCTGTCTTCATCTTATTTCAAGACCAAGTCACCCTCCTTGATCACTCTTACACTTGCTATTTTGTCAAAGGACTTCTTCATGAGTAGTTGATGGTGCTTCATATCCTTGTGTGCATCATCCTTTGCCTCTTGCAGTTGTATTAGCTATGTCAACCTGACTTCCATTAGAGTGTTTTCAAGTAATTCCAGCTACTGTGTAAGTTATAGGGTAGGGAGCTCTTTGGATATAAACAACTTGTCTTCTCTCCCATAAACAAATATAAAGGGAGAGTTAACAATTGATTTCTTATAATTAATCATGTATGCCCATAAATTTATTTTCAACTTATTTTACTAGGATCTTTGATTATTCTCCAATGTTCTCTTAATGATCTTGATGAGGTTCTTATTGGTAGACTCAGTCAATCCATTACCTTGAGGGTAATAATTGGATGAGGTACTCAAGTGAACTCCACTCCTACTTACCCAATAAAAAGGTTTGGTACTTATGAAAGGAAGTGCATTATCAGAAATGATGACATGAGGAACTCCAAACCTTGTTATGATGCTCTCATATAACTCCAAGATAGAATTTTCATGTGCCTTCTTTAATGCAATAGCTTTTACCCATCTTGTGAAGTAGTCAGTAGTAGTCAATATCCAATTGTGTCTAGCACTTGATGGAGGGTTGATCATACCAATAAAATCAAGACCCCATTACATGAAATGCTGGTTCACTTGGATAGGATTCAATGGAAGGGATAAAAGTTTCTATTTGCCTACAAAGAAGGCACATTGAGGACACACCTTGGGCCAATGATAACAGTCCTTAAAAATGCTAGGCCAATAATAACCAGCCCTCATTATCTTTGTATCTATAGTTCTAGGAGAGAAATGACCTCCATCTATACCAGTGTGAAAACTTTCCAACATCATGTCAAATTGACCATTGTCAACACACCTTAACAACATACCATTTGTGTCCTTTCTAAAGATAACATTATCAACAATGCAATAAGGAATGGTCTGCAATCTAAAGTATCTCCTTTGAGACTTTCTCAAACCATTGGGACACTCACCATTTTGAAAAAAAATGATGATGTCTTGTGTCCAGCTCTAAACTGGTATGTGATCAGTTGGTTGGGGGTGAACTTGGTTGATCAAGACCTCTTTTTTTGGATCTTGTAGATCTAAAACTAAATTCTTACATAATCTTTGTCCTCTCACCAAGTTTTTCACCTTGATGTCCACATCATAATTCATCACCTTTGTAATCTAGCCAGCTCTCTTTTCATTTTAGGTCCTTGCTTAGGAGAAACTCTTTGGTGTTGGGATGATAAACCATGACATGTATCTAACCTCATAATCCTCTAATCCTTGGCTAAAGAATTCAATTGGTTTCTCTATCTCTTCATCATTATTTTGCATAATCATGGTTGAGATTGTATCAAGGTTAGTGAAGGTATAGAGTATGAAATCTTTGGAAAAGTTTGGGTTTAAGAGAGTAGGGGATTTTGCAATTACTTACTTGATTGTCTCAAAATTGTTTTTCTCCTCCTTTATCCAAGTAAAAACTTGGTTCTTTTTTAGCATGGTTGTGATAGGCTTTACCACAGATACAAAGTCTAGAATAAACCTTATAACAAATTTTATTTTCCCCAAGAAGCTTTGTAGTCCCTTATCGTGTTTAGGCAAGGACAAGCCTAGGATAGCCTCAATCCTTTCAGGGTCAATAGACAATCCTCCTTCTGAAATAATGTATCCCAAAAGTTTACCTTCATGAATAACAAAGATGTACTTTTTTAGATTAAGGGATATGCCATACTCCTTGCATTTTTCAAACACCTACCTTAGATGTTTCATATGATCAGCAACATCTTTTGAAAAAATAGTTACATCATCTAGGTACATAAGTAGAAACTTATTGATCAAACCCTTAAAATCCATGTTTGTTGCCCTTTGAAAAGTGGCTCCAATATTGGACAAACCAAAAGGCATATTCTTATAGGCAAAGGTTCCCCACTTTGTAGTGAAGGCTATGTTGAACTAATCCTCCTCATTTCCCAATATTTGGTTGCATCCTAAATAACCATCAAGAAGAGAGAATCATTGGGAACCTAAAACAACTTACAAAATTTGTTCTAAGAAGGTAGTGGATAATGATCCTTAAGAGACACTTTGTTAATATCTCAAAAATCCACACACAGTCTGATCTCTTCATTCTTCTTTTAGATAGGTATAAGATTAGCTACCCAGATTGAGTGTTTGATAGGAAAGATAATCCTAGAATCAATCAACTTGGTCAGTTCTTTCTTCATGAGTTCTTCTTTCTTGGGATTGATAGGCCTTTGCTTTTACCTGACCGGTTTAGCTCCAAGTTCTAACTTGATGGTATGATGAGCTAGAATTGGATCAAACCCTTTCAAGCCTTTATTCTCCTAAGCAAAGATGTCATGAAACTCTTTTCACAATTCAATAAAATCCTATCTCTCAGGTTGAGAACATACCTTACCAATTTTCAAAAGTCTATCTTTAAAAATTAGTACTCTTTCATAGTTATCTTCCTTTGTTGACATGCTCACTCTTTCTTTGTATTTTGATCATCCTCATTGAAAACACTCTCTAAGGTAATCAACCCCTTAGGTATCTTATTTGTCTTCAGCTAATGATTTGCTCTTCATATTGATCATGTAGTCTCTTTTGGTTTCTTGAGGACAAACCTACCTCATTTTACAAGAAGTGTGCAATGTGCTCATAAATTTCAAACACCTACCATGATACTTCATTATCTATAATAAAGGATCTCACAATGATCTTGATATGAGATTGATCTTTCTCTTATCCCACATTAGTAGCTATATCAAATTGTGCCCCTATGGTAGCCAATGTGTCAACATGTTTATTAGAATCCCTTGGTATAGGTTGTATGTTGAAGGCATCAAAGTCTTCAAGTAGGTCCCATACCCTATGCTTGTAGGATTTAAGCAAGGGATTCTTGGTTTTATCATAATTTCTCATTTGATGGATGACTAGCTCACTATCTCTATAAAATTTTAGATTCTTGATTCATCTCTTCTTTGCCCATTGGGGACCATGGACTAGGCCTTCATATTCTGCCACATTGCAAGTGTAGCTAAAGTGGAATCTATATGGGGAGTCATAAAAATTATTTTATGGATAAACTAACATAATGTTAGCTCCTACACCTACTTTGCTTCTTGAGCCATCAAAGAACATTTCCCACATTCCATCAAATTCATGGTATTCATTAGTGAGTGAAGGGATTGGAACATCCCCTTCATGCATACAATAAACTCCTAAATCAATCACTTTAATGAAATTATATGGATCAAGTCCATGTGTTTTAGTGTTGTATTTATCAAAGAAGAGATCAAAAATACCTTCAAGGGGGCAAGATGCTTCAGCATCCATAGCACTTTTTTTCTCTTTGTTAATTAGTCAATTCTAATTTGAGTTTATTTCCATGTATGGCTCAATATGGAACCTTGATAAGGGTTGAGTCCTTATAGTCACCTTGGTTCTATATCTTTTGTTAAAATCTAGGAAAGACTAATTAGTATAAAGGCACCCTCCTATCTTAGTCATGAATTCCCTTGACAAGCAGATAGCAAAATGGGTTAGAAGGTCTACCACCACAATGTCTTGTAAAATGGGGAAACTTGGGCAATCATGTAGGAAAAAATTTTGACCTATGACCAATCCAAATATCTTAGTTTCATTCCCATCAAGTGTCAATACACCCTTGCTATGTGACTCATATTTTAATCCCATCTTATTAGCCACCACTTTAGGCATAATAGTGGTACTAGTTCCACTATCCATAATACAATTATGGACCAGCTTGTCTCCCATAATGAGGGTGAGATAGAAGGGTGAAAGATTTTCAACTTTAGTAGAGGGATCTAAGATAGGACTTAGAGAATTGGTAAGGGCCACACTATTGTGCTTTGAAGTTTGAGGGGCTACATGAATGTATGCAAGCTATTCTTGTAAGAGCTCCTTTTGACCAGGCATGTGTAAGACTTCTCAAAGAGATATGCTTATCTTGGCACTCTTCAAAGAATAAATAATGTTTAGAGATGGATAATTTACCTTTTTTTGACCTTTAAAGGTAGATAAGAAGTCTAAACCTACTGTGTTTTAGGGTTGACAATCCTACTTGCATTTTGATTTTGCTGAGGAGCATGACTTATAGCAGGAACTATAGTAGGAGTCACACCTTATGGCCTTAGAGAGGTATCTCTTGGAGTTACTCATGCTCCTTGATCTTCTCCCAATGCTCTCTTCTTATCTCTTGTGTTGGCTATAACTGATGTGCTTTGATTTAACACATAATCATCTCTTATTTGGAAGTTCATCATGCCTACACTTTGGCTACTACCTTCTCCATGGTTATTCCTTTGACTAGGATTCACTTCTTCTAATGTCATGTAAGGAGTAGCTTCTTCTTATTCCACCAAGGCTTAGTTATCTTCTCCACCATCATGCACAAACTGACCTTTAGGTTGCTCACATTGGTCTAAATGATCCTCTCCTTGGACCAGATTAGCATGTAGTAGAACAGTTGTCGTAGGAGAAGGAGTGGTATTGGGATTATAGGCATTGGGTTGGCTATGGAAACCTTGTTGACCTTGTCCTCCCCCTTGGAAATTGTGTTGGGGTAGATCTCTATATCTTTGTTGAGGATAATATTATAGATTAGGAGGAGCACTTGTCTAAAACTAAGCTTGCGTGAGCTGAGAGTGTAATGACCAAATTTCCTCATCTCTATCCACAGCACTATCCACTTTCTTAGGGAAGGATCTTGGCTTAACATTGGCATTATGAATTTGAGGTATTCTTGGAGCTTCAACTAAACTATGAGATAACAATAGCATGGAAACTCTTGGAGGGAGTCTTCTAACTTGTATCAAGTTATTTTCATCTTTAATATCTAATTCATATGCATCAAGTAGAATGAATCATCACATAGATTGTAACATCACTACTACATCAATACCAATACCTTTGAGATAGGTGGGGAACACAAATCTTGGAGGAGATCTCATGATAGGCAACAACCTATGCCATTTCCTTTGAAATCTTTCATTGAAATCCCCCATAGATTCATTGGGACCTCTCTTTATTACATTTAAATGATGGATTAGTGAGGCATGGTCACTCTTATTTTTGAATCTTGTTACCAATAACTCTCCAAAACCATCCCAATTTATAATGCAACCCCCTTCCAATGTCCTATAACATTCAAGTGCCTTGCCTTTTAGAGACATGGTAAGTAACCTAATGGCTATATTGGCTCGGGTGACAATGTAAAAGTTACAAAAATTCAAGATGTCCCTAATATGTTTAGATGGGGTAATAAAACCTTCCCCATTAAAACTAGGGAGATTCTTGGTAGCATTTAGAAGAATAGGGTCATATACAATAAGATCAATTGGATTTTATGTGTTAAATGTTGGGAAAGGCTATTGTCTATCCATTTCTCATCTTTCTTCTTGATCTTTTACTTCTTTGGTCTCTTCAAATTCTTCTGCTTCCTCAAAATTTCCTTGCCCAAGATCTCTAAGTGGAAAGAAAGGTTTAGGGCATTGCTCTTCAAGAATAATTTCAACTAAATGGGCTTGGTCAAGAATCCTAGATGACCTAGTGAGGACCATGAAGTAAAACATGGAAAACTTGATCTACAACTAGGTATTCTTACCCGTTGGAATCACCAAATGTTGTATTAAGAGTATAAACTTAGGTTTGTCAAGACCAACATTCACCTTGACATGTAAATAACCAATAACTAGCGTCCCATCAAACATGCCAGAACTATTATCTCTAAATCTTTCACCCTAAAAGAGGGTGTTCAGACATCTTCTAGATTTGGGAAATGTTGGGACATTTCTAGGCATGTGGGTGTGCCTATAGGGGAAATGAACCTCTAGATTTGAAAGGGCTAGCTCCCTAAATGTGTCTCTATAAAAAAACACTTATTTCTAAACTAGCTTTCTTGAAGGGAAAAGAGTTAGAAATTATAGAAAAGGAAAACCTACTCTAATAATGGTGATACACCAAGATTATCTTCCACATGAATATCATATTCTAGTGCACAATACAACAAAACATACAGACCATTCCCAAGCTCTAGGGATTCTAACACAAGTATTTCAACACAGAGGTGAGATGTGTAAAATGACACAAGGCAAATGAACTAAAAAACAAACTTTGCACATTTCAAAATAATAATACAAATGAAAAAATTCAATATACTTGGGCACACTCTATATGACCAGTTAGATACAAAAATCTTGCTCATACATGAAGGAAAAAGGATAGAAGGATGAAAACCATCACTTATTATCACTATACATCTCTTACACACTCAAGTAATTTCTCAAAACTTCAAAGGAAATAAACTATTAATTAATGCTTAAATTCAAAATGTGATATCATTCTAGCAAGGCTTTGCCATACGCTATGTGGATCCCTTTTTTTAGCCCAAGGGTTTTATATATAGCACAAGAGATGTGAGAGAGGGAGAGACCTTTGAGCACCAAAAAAGAGGAATCAATCTATTATGAGTCATTGTCTTTAGCTACAACCATCTTTGCTAATGATGCTCATTCTAGCCATTTGATTGATCCATGTTATCTCAAGCAGTTACACATTTGGCCTACTCTCTCAAAGATGCTCTTTCAACATTCACACTTATCAGAATCAAGATATTCTTGGGTTGAGTCATAGTATAAAATTGGTTATCCACTTATTGTAAAATTATCTCTTTTATTTTGTTTAGCTTTAACCTTCTTCTTTGATTGGTCCTCAAGGAATGACTCAGATCTTGATTGATCAATAGTGATATGGGCTCTCTCATTGTTTTGATGGATGAAAGATGTGAGCCCTTGGATATGCTTGTGAGTCCTTCTATTTGAACACCAATGGATAGCTTACTATCTATCTTTGGAGTCATGGGTTAGCTATTGGATCAAATTTTAAAAGTTGAAAAGTCCTAAAAATCCAATTTGCACTTCACAGTCTAATTCAAGTTTTCATGACTACTTAACTTATAAAGTCTTTATAAGTTAAGTCCTCGGAGAATCTTGATTTACACTATCTAGAGTAATTTGGGTTCTTCAAGCTCACTTATTTTGGAGTCTTCAAGCTAGATTACTTTAGGCTTTTGGAGCTCACCTACTTCAAACTTTTGGAGTTTGACAACTTTAGGCTTTTGGAGCCTTAAGTCTTCAGGATTTTTAAAACTAATTACTTCTCAATGGCTATTTTTTGAGGTAAAATGTTTATGTTCATGCAAATATCTTCTTATGAACTCCCTTTTATTCTCTTTGGACTCATCTTTCTATAGACTCTACAGGTGTCTTTCAATGGGCTTTTCGAAAGTGTCCCTTTTGACTTCTTAAATATGCTCATTAGGAAATCTTTTTACGGACTCTGCAAGAGTTTTATACAAATTATACTTTTCTTAAGTGTCCCTTTAGACCTTTGTAAGTGGACCAATTGCACTTTTCTGAAGCACACTTTTGAATAAAAATGACCCTTCAAAATTTTGTGTAGGGCACTTTGCAAGTGAAAATATCCTCTCAAAAATTGAAGTGCCTTTCAAAAGAATGGAATTTCCCTTTCAGACTTTTTGCAAGTGACAACTTCCTTAGAATATTCCTGTTGACATAGGAAATAGCACCCTTGGTAGGAGGCCGAGCTCCTGCCTTATCCTCGCAACTATGGAAACTCCCCTCTTGCCTGTGGGACTGGCGAAGCTGGAGGGGAGAGTCTCTAGATAAGGGCTAGCTCCCTTTGATGTATCATGTTCATTTTACCAAGTGCTAATATAGATATATATATATAGCTATATAATGGGGGGTGAAAGGGAAAGGAGATTGCAAGAAAACAAACTACTCTAAAGAGGTGATGCACCAAAATAAGTCAACCTTCTCACATCCACACTTAGGATCAGACAAAACAACATACATACAATTCAGACTGGGTAGAAGGACCAGGCTGCAAGAAAATGGCAGGGAGGTTCTCATGAAAACACAAGAATAGAGACTCACCAAAATGATGTGAAATACACACTGTAAGTAACTTCCTCTGTTTTATACTTCCAAATAGAGCTCTTCTCCTGTCAGCTGCAAAATGGTGCCTTGTAGATAACTGGTGTGTTGGTGTTGAACCTATGAGAGCATCAAAATACAATGACTAAACACAAATTAACACTCAGGACATAAACAAAATATCTATCTAAGAAGAGGTAAAAATTGTGTTTATAGATTCAGGTGGAAATTTTAGCAAGGCTATGCCTTGTAAAAATGTGGAAGATCCTTTTACAAATGACAAGTTCACAATATATAGTAGAAGCAAGGAGGCCCATTTGGCACTCCTTGTTTACAAGTGGCCTATCGTATCCCTTCATTGGGAAGAACAAGTCGCTCAAAACATTAATGAACTGTGCCCTTTGTCTATTTAAAATCTACTTTTTCAAGGTCAATACACAGTTTGCCTACTCATTAAATGTAAAATGGAGAAACAAGCTGCATTACTACCTATTTACATCCTTTAGTGATCAATTGCAACCACTATTTCACTTGTTAGAGTCACTTCTCAAATCGGCACTTCCTCTCGCCACTTGGACTAACTGCTTGCTCATTCCATGCTTGTCTCCTTGTCTTTTCTCAATTTTGTCTCTTCTTGCTCCTGTGGCCCTCAGGGGCAAACATTCTTAGTGGGTCATTTCATTTTGGGCTTCCTTTGTTAGCACTCTTTTAGTTTGAAAACAAATAGCCATTTCATTTTATGAAAGTTGACGTTCACGTGATCGTTGTGTCTTGAAAACCAATGGCTAACTTGCTTTGTTAAACTTGACGTCCTCTAGGACATCCGTCGGGCCCTTCACTGGCTTTCTACAGCATCCTTGCCTTTGTTTTTTTCCTTAGCACCTTCTTGAAGGGATGGGGACCGTTCATACCTTGAAAGTGCCCTTTGCCTTTAGCTGAGAGTCCCCCATAAGGTCACCTACCCTTTGGGGTCCTTTGCATCTTCGGAGTGCCCCCCGGGCTCCCACAGACAATTTTCCTGGGTCGCCTTTGCCTCCGTGTATTTTCCACAGACTTTTATTCATGGAAATTTTCTCATGGACAAAAAGTCTACAAAAATTCTCCTGACTCTTTGCTTTTAGCTTTGTAGTGCGCCCGAATTCCTTCAGACTTTTTGTCCGAAGGAATTCCTTCAGACAAAAAGTTTGAAGGAATTCAGAACTAAAGCAACTTGAACTTAAACAAAATTGGACTTACCCAATTTTTCTATTGAAGCATTGAAGCATCTACCCTCTGCTAGGACATTTAAACTTTGAAGACTCCTCTTCGGCTATGGACATACCCTTGAACCAAGCCCGTTGAACCAAAAATGGTTCAATAGTTTAATAGTTCAACCATTGATGAATCGAGATGTTGAACTTGAAGATGGACCTTTGAATGAAAGGTTGTTGAACCACTTAAACCAGGCTAGGAACCAAAATCATTGAACTTGAATACTGCTAAACCAAGTGCTGAAGAACCATGACATGAACTTGTGCAACCTAAAAATGGCTAGCATTGAATAGCAAGGGAAGGAGGGGACCAAAAATTTTGCCTGTGGGCAAAATTTGGTCAACAAATTGGCAACTCCTAGGGGAAGCATGCCTGTTATGCTTAGAGACTAGTTGCCTTGTAGTCCATTAGGCATGGAGTCAAATGGTAATTTCAAGAATCAGCAATAGCTCTGCTAAATCTTAAAAATAATCATGCAGATCTACCTCCAAGGAAATGAAAGCATGCAAGACTAAGAAAACTACTACCTGTGCAATAGCACTTAGGGAAAATAGGAAAGAAAACAAGGAAAAATATATACAAATGAAGAGAGACTCAGTGGCAATGCTTTAGATGTATCCCATTAACTAGGATACATAGTTCTTCACCATCTAACTTGGAGAGTTGAATGCATTATGTTGCTTGCACTGAGTAATTATGTATGGGCCGCCCATAGGGCATTGAATTTTGCATGATTTCTAGGCTTAGCTTGATCTTCATCCCATTTCAGGACAATGTCCCCTTCAGAGAAATCTTTTGATGAAGATTTCTTGTTGAAGTGTCTTTTTACTTGTTGTTGGTGACTAATCATAGAAGCCATAGCCCGGTCCCTTACCTCTTGGAGCTCCATTAGCTCACACAGCCTGACCTCCATGCTACTTCCTTCTTCTAATTACAGCTAGTGGGTGAGGTCCAATGCTAGCAATTCAAGTGAGATGGGAAGCCTAGCTTCCCTTCCATATATGAGCATATATGGAGAATTTTTGATTGCTCTCTTTAGAGTGATTCGATTAGCCCATAGAGCTGTCTTTAGCTTGGCATGTCAAGTCCTCTAATTTTCTTCCATGGTCCTCTTTATGATCCTGATCAAATTTTTGTTGGTGGACTCAGCCAACCCATTCCCCTATAGGCAATAATTTGATGAAGTGTTGAGATATACCATACCTTAGCACCCATTCACTTGTTTTGGTTCCCAGAAAAACCAAGGCATTATCTAAGATTATGGTGGCTGGGACCCCAAATCTTATTACCAGGTCCTCATAAAACTCTAGGACCACGCTTTCATTTGCCTCTTTCAGAGCAATAGCCTCCACCCACCTTGTGAAATAGTTCATGGTAGTCAGGACCCACTTGTGTCCAACACTGGAGGGAGGATTGATCATCCCTATGAAATCCAAGCCCCACTGCATGAATGGCTGCTCCACCTGAATAAGCTGTAGAGGCATGGTAGCCAACCATTGTTTTCCACCAAAAAGTGCACACTTCTGGCACTTTCTTACCCAGGCATGGGTGTCTTTGAAAAGAGTAGGCCAGAAATAGCCAACTCTCATTATCCTTGCTGTAGTAGCTCTAAGAGCGAAATGACTGCCTGTTGGCCCATCATGGAACTCTGTTAGTACCTTATCAGCCTAGTTTGGGTCAATGCATCTTAGAAGGACCCCAAAGAGATCCTTCCTAAACAATACTTCATCAACCAAGACATAAGGGAGAGACTAGAGCTTAAAGTACCTTCTTTCAGTCCTATCAAGACCCTGTGGGCACTCACCAGTGAAAAGGAAATGCCTCATGTCTAGCGTCCAATCCTTTATGATAGTTGGTTCCTCTGTCATGGTTGTATCATGAATTAGCAAGCTGCCTTCCCTTTTCTACTTGAAGTCTATAGCCAATTGTTTACACAGGCCTCTTCCCCTCACCAGCTTGGTGATCTTGATGTCTACATCATACTCCATCACTTTAGTGATCCACCCCACCCTTTTTTCATTTAAGTCATGATTGGTCAAGAAATCCTTGACACCAAGATGTGGGACCATGAAGTGAATCCTACTGTTAGACAACATATGCCTGAATTTCTTCAGGCTCTGCACTACTACCAGGACTTGCTTCTCCACATACATGTATCTAACTTCAAAATCCTCTAACCCTTGGCTAAAAAAGGCAAGTGGTTACTCGAGGTCATCACCATTTGCTTGGGTAGGCATGGCGGAGATCACCTCTTCATTGCTAAAAGTGTAGAGGTTGAAGTCTTTGTTGAAGTTGGGGCTGATCAAAGTAAGAGCCTGGGTTATTGCCTGGTTGATGGCTTCAAATTTGTCTTTCCTTTGAGTTTTCCACTTGAACTCTTCACCCTTAGCATATAGGTGAGGGGCTTGACTATCTTAGTGAAATTTGGAATGAATCTCTGAATGAAATTTATCCTGCCAAAGAAACTCTGCAGGCCTTTCTTGTGCTTTGGTAGGGACATCTCTAGGATAGAATGAACTCTCTCAGGGTCAATGGATAAGCCCTCCTTGGACATGATGTGGCCAAAGAGTTTCCCCTCATGAACAAAAAACAAGCATTTCTTTGGATTAAGAGAGATGTTGAATTCCCTGCACCTTTCAAAATTCTGCCTAAGGTGTTCTATGTGTTGGCTCGCTTCTTTAGAGAATATCATCACATCATCGAGGTATACCAGCACGTTATTGTTTATCAAGCCTCCAAAAGCCATGTCCATGGCTCACTAAAAGGTAGCACCAGCATTAGATAGCCTGAATAGCATCTTCTTGTAGGCAAACGTTCCCTATTTAGTAGTGAAGGCCATTTTGTGCTGGTCATAGCCTTGCACCAAAATCTGATTATACCCTGAATAACCATCCAGGAGGGAGAAATGCTCATTTCCTGTTACCTTTTAAAGGATCCACTCCATTCTTGGGAGGGGATAATGATCTTTTAAAGAGAATTTATTAAGGTCTCTAAAGTCAACACATAGCTTGATCTCCCCATTTTTCTTTCTAACAAGAACAAGGCTAGCTAGCCATGAGGAATGTTTGATTGGAAATATAATTTTGGACTCAATCAATTTGGCTAGTTCCCTCTGCATGAGGGGCTCAATTATCAGATTGATAGGTCTCTACTTTTGTGTGATTGGCTTGGCACCTTCTTCTAATTAGATGGTGTGCTGGGCGAGTCTTAGGTTGAAGCCCTTTAAGTCACTGTAATCCCATGCAAAAATATCTATGAATTCCTGACACAGTAAAATGAAAGCTCATCTTTCTTGAGTTGTGTAGACTTTTCCAAGTGCAAGCAGCTTGTCCTTGAAGATCTCTACCCTTTCGTAATTCTCCTCTTTGGTTTTGATGCATGCCTTGTCATTTCTCAATTGGTCATCTCCATTAAAGATGCTCTCAAGCATGACTAGACCTTTAGGGAGCTTATTGTTCTTTAACTAAACAATCTGATTGCCATATTGCTACTACAGCTTCACCTGATTCTGTGTTGCGAACTCAACTTCTTCCTATAGGAAGAAATCTATTTGCTGGTCACTTTTGAAAACTTGCCAATTTGCAATGTTGTCTGAGATAGAGGGCCGAACTACCACCTTCAAGTGGCGCAAACTACAGTCTCAACTTATTTCCTTAGAAACATCAAACTGAGCACCAACTACTGCCAGCCAAGTCGCTCAAAACATTAATGAACTGTGCCCTTTATCTATTCGAAATCTACTTTTTCAAGGTCAATACACGGTTTACCTACTCATTAAATGTAAAATGGAGAAACTAGCTGCATTACTAGCTATTTGTGTCCTTTAGTGATCAATTGCAACCACTATTTCACCCACTAGAGTCACTTCTCAAATCGGTGCTTCTTCTCACCACTTAGACTAACTGCTTGCTCGTTTCATGCTTGTCTCCTTGTCTTTTCTCAATTTTGTCTCTTCTTGCTCCTTCAGCCATCAAGGTCAAACATTCTTAGCGGGTCGCTTCATTCTAGGCTTCCTTTGTTAGCACTCTTTTAGTTTGAAAACAAATGGCCATTTTGTTTTATGAAAGTTGATGTACACATGGCCATTGTGTTTTGAAAACCAACGGCTAACTTGCTCTGTTAAACTTGACATCCTCTGAGACATCCGTTGGGCCCTTCGCTGGCTTTCTACAGCATCCTTGCCTTTGCTTTTTTTCTTAGCACCTTCTAGAAGGAATGGTGACCCTTCAGCCCTTGAAAGTTCCCTTTGCCTTTGGCTGAGAGTCCCCCACAAGGGCACCTACCCTTCGGGGTCCTTCGGCGGGTCCTTTACATCTCCAAACTGCCCCCTGGGCTCCCGCAGACAATTTTCTCAGGTTGCTTTTGCCTTCATGTATTTTCTGCAGACTTTTTTCTGTAGACATTTTCCTACAGACAAAAAGTCTATAGAAATTCTCTCGGCTCTTTGCTTTTAGATTTGTAGTGCACCTGAATTCCTTCAAACTTTTTTTCTGAAGGAATTCCTTCGGACAAAAAGTTTAAAGGAATTCGGGACTGAAGCGACTTGAACCTAAACAAAATTGGACTTACCCAGTTTTTCCATTGAAGCATTGAAGTATATGCCCTCTGCTAGGGCATTTAAACTTTGAAGACTCCTCTTCGGCCACGGACATACCCTTGAACCAAGCCCGTTGAACCAAAAATGGTTCAACGGTTCAATAGTTCAACCATTGATGAATCGAGATGTTGAACTTGAAGATGGACCTTTGAACCAAAGGTCACTGAACCACTTAAACTAGGCCATGAACCAAACTCATTGAACTTGAAGACTACTAAACCAAGTGCTGAATAACCATGACATGAACTTGTGCAACCTGAAAATGACTAGCATTGAATAGCAAGGGAAGGAGGGGACCAAAAATTTTGCCTGTGGGCAAAATTTGGTCAACAATGCTCTTAAGAAGAATGAAAGTGAACCTTTCTTTGAGGAAAAGGCCCTTAGGGTTGTTTGAAAGTGTTCCTTCAAACTTTTTTGAAGGACACTTTGAATAAAAAGACCCTTCAGTAATTTTTAATGTACCCTTTGAAAAGATTATTTTAGACAAAAAGTCTAAAACAATTCTTTTAAACTTTTATCTGAAACAAAAAGTCTGAAAGAAAGAATAAACCCTTCAACTACTCAAAATTACACTTCAAAAACTCTAAATTACCCTTCAAAAGAATGGAAATGACCCTTCAAAAAGGTTGAAGTGCCCTTCAAAAAGATTTAAGTGTACCAATTCCTTTGGCAAAAGACCCTTTGAAAAACTTGCAATAGACAATTTTCAAGAGAATGATCCTTTGGGAAGCTTGAAAGTGACCGTTCAAAAAGTGAAACTGCCCTTTAGAAAGATTGAATTACACCAATTCCTTGATAAAGAGACCATTCAAAAAAGTAAAAAGGACCAAGTTCTTTGAGAAAATCAATTGGCCAATTCCTTCGAGACTTGGGAAAAAAACCTTACGTAAAACCCTATCAAAAGAAATAACACTTGCAAGGAAACTAAACAAAAGCATTCTCTGAAGGAAAACACACTTGACATTTTGTTGTGGGAGTACACCATTCTGAATGTTGTGCTTGGCCATAATGAAAAGGCAAAACCTGGGAGTGAATTTTGGCTAACCATCTGAGTAAAGATAATTTTGTAAAATTCAAAGACATATTGGAGTTATTTCTATAGACATCCAAATTTAACCACAACTGGGTTTTGATTGGACTTCATATTGATTCCTACCAACCATTGTAAATTAATCCTAAGAATCATTGAACACCCTAAATTTTCTTGCACATCATTCATCAAATCTCATAATCATGTTGAGGAATTCCTATTTAGGATATTATCTCATATGTAATAATAATCTCTCACAGATTCATCCTTAATAACCTTATAGCATCATAACTATCAATTTATCCCATGGACCTATTAGGTGGGGCACTTAAACACTTAAATAAACATTGAAAGAGATAAAATTCTAATCAAAATTAATTATCTAATTAAACAAGATAAAATTCCTAGTTGAATTATCCATTTGTAATTAATGAATATCTAAAAATAGAAATTCTAAAAACCAAACTATTAAAGCTTTTCATCATTGCCTTTATGAGTTGTCAAGCTCTTTAAAAATATCCCAAAATATCTAATTTGAGATCCGTGCCTAGTAATTGAAAATAATAATTACATGACAACTATTAACTTAATTGTAGTTAGTTTTAACTTACCTAGGTTTAGTTTGAACCCATTCTAAGCCTAAACTCAACCTTAACTCACCTTGGGTGAGTTAATTCCTAGGACTATAAATACAAGGCCATACCCCTTCATTTCTTAGCTTGGATATTATAGAGTTATTATGTATGATTTTATCTATATAACTCATGCAAGTAATGTTACCATGCCCAAATATTAAGCCAAGAAACATCAAAGACAAAGTTTCAAGGAGAGGAGCCAAGCAAGCTCTATTGTCAAAGTCTTCTTGATGTACAAGCCAATCAAGTCATTCAACCAACCATTTGGAGCTCCAAGGAAGGTAAAAGATTTGTTTTTTTTATGTTTTTGTTGTGATTTCATTTAATTTTATTCCCTGAGCTCTCCCTAGTGTCTAGGCTAGAGGTGTTAGTATTTTAGTGTGTTCATTTCATTTGTTTTATGAGACTAACACAAGAATAACCTCCCCTATATTATAATCTTTGTTCACATAATGGCACACCCACTGGGACTCTAACATCCCATACAACCAAGGAGATTAGTATGTTTTTTTTAGTTTTTCTAATGGATGCTTAAAAATCTTCAAGTTTCAAGTTTTTTGTTCAATTTTAGTCTTTCTATTTTAATCAACTCATAGGTGGCAGGGATTGATGTTGTTTTATTTTAAAATTGATAGGGATCAATGCTGATTTTTTAGATCAACATTAATTGCCATAATTGACCATGATCTCGGTGCAAAAAATAGAGCATGGTAGAAACATAACTAACTTGAATTTTTCTTGATATTTATGTCTTCATTATGTGTCTAAGAACTTGAATATTGTTTGTCTGACTCATTTTTTGTAAGATATAGTTAAATATTTTGGTTTTGGGCTCATTTTATTAAATATTTTTCCATCAAAACAAACCTGTGTTTTTCTATGTTTTTTCAATAAATTTCTATTCTCTACTAGATCAATGTTGATCCCTATTGATCGATATCGATCCCTGTGTGGATCGATGATGATCTATCTATGAGAGAGAAAATAGAAAAAACCCAAGAGATAAATTCTAAATATTGTTTTCTCACTTGGATTTGGGATTCTAAGAAGGAAAACCCTCTAAAAATTTGTAGCTCCTAAAGCAAAAAAAGCAATGTTTAACCATGGTTAAATCTTACACACTTTGTCTTTGGTGCTTAAAACAAACTTAGTTTTTTTCATGCCTTAGTTGTTTTTAGATTTTTTGAAAGTTTATGAAATAAAAAATGCCAAGGGGATTAAAATTCATTACAAACTTCATTTTTGTGATTAAAATGAACTCTCACATTAGATAAATACTCTTAAGAGTTTCATTTTTCATGTTTGTTTGTTGAAAGTGTTTTTTTAAGAAAAATGAGTGACGTGTGTATGTTCTTCCTCTGTCCCCTTTAGGGAACTTGGGTGATAAAAATACTCATTATTTGACTTTTTCACTTTAGTCTAAAAGCATGAAAATAAATTTGTTAAGGCCCTCCCCAAATCCATATGATTTAGATGACCATAAATTCTTTTCACTTGTCTTTATTTTCATGTATTTTGGCTTGTGAGTGTGAGTTCATCACCTCTTCATGGGTTTTTTAAGGAAGAATTGACCTGGGAATTCATCTCCTGACATCATTTCAAATGCATTCTATGGTGTATTATATAAATTGAGGGTGAACCATAGGGATGCTTATTTTGAGTGGTTAAAACAAGCTTTGTTAGTGGTACTTGACCTGGAAATGTAGGGGCAACTCAGACATCGCACTACATTGAGCAAGTGATGGATGTAGTAGTTGTGAAAAGGATAAGACCTTTTCACAACAATTAAATTGACATGGATCCAAATGATGTGATTGCATATGTAGTGTTTTCCACACTTGGGACCATCTATAAATGAGCAAAAATTGATAGTTTAGAATAACTCCACTTGTTGTGGACATATTATTGATGCAGGGCGAGTAGCCCAAAGTTCTATGTCATAATACAAACTCTTGAGAGAAGATGGGGCCTAAAAACCCTAATTTTCATTTGATTTTACTTTTTGGATTAACAATTAAAATCCTCTCAAGAGGAAGTATATTGATGAAATTTGATAGTATTATGCAACCTTGTCAATTTTAGGATTTAGGACATTACACCTAGGTGTTTTTTTGGTCATTTTATCCTTTTTATCATATGGTCTTGAGTCTAAACTATTTATTTATTTTACCACATCAAAATGAGTCTTGTTTATACATCATTCTTTTGTTTGAGGAGGCATTACATTGTCCATTTGATATCATACTTTTACTATAGTTTTATTATCAACCTTTGTGTGTATGTCACTTATTTGAAAGGGGTGTTGTTATACTACCCAATTCATTTCAAGTGCTTGTGCCTTTGAGTCTTAAAACAAACCATTTATCACATCTTTAGAGTAGGATAACATCATTATGATACTTGAATCATTTCATAATCTTGTTTCCTTATGTCCAAAAGTTTAAAATTTCAAGACCAAAACCACATGTGCCTATTAGATCTATGCCTAGTGTCGTTATACTGTATGTTGTCTAGATTATTATCTATTTAAAAAATCCTACTTTTCTACGTTGAATTCAAAATTAGCCTTGACAAGTTCAAATCCAAACATTGATTGATTTCTACTTATGCCTTGTGTAATAATGGCCTAGACATTATATTTCACTTTTGGGTTATGCGACTTAGGTTAGTTATTTATTCAATTTAAAAACTATTTTTTGTGCCTAGATTTGGGAGAAATAACCTATCTTCCATATGCATATTATTTAATGTCCTTTTCCAATTGACCAAGTTCATGTTTAAATCTGAATGCCTAGTTTATGCCAAAGTGTTCCAAATTCATTATATTAAATCTCATACCTTGTTTTGTTTAAAAGTCTAGCTTTTGTGCCTTTTTTGAAAGAACTAATAATACATGTTTTGAGCCTAGCTTTTGTGCTTTCTCTAAAAGACCTAGTAATTTTTGTTTTCTTTAGATTATACTTGTTTGAAACACTTTTGTACCTAGATTTTGGCATTCTAGTTTTTATTCATCCACTTGACCTTTTTTTGTAAGACATTTGACATTAGACTATTTTAGACAAAGTTTTAGCATAGAGCCTTTTTGGAGATACAACTACACATTTTGAAGTTAGACCAAGTTAGAACCATTTGTCCTTTGGACATTATTTTTAAGATTTTGTATAACTCTAGAAATTTTTCATGATACATTCATCATTGATTTGAATATATCTCACTATATTTATAGCGAAGCCATGTATAATCTAGGATATGATAATGTGGTCACACAAGATGAATTTTTTCAAGACCCTTATGTTGATGATGTAGTTTGTGAGATGAATCATTATCCTCCTTACACTACTCAATCTAGGGAACAAAGCCAAGATCCTTTAGCCCACTATTTGGTTAACATGCCTCCACACTCAGATAAGGACCAAGAATAAATAATGTAGTACCTTGCTAGCATACCATCGATTATAAAACCAGTTCAATAATAATTGTACTATGTTATGTGCCATTGATATATGATCCCTATCTATTTGATCATCACTTGCTTGAAATTAAGGATGAAGTTTTAATTAAAGCCACATAGGTAGGGGCTAAGTTTCCAGTAGACTTCCCCCATGAAAATTTTCTTAGTCTAGTTAGAGTGCCTTCAACTATACCTTTGTTGAGCATTATTCCTATTTTTGAGGTTTGGCATTGATGTTGTTATTGATATCAAAGGTGCTTATGAAGTTTGATGTCCCTAGAGGTGATTTTTTGAATATTGATGTCAAATGAGCTTATGAATTTTGATGTCATGTGACTATACTTATTGTTGTCATTGATGTCTCAATGGTGCTCTAGTGAGTGTTATGTTATAAATAAGCTAAAGTGTTGAAGGTCAGTTGGAATGGTCATGAGGTCATAGGTCTTCCTAAGGTCATTAAAGAGTATATCTATGAGAGAGAATATTTATCAATGTTGTAGTAATTTTTAGAGTGTAATATATTATTGGTATATGTTTTCAGGTCTACATAAGTTGTGTGAATGTGAACATGGAAGGTCCTTGTTATCAAAATTGTCAAGTGTTTGAGCTTAGTAGTATCTTGAGAAGGTATATGCATAGGATGCCTTGTATTATGAATGAATAGGAATGGTGGCATGGTGAGATTGATGTTTTTAGGATTGTAAATGTTATATAATATTGATAATAAGTGTCTCTAAGGATAATTTATCTTGTGAATCTTAGTTATGGCATGAAAAGACCTTGTATGAAGGCATAAGTTTGGTTGCATGGTGAGATAAGGTTATACAAGGATGTTTGAAATTTTTTGAGAATGTTATAGGTTATATGACATGAGAGTGATATTTTAAGCATGATAATGAGGTGTTGAGATCATGTAAAGAGGCACGAAGGACAGTTCAAGGCCTAGTAAGGTATGAAGACTATGGTATAGAGTGTAAGCCTAATAGGGTATCAGGATCAGTTTCAAAGGAAGGTGTGAGTAGGTAAGCATTAAAAAATGTGATTGAAATTATTTTAATCTTATTCATGTAGTTTGAGGTCAAATTTTCAAGGATAAGACATGAAAATGAGTTTTAAGGTCTCTCAAGTGCATAAAATGAAGGTTTCTCAACTTAAGAAGGATTTTCTTGTGCTTGTTATCTCATCAAACCTCTATATGGGAACCTAAAATATTCATGTTAGATAGGTAAGGGTCCTATCTCAAAATTATTGGCATTATTTTTTATTTGAGTGCCTATGATTTATGAATGATTGTTAATAATGGAAATAAGTTTAAACCCTCCTAGAACCCTAATAAGGACCTGATGTTGAAGATATTGATCAAAAGTGCCTAGAATAGATTGAAAGGTCTATATAAGTGATTCAATTTTGTATTGAATACTCCCATTCACCTATATGTGTGATTAAGTTATCAGGTGTGTGAGTAGAACCTATAGGAAAGTGTTAGTTTCTCAAAGATTTGATGTAGCAATTAGATTTGACCAAGTCAAAGTATGATAATGTATGGAGAATGAACCTTGAGACTCATGTTTAATGTAAATTAAGGTTTATGGATGGTTTTTATCCCTCAATTATGTTAAAATTGTCATCTGATGTAGCCAATTATGATAGGCCTAATGGTGTAAATAATGAAAAACCTAAGCAACTGTGAGAAGATGATTAAGAATGTGTTATCATGATATAGGGATAAAACCAAGTGAATGGGGTTGATTTTTAGGAATTTTAAGAAATTTTCATGTTTGGTATAAGTTTTTTATGTTATTTATTTTAGTAAAAAATTTGCTCATAAGTTTACCTGTCTGGTTTAGATGAGACAATGAGATATAAGGTCATGAGATTGGTCTGCAAGACAAATATTGCTATTTGATCATATTATATTTTTATATAATAATGGTATAATTACCAAAAATTATCATCCACATGAATTGGTGTTATTTTTAAGTGTACATATAGGTTTTGAAGGTCAATGTCACCATGAATGTGCTTTAAGGTAAAACTGGCAGTTTTAGGTAAGTAAATTACAGTGATGAGTTTGAGACTCTGTGCCCTGAGATAAATTATCAATGTATATGGTGTTTTTATTTGGGAATTTTATTTAATATCAATTATTTGTATAAGGTTTTATATTTATTTAAATTTATTGAAATTTTTAAGCCAAAATAGTTTGTCTAGTTTTGGTTTGACTATGTGTAGTAAGGTCAAAAGATGGGTCTGCAAGACCAATATTTGACATTACACCTTGTAATTTTTGTATGTTAAAGTGGTATATACATTTCAAAGAATATTTTTAAAGTGTGATTGATCATGGGAAGTGTTATTTTATTTTTTTAATATCAATTTATTCATAACTAGTTTTTTAAGTATTTTGACAGTTCAGAGTGAGCAAGTTACAGAGTTTGTCTTAAGCCATTATTGTCTAAGTGAAGTTGTTAAAAAAGTTTGGAATGTTCATTAGGTAATTTATTATATGTATATATTTTACATTTTTAATTGGATATATTCTAAAGTATTTATTGACCTTCATTCTTTCAAGATAGTTTTTGAGGTGTACATGCCTAATAGGATAGTCTATCCTAAAGAGGGTTTCAGGGTATGAACATAGGATGCAAATATAACCAAGAATGGAATAGGCTATAATATTTCATTTAAAATATTTTTTATTTGTTTATAATGGTTTTATAAGGCAATTTGGATCCAATAATATCAATTCTCAGCATCAAAAGAGCAAACCTAATGAAGTAGGTCTCTATGAGACCTAAAGGGTGAGTATGACCAATGTTGGTCATTGAGTTAGAGTGTACCAAGTGAATTAATATGAAATTAAGGTCATATATATTATGTATAAATGTTTTTTTTGTTTTTTTTACATGAAATGTAGGTGATAAATCATGAGATAGATCAGATAGTGTTTTGAGTACATGCAGGCCTAATGTGAACAGTGTTAATGGAGTGTTTCAAGTGGTGGTTGGACCTAAAAGGTGTAATGGACATAATATGAGATTATTGGGGGTATATTTTAGTGTTATATGAAGTTTTACTACCATTTTTAGAGTTTTAAATCATTTAAATGAGATCAAAGGGTAATGTGTCCTAAAGAAGGCCTAATGGAATTAGGTCTCCATGAGACCTAAAGAAGGATTTAGTCTATTTGAGTTATGGCCAACCTAATGTAATGATTTATTCATGTTTTTAGTGTGTCATAAATCCTATTATGTGTAAAATATAAGTTTTCAAGTGTGTATGGACAACCAAAATGTGTTTGAGTAAGACCCTAGTATAAGAACAAGGCTAATTAGGCATATTTGAGAGAGTTCAATGTATGGATGCATGAGTGAATCAAATAGAATATTGAATAATAGAAGGAGGTATTTTATAACATAATATGGGTTTATAGGATATATAATTAAAATATGACAGTATGTTTGAGTATGAAGATCAAGGTCATGTGACCTAATCAGTCTTGAAGAGACCTAGTTGAGTGAAGAAGTCTAGAAGGTAGTTTGAGAGGGATAGAAGAGTGAGAAGAGCTAAAGAATATGATAATCATATGTTGTATGAGAAACAATGTTTTTTAAAGGTTATAAAAAAATTTAGGTGGATTATTTTGTGTTAAGTCATCTAGGGGGTTGGTACCTCCATGCAAGTTGGTGTTAGTGATTGACTAATTGGGGTTGGTACTCCATGTGGAGTTGGTGATTCACTAAATCTTGGTTTTTGTATTATATAAATATAGTCCATTTTTAGAGATCAGTGTATTTTATTCCCATTGATTTTTTAACACATATATGATATTTTATTTTGTTTTATACTCTTTTATGATTGTTTATACTTGATAAATTATGTACTTGTATGAATGACTCATAAATGTTAAGTTAAATTTAATGAATGGTTTGAAGACAATGATTCACCCTTCCCCCATCCCAATGATTATGCTTCTAACATTTGGTATCAGAGTCAGTCCTTTGAATCTAAACTAACAACTTTAAGGTGATCCTAGAAGCATAAGTATGACTAGTTATCATGTTCAAAGTGGTTTTTCAAGCCATGATAGAAGACAAGGAAGGTATTGTATTTCATAAGGATGTTCAAAGAAGTAAGGATGAAGAACTGACTAAAAATAAGAAGGATGACAAGGTGGAAGACTAAAATGCTTTAGCTCAATCAAAGGAAAAAAATCAAAACAAGGTATGGAAGATAAAGGCAGTCAAGGTGAGTCATGATCAACTCATAGACCAAGGTGGATTGTTTGCTACTATAATCTGAGCATAGGATTATGTCTAGAGATATATGGGATATGGATTGGTCTACAAGACTAATATGATTATGAAGACATATTGATAAGTTATTGATATAACTGGAAGTTTAATTGGTAGCATGGTGAGATTCCTAAGGTTTACATCAAGCTTCTAAGTTTAAAAATTAATATTTTGGCATATAAAAGATAAGTTTTGATATCTATTTATAATTAGTAGCTGAGCATGATCTATGTTGAGGTTTGGTATTAGGATCAAGGTACTTGAAGCAAGTTAAGATTGGTTTTTGAGTCCTAATGACTCATAATATGGGATTAACCTATGAAGACAAAGGATAAAATATTAAATTTTTTAGTTGGTGTCAAGAGATTTGGTTTTAGTCATGTCAAGGACAAGGTGAGTGTTCTTAAGTTTCAAAATTCTTTGGAAGATTGAGCATGACCTAAAATTTGGTATCAGAGTCAGTCCTTTGAATCTAAACTAACAACTTTAAGGTGATCCTAGAAGCATAAGTATGACTAGTTATCATGTTCAAAGTGGTTTTTCAAGCCATGATAGAAGACAAGGAAGGTATTGTATTTCATAAGGATGTTCAAAGAAGTAAGGATGAAGAACTGACTAAAAATAAGAAGGATGACAAGGTGGAAGACTAAAATGCTTTAGCTCAATCAAAGGAAAAAAATCAAAACAAGGTATGGAAGATAAAGGCAGTCAAGGTGAGTCATGATCAACTCATAGACCAAGGTGGATTGTTTGCTACTATAGATCATAAGTTAGATATGAAAAAATATCAAGATTATTCTTCATCAGATTAGAAGGATGATGAATAATCCAAGTCAAAGGTTAAGTCAAAGAGTCTATTCAAGCCTAAGAGGATCCTAAATGATATCTAGTCTTATGAGAACATGGAGATGTGGGAATCTCCTGAGTTCATGTTGTTCTAAAACCCTTTGAAAAGGGGTAACTCCATTAGGATTCATGGATACACTCATCAGTCAGTAGAATTTGGGTCTGAGGGGGAGTTAATTTGGTGATTTATTATCTCCAATAGTATAATTTGAGGTTCCATGGTATGGAATGCAAGTCTGAGCATAGGATTATGTCTAGAGATATATGGGATATGGATTGGTCTACAAGACTAATATGATTATGAAGACATATTGATAAGTTATTGATATAACTGGAAGTTTAATTGGTAGCATGGTGAGATTCCTAAGGTTTACATCAAGCTTCTAAGTTTAAAAATTAATATTTTGGCATATAAAAGATAAGTTTTGATATCTATTTATAATTAGTAGCTGAGCATGATCTATGTTGAGGTTTGGTATTAGGATCAAGGTACTTGAAGCAAGTTAAGATTGGTTTTTGAGTCCTAATGACTCATAATATGGGATTAACCTATGAAGACAAAGGATAAAATATTAAATTTTTTAGTTGGTGTCAAGAGATTTGGTTTTAGTCATGTCAAGGACAAGGTGAGTGTTCTTAAGTTTCAAAATTCTTTGGAAGATTGAGCATGACCATAATGGGAGCATGGTCATGATGTGTGATCCTTATTTGTTTAAAATATTGCATTGAGTTGTATATGCTTGGTCTAAGGAGGAGCTTGATATCTCTAGAGTTTGATGTTTCTAACATTGGTTGCAATTAAGAAGAGAGTGTGTTCCCAGAAGTTGAGAATGATACAAAAATGGGAGATAGTTTAAAATAAATAAGAAGTTTGATTAAGAGAAGTTTTGTTTTTTAGTTTTAGTTGGAAAAAGTTTAATTCTAGTTACTTCAGGTGTCCCCTTGTCATTAATGTTGATTTAGGAAAAATACTAGAATGGGGTAGATGAGAATGATTAGTTTATAGAGTGTTTTGTCATCAATTACAAAGGGGGAGATTATTGAGCATTGTTCCTATTATTGAGGTTTGGTATTGATGTTGTCATTGATGTCAAAAGTGTTTATGAAGGTTGATGTCCCCAAAGGTGCTATTGTGAATATTTACGTCAAAGGTTATTATGAAATTTGATGTCATGTGACTATCATTGTTGTTCTCATTGATATCTTACTGGTGCTCTAGTGAGTGTTGTGTTGTAAACAAGCTAAAGTGTTGAGGGTCAGTTGGCATGGTCATGAGGTCATTGAAGAGTATAACTATGAGAGAGAATATTTATTAGTGTTTTAATGATTATGAAAGTGTAGGATATGATTAGTGTATGTTCTTATGTTTGCATGAGTGATGTGAAGGTCAGCATGGAAGGTCCTTGTTGTCAAAATTGTCAAGTTCTTGACCCTAGTAGTGTCTTGAGAAGGTATGTGCATAGGATGCATAGTATTGTGCATGAAAAGGCATGATGGCATGGTGAGATGCATGTTCTCAATCTTGTAAAGGTTATATAATATTGATATCAAGTGTCTTTGAGGATAAGGTGTCTTATGAAGCTTAGTTATGGCATGAAGAGACCTTGTGTGAAGGCATAAGCTTGGTTACATGGTGAAATAAGGTTATATAAGAATTTTTTGAGCATGTGAGAGGTTTTATGACATGATATTGAGATTTTAATCATGATAGTGAGGTGTTGAGATCATGGAAAGAGGCATGAAGAATAGTCAAAGGCCTAGTAAGGTATGAAGACTATGTTATATAGAGAGGGTGTAAGTATGATGGGGTATCAAGATAAATTTCCAAGAAAAGTGTAAGTAGGTGAGTATTTAAAAAGGTGATTTAAGTTATTTTAAGCTTATTCATGCATTTTGAGGTCAAAGTTTGAAGGATAAGGCATGAAAATGTGTTTTAAGGTCTATCGAGTGCATAGAATGAAGGGTTCTAAACCTAAGAAGGATTTTCTTGTGATTATTATCTCAAAAATAATTTTCATGGGAACCTAATATATTCATGGTAGATGGGGAAGGGTCCTATCTTGATATGCTAGACAATTTTTTTTAATTTGAGGGGCTATGTTTTATGAACAATTGTTAAGAATGGAAATAGGTTTAAACCCTCCTAAAACCCTAATAAGGACCCGATGTTGAATATATTGATAAAAAGTGACAATAATGGATTAATATGGATAGATAAGTTATTTAAGTTTGTATTCAACACTACCATTCACCTCTAGGTGTGATTAAGATGTCAAGTATGTGAGTATACCCTTTAGGAAGGTGTTAATTTCTCAGAGATTTGTTATAGCAGTTAGATTTGACCAAGTCAGAGTATAAAAATGGATGGAGGATGAAGCTTGAGACTCATTTTTAATATCCATGAAGGATTATAGATAAGTTATATCCCTAAAGTGTGTTAAATTGGTCATCCAAGATATCTAGTCACTAACAGGCCTAATGGTGCAAAGTGAAAACTTAGGTAGTAGCGAGAAGATGATTAGGAATGTGTTATCATGATATAAGGATGAAACCAAGTGAATATAGATGTTGTTTTTGGATGTTATTTGGCCTACATACCAAAAATTTCCTAAGTGTCAGAGGGTTGACATTCAAGCAAGACTTCAAATTTTACACAGCAGAAGACTTTGGGTTTTTTGGATGGAGAAGTCTTCAAATTTTACAAGAAACATAACTTATTTCAATTTATGAGTATTCAATAGTTAAAACCCCTTAGTAGAAGTAATTTAGGTTGGAAAACCTAAATTACTCTTGACAATACAAATTGGGTTTTGAGAAGTGCTTTGTTTATGAAAGTTTTATCAGCAGAAGTAATCCAGGTTGGAAAATCTGAATTACTCTTGATAGTGCAAATCAAGTTTTGATAAGTGCTTTAACTATGAAATTTTTATCAGTAGAAGTAATTTGGGTTTAGAAACCTTAATTACTCAGGATAGTGCATTTTGGGTTTCCCAGGGTGAATGACTTATCTTTTTTTATAAGTAACAAGCAATGAAGAATCTAAAGTAGGTGCCAGTGAAGAGTCTAAAGGATTCCTTCAAAATAATTTTCAAAAATAGAGAAGGTGAATGACATTTTTTCCACAAGATAAAATTCCAAATGAAAGAATAAACTAAGGTTCAATATAATTCCAAAGGAAATGGACCAAATAAAGCCCATAGGAAGTCAAAGTGAAAAAACCTGAGGGAATAAAGAAGGAAAAGAAAAATTTAGAAGGAAAGATATCCTTCGAATAAAAAGTTAAAAGGAATTCCTTTAGACTTTTTGTCTAAAGGATTCCTTCAAGAAAAATGCAAACAAATCAATGAAAAGGGGCAAAAAATAATAAAGCTAAGGAGATAATAAAAGTCCATAAGAAAACCAAAGGTAAATCTAGGGGGCAAGACATAAGAGCCAAACAGAATAAAATTGGAAAAATTGGCAAGAAAGAAATCCGAAGGAATATAAGGCCAAGGAAATAGCCAAAAAGCCTTAAGATAATATATACAGGCAAAGCAAAATATATGAAGAAAATTTGAGACCAAAGGAAATCTGTAGATAAAAAAGAATATCCAAAAGAATTAGGCTAAGGAAAAATCCAAGAAATCTAAGGAAATATAGATAAAATAATCTAAAAATAGAATCCCACCAAAAATAAACACGAATAGGCAGACCAAAATAAGAGAAAATACATGCAAACAAGGGCTATTTTGGGTAGATTTCTAAGTTTTAGTTGACCCATAGTTTGACAAGTCAAAGTCATGCTTCTCTAAATGTTCCAATAGTCTGAGTAGAACTCATCTATTGAATCTTAACATGGATTTGCATGCAAAGAGAAGTAGGCATTTTAAAAAGCCCAGCCTTCCACTTTCAAATGCCAAAGAGCTAGGCTCTAATTTTAGACATGGCTCAGTTGATCATGCATAAGTGAAGTCAAACATTTGAGCCCACCATCCATTTTTTAATGTGAGGAATTTTCATGCAAGAAAAAATAGACCTTTTTAAAGGCCAAGTTTGTTTGAGTTTACTCCCTCTCTGTTTTCAAATGCCAATCTCTTGGCTTTTTGTAATTTTCTATATTAATGGCTTTTCATCCTTTTAAAAAGGATCCCTCTCTTGGTAAAACTAGACTCTACCATTGGTGAGTTGTGTAACTTATTTAATCAATAGAAGGACTGTATTTTTAGAGTTCAAGTGTTGGTATAGTGTACATTAATTCAGTAATTTGTATACGTGGTAGATTTCTCTCCCTTCCCAAATTTTGATTCATACATAGTTACTAGCTTATCATGTTATGTAGGTCTTGTTCAATATTTTATAGGTATTTTTTTGAAGCTATAAGTGGATGTTAGGTGGCTACCTAGTGTCTTGTATCAGACCTCTCTCCATTATTTTCCCTCACATTTTATCATTAGAGTGAACCTTCTCATGAAATACTTATGCATAGTGATCAATTGAAATCAAAGATCTTCTTTTTCCCTTGTTTGTTTAGTGTTCAAGGTTCCAAGTAGGGTGGATCAACATTCTAGTATATCACCATCATTAAGTAGGATTTCCCCTTTAAGTTTCTTTCTACCTTTCCATGGTAGTTTGCAACATAGAGTAGAGATCCTCATTGATACATCTTATAAGAACCAGCCTTCTCTAGAGTTTCTTCTCACCATTGAGGCACCCACCCTCGTGAAAAGATCCCATTGTTTCAACTGGAGAGAGGATTATCCATTTTATCACATCTTTGATTTAGGGTGAAACTCTAGGTTGATAATAGTTTTTGGCATGCCCAATGGGACCCATTTGGAGCTGGTCTTAATGAAATCAAAGTTGCAAAAACATTCTTTAAGAAGTATTTGGTGATTCCAAGCTCAAGGGGTTGCTTCTAATAATCCAATCACACTTTCCATGTAAGTATTGCATTATCATAAATGAGTTTGATGGATGTATATGAAGAGAATTCCTATGCTATGTTTCCTTATCAACCTAATGATGGATCATACTAACCTTATCATGATGCCTATGAGCCTTTTTATGAACCTAATCAGCCTTATTATGAGTATTATAAAATATATGTTGAGCCATATCAGTCATATGAGTAGCCTTGGCTCTAGGAAATAATGGATGAGATAGAGCTCAAAATACTAGCATATGCGATGAAAGTTTGTTCAAACTCTAAGTATGAAGAAGTGAATGGTCTATTCCAAAATGTGTCCAATGATCTAGAAGAGATAAATGAGCTATGAATTTTTGTATTAGAGAAGATGGAGGCTTGGGATAGGCATAAAATCAAGTTGAGTCACTTGTCTATAAAGGGTTCTTGTACTCCTTATATTCATGAGGTTCTTAACCATGCCCAGTGTGTGCCGAGGGAGCTTCTTAGCTAGAGTCAAGAGCCTATTCAAGTGACTATTCATAAGAATAAACCTTCCTATAGTCCCCTTTCCTCAACATTCATTCCTCAAGCTCAAGTTGTCTAGGAAGACAAGCAGGTTTTAGACTTTGATGAGGTAATGACCAAGTGAAAGGAATAAAATATAGAGGTCTTTAAGAGTTTCTCTTTCCCTCCTCTCCAAAACTCCCTAGATAATTCCATTGCCCTCAAGATTCCAAAATTTGATCATGATCAACCTCCCATGCTTCATTTTTCCTCTCAAACAAATGAATTTCATCACCCTCCCACCATCTCCCTTCTTCAGGAGGAGCTTGTTCTTTGGAGGATTGAGAAAGAGGTTGCGGCTATAGGTCAAGTTCTTGCACAGTGTGTGGAGGATGCTTCAAATGTGTTTAAGGAAGAATTTTCTATTGATACTTCATGTAAGGTTGTAGTTGAGCATC
Organism: Torreya grandis; assembly: GCA_037957365.1. Taxonomy (NCBI): domain Eukaryota; kingdom Viridiplantae; phylum Streptophyta; class Pinopsida; order Cupressales; family Taxaceae; genus Torreya; species Torreya grandis. The sequence goes on along the minus strand of JARHVA010001089.1, from coordinate 2,814,345 downwards.
CAATTATATTTAAGAATGAGAAGGTTTATCTTGATGTAGAGGAAATCCAAGAGGAGTTGGTACAGATTGAAGTCATAAATGAGTTACAGGTATCTCCTATTGAGAAATATCTAGATAGATTTCAAGATAATTTAATTCAAATAGATCAAAATAAGGAATAAAAATGTGATTGGTAGTTGTACCTTGAATCTCTTCAAGATATTAAAAAGCTTTGTATGGATATGTTGACTACTAAAGAGCATGTTTATGAAAAATCTGATCAAGAATCACCTATTCAAGATCATAATATAGATTGGGTTGCCTATTCAAAGCTCCTTGAAGATCTAGATGAACTTGTAGTAGTCAATAAAAAGGGTGTGGCCACTCAAGAATAATGCATAAGGTGTGGTAGATGACAAGTAGTGCAAAAAATATCAGGAAGTATTTGATGAGTTTGTCTTTGTTGGTGACTTGTTTATTATTGATGACTCATTTGAGAAGATGTTAATATAGTTGGTGGATAATAAAAATGCCTTATCAAAGGTTATGATTGATAAACATCCTACCTTACAACTAGTACCATCTCTTGGAGTGACTTAGTTTAAGAATTTCCCTTTTGATCCAGGTGGATCGTGCTTTGTCATGGTTAGTTAGGTTCTTTGTTAGTTTATTTTCTTCCAAGTGTTGTTTCAGCACATTAGTTTCATTCAGTAATGTTCCAATAAGTGTTTTTTTGCACATGTGTTTCTTAGTTAGTTTTCCTACTTTCATGTGTTTCCCTTCTTATTTTGAAGGAGAAAGGTTACTTTAGCCATGATTAGAGAAGATTTTCAGTTAGAAATCAAGTTTATCACTGTTTTGTAAGTTCAAATAGCATTTATATGGTCTGAGTTCTCAAGCATAGTAGGAATGTTTCCCTACGAGTCACCAAAAATGTTGGCCATTTTTTGGCCTACATACCAAAATTTTGCCTAAGTGTGAGAGGGTGGGCATTCAAGCAAGACTTTAGGTTTTACACAGCAGAAGACTTTAGATTTTTTGGAAGGATAAGTCTTTGGGTTTTATAAGAGATATAACTTATTTCAATTTATGAGTAATCATCAGTTGAAACCCCTCGGTGGAAGTAATCTGGGTTGGAAAACCTGAAGTACTCTTGACAATACAAATCAAGTTTTGAGAAGTGTTTTACTTATGAAAGTTTTATTAGCAAAAGTAATCAGGGTTGGAAAACTCAAATTACTCTTGATAGTGTAAATCAGGTTTTGATAAGTGATTTGCTTATGAATTACTCTTAACAGTGCAAATTAGGTTTTGAGAAGTGCTTTGATTATGAATTACTCTTGATAGTGCAAATTAGGTTTTGAGAAGTGCTTTGATTATGAAGGTTTTATCAATAGAAGTAATCTGGGTTGGAAAACCTGAATTACTCTTGATAGTACAAATCAAGTTTTTAAAAGTGCTTAGCTTATGAAAGGTTTATTAGCAAAAGTAATCTAGGTTGGAAAACTTGAATTACTCTTGATAGTGCAAATCAGGTTTTGAGAAGTGCTTTGCTTATGAAAGTTTTATCAATAGAAGTAATTTGGGTTTAGAAACCTAAATTACTCGAGATAGTGCATTTTAGGTTTCCCAGGGTGAATGACTTATCTCTTTCTATAAGTAACAAGCAATGAAGAATCTAAAGTAGGTGCCAGTGAAGAGTCCAAAGGATTCCTTTGAAATAATTGTCAAACATAGAGAAGGTGACTGACATTTTTTCCACAAGATAAAAGTCCAAATGAAAGAATAAACCAAGGGTCAACAGAATTCCAAAGGAAATGGACCAAATAAAGCCCACAAGAAGTCAAAGTGAAAAAACCTAAGGGAATAAAGAAGGAAAAGAAAAATTTAGAAGGAAAGATATCCTTTGGACAAAAAGTTTAAAGGAATTCCTTCAGACTTTTTTGTCCGAAGGATTCCTTCAGAAAAAATGCAAATAAATCAAAAAAAGGGGTAAAAAATAATAGAGCCAAGGAGATAATAAAAGTCCGTAAGAAAAGAAAATTTAAATCCAGGGGGCAAGACATAAGAGCCAAAGAGAATAAAATCATAAAAAAAATTAAGAAAGAAATCTGAAGGAATATAAGACCAATTAGAGCCAAAAAACTCGAAGATAATGTATATAGGCAAAGTAGAATATCTGAATAAAATCCAAGACCAAAAGAAATCTATAGATAAAAAAGAATATCCAAAAGAATTAGGCTAAGGGAATAGCTAGGAAATCTAAGGAAATATAGACAAAGTAATCCAAAAATAGACACAAACATGCAGACCAAAATAAGAGAAAATACATGCAAACAATGGCTCTTTTTAGTAGATTTTTAAGTTTTAGTTGACCCACAGTTTGACTAATCAAATTCATCCTTCTCTAAACATTCTAATAGTCTGATAGAGCTCATCTATTGACTCTTAACATGGATTTGCATGCAAAGAGAGGTGGGCATTTTAACAAGCCCAGTCATCCACTTTCAAACACCAAAGAGCTAGTCTCTAATTTTAGACATGGCTCAGTTGATCATGCATAAGAAAAGTCAAATGTTTGAGCCCACCATCCACTTTTAAATGTAGGGAATTTTCATGCAAGACAAAATAGACTTTTTTAAAGGTTGAGTTGGTTTGAGATTACTCCCTCTCTATGTTTAAATGCCAATCTCTTGGATTTTTGTTATTTTCTATATTAATGACTTTTTAGCCTGGTAAAAAGGATCTCTCTCTTGGTAAGACCAGAATCTACCATTGGTGAGTTGTGTAACCTCTTTAATCAATAGAAAGATTGTATTTTCAGATTTCAAGTGTTGGCATAGTGTACATTCATTCAGCAATTTACATACGTGGTAGATTTCTCTCCCTTCCCAAATTCTGATTCGTACCTAGTTGCTAGCTTATCATGTTATGCAAGTCATGTTCAGTGTTTTATAGGTCTTTTGTTGAAGCTATAAGTGGATGTTAGGTGGCTACATAGTGTCTTGTATCATACCTCTCTCTATCATTTTCCCTCACATTTTATCATTGGATTGAACTTTCTCATGAAATACTTATGCATAGTGATCAATTGAAATCAAAGGTCTTCCTTTTCCCTTATTTTTTCATTGTTCAAGGTTCCAAGTAGGGTGGATCAACATTCTAGTGTATCACCATCATTAGGTAGGATTTCCCCTTCAAATTTCTTTCTCACTTTTCCATGGCAGTCTGCAACACAGAGTAGAGATCCTCATTGATACATCTTACAAGAACCAACCTTCTTTGGAGATTTTTTTCACTATTGAGGAACCCACCCTCATGAGAAGATCCCATTGTTTCAATTGGAGAGAGGATTAGACATTTTAGCACATCTTTGATTCAGGGTACAACTCCAAGTTGACCCATAGTTTGACTAGTCAAAGTCACACTTCTCCAAATGTTCTAGCAGTCTGAGTAGAGCTCGTCTATTGACTCTTAACATGGATTTGCATGAAAAGAGAGGTGGGAATTTTAACAAGCCCATCCTTCCACTTTCAAATGATAGAGAGCTAGTCTCTAATTTTAGACATGGCTTAGCGAATCATGCATAAGGAAAGTCAAATGTTTGAGCCCACCACCAGCCACTTTTCAATGCAAGGAATTTTCTTACAAGACAAAATAGACTTTTGTAAACGCTGAGTTGGTTTGAGTTTACTCCCTCTCTATTTTCTAATGTCAATCTCTTGGATTTTTTTAATTTTCTATATTAATGGCTTTTTAGCCTTGTAAAAAGGATCCCTCTCTTGGTAAGACCAGACTCTACCATTGGTGAGTTGTGTAACCTCTCTAATCAATAGAAGGACTATATTTTCAGATTTCAAGTGCTGGCATAGTGTAAATTCTTTCAAAAATTTGCATACATGGAAGATTTCTCTCCCTTCCCAAATTTTGATTCATACCTAGTTGCTAGCTTATCATGTTATGCAGGTCATGTTCAGTATTTTAAAGGTCTTTTGTTAAAGCTATAAGTATATGTTAGGTGGTTGAATAGTGTCTTGTATCAGACCTTTCTCCATTGTTTTCCCTCATGTTTTATCATTGGATTGAACCTCCTCATGAAATACTTATGCATATTGATCAATTGAAATCAAAGGTCTTCATTTTTCCCTTATTTGTTTAGTGTTCAAGGTTCCAAGTAGGGTGGATCAACATTCTAGTGTATCACCATCACTAGGTAGGATTTCCCCTTAAAATTTCTTCCTCCCTTTTCCATGGTAGTCTAGATCATAGAGTATAGATCCTCATTGATACATATTATAGGAACCAACCTTCTCTAGAGGTTCTTCTCACCATTGAGGCTTCCACCCTCGTGAGAAGATCCCATTATTTCAACTGGAGAGAGGATTAACAATTTTAACACATCTTTAATTTAGGGTGCAACTCCAAGTTGACAACAGTTGTTTAGGACTTTTAATACATGTTCATGTTCAATATAATTTTTTGAGGCTACTGATTTTAGTGAAAAAGTTTCTCATAAGTTGACCTATTTGGTTCATATGAGAAAGTGAGATATAAGGTCATGAGATTGGTCTACAAGACCAATATTGCCATTTGACCATATTGTATTTTTATTTGATAATGTTATAATGATGACATAGGATCATCAAAATTCATAGGGAGTCTTTTAAATTGGTCATGCTGGTGTTGAAGGTCAATGTCACCATGACTGTGCTTTAAGGTAAAATTGGTAGTTTTGGGAAAGCAAATTATAGTGATGAGTCTGAGACTCTATGCCCTGAGTTAAAGTATATAATTTATATGGAATTTTTTTTGAAAATTTTATGTCCTATACATGCCTTTTATATTGTTTTATATTCATTTAAAGTGATTGAAATGTTTAAGCCAAAATGGCTTGTCTGGTTCTGGTTTGATTGTGTGTAGTAAGGTCAAAAGATGGGTCTGCTTGACCAATATTTGATATTAAACCTTATGATTTTTGTATTTGAAAGTGGTATAGAGATTTAAAATAATATTTTTAAAGTGTCAGTTGTCATAGTAAATCTCCTTTCAAGCGTTTAAGATCAAGTTGTTAATAACTAGTTTTTTAAGTATTTTGACAGTTCTGAGTGAGCAAGTTACAGAGTTTGTCTTAAGCTATTGTCTAAGTTAATTTATTACAAGTAGTTGGGGATGTTCATGAGGTAATTTTTTATATTTATATATGTTTAAATTTTCATGGGAGAGATTATAAAGGAGTGATTAAACTTCATTCTTACAAGATAGTTTTTGAGGTGTAGAGGCCTAATAGGGAAGTTATCCTCAAGAGGGTTTTAGGGTATGAACACAAGATGAAGATCTAACCAAGTATGTAAGAGGTTATAATAAGTAATTTTAAAAAAACTTTAGTTGTTTTTAATGGTTTTATAAGGATATCATGATATGATAAGATCAAGTCTCAATGTCAAAAGAGCAGACCTAATGAAGTAGGTCTCCATGAGACCTAAAGGGTGAGTAAGACCAATGTTGGTCATTGAGTCAGAGTATACCAATTGAATTAAGATGAAATTAAAGTAAAACATATTCTATAAACATGTTTTATATTTTTTGGTTACATGACATGTAGGTGATCAAGCATGAGAGAGATCAAATAGTGTTTTGGGTACACACAGGCCTAATATGAATAGTGTTAATGGAGTGTTTCAAGTGGTGGTTGGACCTAAAAGGTGTCATGGAATTAAGATGATATTAGTGTGGGTATATTTGAGATTTATGTGAATTTTTATTTCTATGTGTGGATTTTGAAATTTTTCCAAGGAGATCAAAGGGCAACGTGTCCTAAAGAAGGCTTAATGGAATTAGGTCTCTATGAGACCTAAAGAAGGATTTGGTCTATTTGAGTTATGACAAACCTAATGTAATGATTGATTCATGTTTGTATAATGTCTTAAATCTTATTTTTTTTCAAATATAAGTGGGTAAGTGTGTATTTCCAACCAAGATGTGTTTTGGCAAGATCCTAGTATAAGAACAAGGCTAATTAAGCCTATTTGAGAGAGTTCAATGTATGGGTGCATGAGTAAGTGAAATAGAAGATTGAATAATATAAGGAGGTATTTCAAACAATAATAGGTGTGTATAGTATCTATAATTAATATATGATAGTATGTTTTAGTATGAATATCAAGGTCATATGACCTAATCAGTCTTGAAGAGACCTAGTTGAGTGAAGAAGCCTAGAAGGCAGTTTGAGAGGGATAAAAGAGTGAGAAGAGATAAAGAAGATGATAATCATATATTGTGTGATTAAAAATTATTTATGAATGTTATAAAAAACTTTAGGTGGCTACATTAATGCTAATTCATCTAGGGGGTTAGTGCCTACCTCCTTATAGGTTGGTGCTTTTTAAAGCCTAGTTGAGTGGATACTTGACTAGTTAGGGTTGATGTTCCATGTAGAGTTTGTGTTTCAATTAATATTATATTTTTTTATTATATTAATATAGTCCATTTTTATATACTATTTTATTTTATTCTTCATGAGGGTTTCCCACATATATGATGTGTTATCTTATTTCATTCTCTTTTATGGTTGTTTATTCTTGCTAAATCTCTATTTTTGTATGAATGGATCATGAATGTTAAGTTCAATTTAATGAATGGTGTGAAGACACTTATTCACCCCCTATCAATTATTTTTATTCCAACATCCTTATAACTAAACCCTAGAATAGACCTCTTCTAGTAATCCTCAAGTGTTTGTACCAATGTCATACCAAGATACATATATGCTTATCACAATAAAGGGCCTCATGGAGGACCACTTTATACATATTTAAAAAACATATCAAATGTATTTGAACTTAGCACATAATTTTAATAACATGGCCATGTCAAATTCTCTTCTCATCAAGTTAGCTCCTTCAATAGGATTATTACTTGAATTGACAAGTAAGATAATTTGGGTATAGACCCATTTGCGTAAAGCACTTCAATTAGAGACATATTCAATGTCCAATCTATTGAATAATTTTCTACTACTTCTATGTATAAAATCTACCAAATATAGTGGATAATATGCAGTGACATCTAATTCAAGCCAAAATACTTTAAATGCATCAATAACTAGTTCAAAATAAATTCCTTTAATAAACACCATGAGTGGTTCAAAACAACAGGGGGTAGGAACTCATATGCCCTAATAATCTACCTCTAATCCTCAACCATATGTTTCATCAAGCACAAAACTATAAGGATTAAGTAGTCAAGAGATAACCAGTGCCTTGCCTTAACAAAACATGACACATGTTACTCCACCATAAACGTGATGATTAGCATTTCACAACAACAAACATAGTCCATTATACTAATGAAATAGAGGCAAAAAAATTTGCCACCTCAACAAGGGGTAACAAATGTTACATATCACTAACTAGTGACAAGTACACCTCTTTAGTTGTAGACCAATATACCTTTACAATCAAAAACATTGTCTAATCAACACCATGTGTCTATTAGTTAGTGATAATTGTTGAATATCCTATAAGTGCCTACTTCACAACAAGTGTTCACATAAAAAAGAGGTACTACTATTCAAAAAATACTAATCAGGAAACAATTTGCCTTTTATTTTAATTATGCCACAAATTCAATGATAGGACCTTATTTCATAACAAGCTCCCATTATTCAGATAGGTTTGACTAGTTGGCAATAAGTCCCTACTCAATTGTAGCAGACATAATTCTTCAATCAAAGCCACATCCTTACATCTCAGCCATAATTCCCTCAAAACTAAGCCTATATACTAAATCCAAACTAGAATATCACACCACAACATGTGCAATTTCAACAATCCCATCCCAAGATGTGGATGCATATTCCTGGTCAGCTCCCCAACCAATCCAACATGTCATAGTAAACCATGCCTCCATTACACCCTAGTAAAAGTAATTCACCTTTGACTATTAAACCTCCACCTTAGGCCAATGTCCCATCTAGTTTCTTTGCATAAGAAATGTAGCAAATGAAGGATGTAATTGCTTCCATCCAAGCTAGGAAGTAGACCAAGAAGTTTAAGTTGGATGATGTGTGTTCCTACCCATTCAACATGGAGTATCTACAAATACCATTTCCTCTAGGGTATGAATCACCAAAGTTTGAAAAATACAATGGTAAAGGAGACTCAAAGGCCTATTTAATATAATTATTTATTGATTTCTATCTGGTGGATTATAGTGACATATAAGTCCTACTATTGTCTCCTCAAAGTCTAGCAAGACAGGCTTTGTAATGGTTCCTAAAATTGCCAAAGAATTTGGTTTCTAATTTTGATGACCTTTCAGACAAGTTTATGCAACATTTCTCCTACAATATCAAACATGAGATTTTATAGGTAGATCTAACTTAGGCCAAATAAAAGGGTGGTTAAATATTTGTAAGATATCTATAGTGATGGAGAACACTTGCTAGCTACTTCACTCATAGCTTATTAGAAAAACAATTGGTTGTTATGTTTACCAAAAATTTGTGTAGTGAGATATCTTACCATCTAGAGTTTTAGTGTGCACACACTTTTAAATATATTATCAACAAAGGTTTACTAATCAAAAAGGACCTTATTAACAAAGAGATTATCAAACTTGCCTCATTAAATCAAAATCAGAATCAAAACCAAGGAAATGGCCAAAATTAGAACCAAAACCAAGTCTAATCACAAGAGTGGGCACCAGCCTAAGCCAATAATTATGAAAAATCCAAGCATTTTAATCACAAAAATAAAGTTATTAGAAATGGAGTAACTGAGTTTCATCATGTCTAAATGATGTAAACAATATCTACTTAGTCTATGCCATAAATGCAATACTCCTCACTAACAACCCATTTAGTAAGTGTAGCCTTTATACTAGCCTAGACTAGTTCAACAAACACAACAACCATTACCTTTTCAAACCCCTCCTTTATAGATAAATTTGCATGTTCATCGAGTCTTAAGTGACCTTGGAGAACCTATTAAACTCATGTTTCATTAACTAGTTGTACCAATATCAAAGCATTATCTTGAGGCATTCCTTATTTAAAATGGTACTAAGAAAATGAGTTGTGTGAATAACATCAGGTTCATGGGCATAATCTACATCATTATGTGCAGATCAAGCACCTTATTGAAAATATGTTAGAAAATAGGGAGATAACATTAGATAATGGAGCATCTATGTCCAATCAAAACATAGGTATTTATCAAAACCCATTTCCATAACATAATAATAATAATAATAATAATAATAATAATAAATAAAAATTTCAAAGGCCATAACAATAACATTAATAGTATCAATAACCAAGACAACAACAACAACACCAGCAACAATAATAACGTCAACCAAATGGATGGAACTAAGGCTAGGATGATGCCAATACCCAATAGACTTACCACATAGTTTCACATGACTAAAACAAGGTTATAGGCCATATTGCAGGAGGTCATGTTTCCACCATTACCATCAATCCAAGACCAAGTGATAACCAAATAGGACCATTGTTGAACAATTCCAACCAACCAATCTATGCAAGTGATCCTTCCTTGACTTGGGACTACATACAGATGTACCAACAAGTAGAGATTACTACTTTTAGACCTTATATTGATAACTCATCATTGCCCCATGACCACATATAAGTGCACCAAAAATAAATACTTATCCTATTTGGTCCCCCTCCACCATCATTTTCTAGCAACACTAGTCTTGTATCTAATCTCAATTATGTAATCACAACTTGATGGTTAAAGATAACCATTCCCAACCCACATCCATATGCCACCAAACCCATTCAATCCACCATTTTATAAAGGAACAAGCCATATACCACTATAAAATAAAAGGCCTTTTATATTGTGGAATAACTTTAGAAGATACCCACACAAATTTCCATTTTAGATTTATTGTGTATATCTACTATCTATAAGAATATCTTAATAGAGTTCCTAGGCTAATCCCAAGTTCCAAATAACATAGGCCCAGATAAATTACAAGATTTGGTTGGACATCTAGCCCCTGGCCAATAATTGATCTATGACCAAATTGATATGTCAGCCCTTGGCCCTCTCCATAACAATCCATTGTACATTGAAGTTATCATAATGTGGCATAAAGTGAAACATGCCATCATAGATAATGGAATTGGGCCTAAATATTGTGTCTCTGAAGCTCATCAAGCACCTCAAATACATAATATCTTATCTCTAACCATAAATTATCACTATCAAGTCCTATGACAATGAAGAGAGAGAATCACAATACACTATAATCTTACCAATTATCATTGGGTCCTTGACCCACAATACACTAGTCATGTGTTGGACCTAGATTTGTCATACAATTTGATTTTGGGTAGACCTTGGATACATGAGATTTGTGCAATCCTTTCAACATTACACCAGTGTCTCAAGTTCTCTCATTCATGTATGGAGGTCACCATCCATAGATATTTACATACCTATGAACATTGTAAACATTTTGAGGCCAAGTACAAAAACTATAACTACTACTTTGGCCTAGATCCAGTTACCAAGAAGGAAAAAGGCAAACAAATACTTGTGGATTTACTAGAGGCCAATTACATAGACCCAAATAGTCTGGATTTAGCTTCCCATATGCCACCTTCTAAAATGTCTAATCATTTTACCATCATGGCTAATGGCTTAGGAGAATATTTGACCCATGACACATGTCACATTGCCAAGCTTCCACAGAACCCTAAGTATTATGGAAGACCTAAAGCCAAGCCACATTACATGGAATGGAAATGAAAAGGAAATAGTAAACTACATATTCTAGATCTTATCATTTTCACATTGACCAAGAACAAGACCCACTTACAAATCATGAATCATGGCTATATAATGACAAACTAGTCGATTACTATAAAAATGCTAAATGCCCCATTTCTAATAGGATCATGGAGAATCAAACCTATGAAAGAGGAGGCCTTAGGCCAAATCAATAGGGAACTCTTGATTTAATCTCTATAACATGGTACAAAGGAACTTATGTTCTTGTATTTCTTATTCACATTCTAATTCCAATGACAAGTGATGATGATCCAACAGTGAAGTGAAGTCTAATCACATCCTTTATGAATACTTAGCCAATACCAATCTATTTAACACCCATGCCATTTGTACCCTTAGCACAGTTACTCATAATAATCTATTTCCTCTATATCACACTCAACTTATAGCCTAGGACCAACAAAAATCTATAGTACCTATAACTGAGCTTGAAAATGATGAGGCCTTTTACAATTTTTAAGGCCTAAGATATAATGTCCCATTGTTAGACCACAAAAAAGGGTTATGAATCAAATTGGATCTTGCAACTTATTTTGGAGAATGGGTGAACACCCTTAGCCACAAAAAAATGAATAAAATATTGAGGTCCCAAAGTGAAAACCTCTTTGAGGCACTTTTGGACCAAGGTAAAAGTAAAGAGAAATATCAGTCTTCTGGTGAAAACCTATTTTAGGTTCCATTAGATGGGGGTGTTCACCTTTCCCCTAATGAATCTCAGGAGACCACCAATGTTGAACTTGCCTATGGGTTTGAGTTTAGTAATGAAGAATAACATGCCTTTGACCATATTATTGAAGAGTTTATAATAGTGTTTTGTAACATGGCCATCCCTACCATTGGGAGAATCCAATTTGTCTTATTTAGAAGATCTTGAAGAACAAGTCTAGATAAATGACTTTACTATTGCAGGATAATTTAAATCATTGCCAACTATTTTGGAATATGGATCAAATATCCTCATAGAAGACACTACAAAAATCAACATCGAGACTCTAGATGACCCAAAATGGATCAAGTTATATGCGTCCCTCATCGAGGAGGAATGTGACATCTTTACATCCCTTTTAAGGGATTTTGTGGACATATATACATGGGCCTATTCAAACATGTGAGGTTTTGACCCCACCTTGGTTGTACACCATCTTGTTGTACATCTTGATGTTAAACCTATGAAACTGAGTTATACAAGATGCATCCTCACATTTCTATATTATTAAATAAAGAGTTGTAAAAACTCTTAGAATTGAGATGTATTCAAATGATTGACTACTTAGAGTGGATCTCAAATGTTATTCTAGTCATCAAGAAGCCAAAAAGAATTAGAATTTGTACTAATTTTAGGGACATAAACAAGGCCTACCCCAAGGATGATTTTCTCTGATAAACATTGACATGATTGTTGACTCCACAATGGGGTATGAAATGATTTCACTAATGGATGAATTTTCAAGAGATAACCAAATCTAGATTGTGCCAGAAGACCAACATAAGACAACATTCACCACTCCTTGGGAAATTTTTATCATCAAGTTATGCCATTCAGTCTCAAGAATCCTATGCCACATACCAAATAGCCATGACCATCATATTTCATTATATGATTCATGACATTGTTGAATACTATGTTGAAGACATATTAGGTAAATCAAAGACCCAGGCCAATCATCTAACCATGCTATGTAGAATGTTTGAGAGGTTTAGTGAATACAAGGTCAGACTTAATCCTAAGAAGTGTGTTTTTAGTGTCACTTTAGGCAAATTTATAGGCTTCATTATGTCCCATCAAGGCATTAAATTTACCCCACCAAAGTATGAGCTATTATAGAGATGCCACCACCTTCAAATTTGAAACAGATCCATAGTTTGCATGGCAAAATTTAGTCTATTAGATGCTTCATTTCTTAGTTGGATAACAAATTCAATCCATTTACACACCTATTTAAGAAAGGGGTCACATTTCATTGGGATGAAGAATGATATAAATCTGTTTAGTATCTCAAAGATTATCTTGCCAATCCACTTGTTTTTTTGCCACTTATACAAGGAAAGACATTCCTACAGTATCTATCTACTATGAGCAAAGCCTTGGGGGAACTTATAGCTCAGCATGATGATAGTGGAAAGGATCAAGATGTGTACTATCTAAATTGTACACTATTTTCATATGAACATAATTATACACCCATATAAAAAGCCTATTTAGCTATGGTCTTTTCAGCCTAGAAGTTATGACATTACATGTTAAAGAACAAGACCATAGTTATTTCCAAAGTAGATCCACTAAGGTATCTACTATCCAAGATAGTTTTACATGGCCAAATAGATCATTCTTATGAGTGAGTTTGAGATCAAATGCATCAACAAAAAATCCATAAAGGGATAAGTTCTTATAGATTAACTTGTTAGAGCTCCCCTTGTAGATACCAAACCACTTACTTTTCAATTCTTAGATGAGTCCATTATGACCATCATTGAAACACCTCTTGAGGAGCAATACTAGAATCTATATTTTGATGAATCATTCATGACACATGGATTGGGGGTGGCCTATTATTTATTACACCACAAGTGGATCTTATCCCTAAATCATTTCGTATCAACTTTCCTTGTACCAAAAACATGGTAAAATATGAATCACTAATTTCAAGTCTTTGTCAAGTAGTACAATGGAATATTTGACATCTCAATGTTTATGGTGATTCTTAGTTAATCATCAATCAAGTTACAGACTACTTTCAGACCAAAGATGACAAGATGGTACCATACAAGGCCATGATCAACACTCTCAAATAGCAGATTGCCGACATACATTTTGAACACATACCAAGAGCTAGTAATGGAATAATAGATGTCATGGCCATAATTGGCTCTTTGATCTTCCACACTGATAAGGCAATATAATATGAATTCCTTGTTGAAAATCTTCTCATGCCTGCTCATGACCCTTCAACCATCATAATGATCTATGATATTGTTGGTCCCAGCTCTATATGGTATTAAGACCTCCTTACCTACCTTAATGACCATATTATGCCACCAAACCTATCTCATAAATATAAAAAGGCCTTTACCCACCTATCCTCATGATATACCTTACTTGGACCAAACTTTTACTATCATAACTTTACTGGATTCAAAATTCACAACACTTATTTTTGGTGTCAAGCCTCAGACCACATGATCAAATATTCCCATTATGTTAATGAAACCCCCCACCCTTCAGTAGGTGAAGTGCTTGGTTGGAAGGTGGTGGTGAGGTAAAATAATTAGTACAATCAAAACTCAAAATCCCCTATTGGAAATAACAAGCTAATGCATTCTTCAAACATAACCACTTTGTCACCCTCAAATTAAACCCCACCCACTTATGCCCCATAACCCAACCCTAGATCAACCATGAAAAGTGATATGTAGGCTATTAATTTCATAACTAAACCATAAGATTATATCCTATGGGTTCTCTTTCTTTCAAACACAAGCTTCACAACTTATTTCAACCAACATTCTAATGATGAACCCATGGGAAATACCTCCATCTCCATGTAGGCAAGTCACTTATTATTCAAGGAGTCTTTCTTCTAGTAGTGAGGATAATGAGTTTGATCATCCTAAGAGGTAACATGTTGTGTTTACATACTTTCTTACAAACTGACAACATAACACTTTATTGATAAATTGTTTTTCAACATTAGAGGGCTTAGAGGGAAAAACCATGAACCTTGATGATCTCCAAAGAATGTTTTATCATGTAATATATGTGGATTTAAAGACCTAAGACATAAGTATTTATTATGGGATAACTATTAAATATTTGTATATATACATATCTTGTGCCTACAGGAAATTAAGATTATTGGTTTTACTCTACAAATGGTAGCTAATGTCATCTAGCCTAGGGCTCTATGAGGTGGGGCATGATGTCTTAATTAATTTGATAGCTCTTATTTATGAATCCTTTATGGTGGACCCATCTAATCATGATATTTTTATGATTTTTAATTTTTCTAGGGAGAGTTTCAAAATTGTTAACATTTATGATTCCAAAGATTATGTTGAAAGGACATTTATTTGGAGATGTCTAGAAGATTCCCTCCCCATGGTCCACTATGTAATTTTTTTGGATTTTAACATGATTGAATCTATAAAATATAAATAATGGGTCATTAAAATATGATGGTGTGCTAGTGAGAGAAAAGCCTAGTTGTATATATAGAATAAGTTTGGCCTATTTAACTTGAACCACCACCATAGGCACTCATCTCCCACATATTGGTTTACTTGGTTTAAATATTAGTAAGGAACTAAATGAGTGCTCAAAATATTATATATGTCCCTCCTTTTGGACCATAATATCTTCTCTTTTTATCATAATTATTATTTTCCTATGAGTGAGATTATATATGTCCTGCTCTTGGATCACTAACCCATTTGATTTATAGTTGAATGGTCTACACCTCCCAATAAAATTCAAAATTAGTTATACTTGAATATTTTTCATCTCTATCATGTGTAAACCCTTGTCCACATCAATATATTTTATAATATTACCTCTTTTCCATCTATGGATTTTGGATGGAGTGAGTGGTGGGAAGCTACGATCACCCACACTGTTACCTTTCTTCATTTTTCTGGTTAGTTATTATCCCTTATTAGAAAATGAGTGAATTATACTTATATTATATAATTCAATCATCTTTCCCAAGTGTTATAAAACTCCCATTTAGATGATTATTTGATAAAATAAGTGGCTACTCTTAGGCAAAAATTTAAACTAGATAACCTTTATTAAGCCTGGGGAGTTCAATTATGAGCTCGTCTACACTAGCTCAAAATTGGAGATAGGGTTTTCAAGTAAATTTTTCAGTAGGATCATGGCTCATAATTCTACAAGACAAATAACATTCATTAAGGATGTGGGATACTATCTAACTAAACTTCTAGATATCCTTCAAGATTTTGTTCAACATTATAGCCAAGTTTTTTAAGCTCAACCTTCTTCGGAGGCTCAAAAAGTGGCCTTGAAAACTTTCTTAGATGTTTTTCACTAAAACATATTCCCTTCTCAAAATGTGGTGTGTGATAAATTTATATCCATAGAATAATTTCATCAAACAATAATGATCGTGGCTCAAGACAAAGCTCAAGGGGTCAATTGTTTCCCTTATGAGTTATACCAATCCATTTGGGATTTTGTTGGTCCTAATATTCAAAAAGTATAATTAGAAGCTCTTTCTTAGTGTTCATTGGGTAAGTTAATCAACAAAGGTAGTATCAAATTTACTCCCAAGAGTAGGGATCCTCAAATAATTTCTAATTGTTAGCCTATCACACTTATAAATGTCTCCTAAAACATTATAGCTAAATATTTAACCCCCAAAATTAGTATATGCTTCCCCTTATCATTCAATCTAAATAAGCGAGGTTCATCTAAGGGACATACATATTGGATAACATCATGGTAGTCTGAGAAGGTATGGAGTGGGCTCATACCTCAAAGAAAAAATATATGTTAATCAAAATTGATTTTGAGAATGCATATAACATAATTGAATTGTACTTCCTTCTTGTCATGATGCAAGCTTTAGGTTTTGGCCCTAGGTTCATTCTCTCTATGCAAACCTTTTTTCAAGATTATTCTACTTGTATTATTATAAATGGCCATAAATTTGAGGGCTTTGAGTTGTTTGGATCTATCATACAAGGTTGTCCCTTTGCTCCCTCTTTTTATGTGCTTGTTGCTAAGGGGTTTAGATACATGTTAAAATACTATACTAATAGAACAATTGTCAAGGGCATTTCTTTGACCACTATTCCTCATAACTAGATAGTTAATGGGCATTTTATTAATAATTCTTTTATTACACTTAAATAGGATGTGAATGTGGTTTAGAATTCCATGGAATACCTCCAACTATTTTCTTTGGCCTCTAAATATGGTATTCACTATGACAAAACACAATGTTATTAGCATAATTATGACCCTTTACCTTCATGGTTTAGTGCCTATAATGGAAATGAATTGCATGTGGTGAAATTTTCAAGTTGATAGGCATTCCCTTTATTTTTTAGGCTTCTCCACTTGACCTTTGGAACTATGTGATCCTTAGAGTTGAGAAAAAAATATCATATTGGATTATTAAACCTCTCCCTTACTAGAAAGTTTCAAATTTATTCCAAAGTTATTTTAGCTAATCATGTTTACTATTATTATTGATGGGATCCTTCAAATAAACCTACAAGAAGCTAGAGAAACTACTCAGATATTTATTGTGGACCAACTCAGAAGGAAAGAAAAGGTTTCCATCAAGTGGCTTTGGATATGTGTTGCTAGCCTAGGGAGGCTAGAGGCCTTGAGGTGATTGATATAGCTAAGCAAGGCCTTGATTTATGTGTAAAGTGGATTATCAAATCCATAAATTTACAAAGGGCCCATAAAATTATTCTTAAAAATTGTGTCTCTTTAGGAGCCCCTCAAGGTAGAAAATGCTTAAGGAATCTAGGCTTTCCAACCCTATTGGTTTCTCTAGCCATTGTTAAGATCACTAGGACCTTTGATGTCAAAATAATTTGGAAGGCATGGGAAACTATCAAATCATGGTTGATTTTTAAGGGTGATGGTTTTAGATATGGCCTATCTATCAATTCCCACTCCCTATGGTGGTCCCTTATTATCACAATCAATGAGAGATATTTTGCCAAAGCCCCCAGAATTACATCTCTAAGACTATATCATCGAGGCATTAAGACTTTGAGAGATATATTTGATAAACATACCATATATTATCTCACTTGGGAGGTCCTCAAGGCTAAGTTTAAATTAAACACCATGATTTTGAGTCTATTGTTAAAATTTAGATCGCTATGTGAGATTATACCTTACATAAATCTGATCTAACTAAGTCCACTTGGTTGTTTAAATATTGGAATTGGTCCACATATACACCTATCCTTTGGTACAAATCCTAGATTGGTTATCAATGGATTTCCCCAACCACTCCTCCCTAGGAGTTTCTCAATAGGAGGTGCCCCATTAGCAGACCCCCTTTATATGGAATAGGTGATTTATGATTGTTTGGGCCTCCATTATTGAACCCAATAAAACCATTTTTGCTTGGAGCTTACTTTACCAATCATCCCTATGAAAGAAAGACTATTTCACATGGGGATTTATCCACCTAGATGCTAAACTTGTGGTTAATCTGAGTCCCTCAAGCACATTTTTTAGTCTTGTGCAAGGACTTAAGATGCCTAGAATTGGATTCATTCATTCTTCAAACCCTAAAGGCCTAAACCATTTTATTGGCATACGATTATTTTGGGGGATTTTATTGGCCTACTTAGAAAGTTCACATAGATTTAGCATATTTTTTGCATTTAAATTATATTCAGGCTATAAAAAGATAGAAATGCTACCAATTTTAATAAAGATATCCTAGCTAGATATTTTATCATTTATAATCAAATCTTTATGATCTCTAATGTCATGCTTTAGATTCAAGTGTAAGTGAAAAAAGTGTAAATAGAGGTTTAACATCTTTTCACTCTTATCGATCACTGGGGTTGTGTTCCTCAAACTATCAATAGAGTTCCAATGAATGATCCTTAATAGAATGACTAACCTAGAGACTAGTCTTGGAGAGGCCATGGCCAAAGTAGGAGCCACAACCATTGTAGATCATAAAGTCACTCTGCTTTCTACCTCCTCCTCCTCCTCATAGGTGGAGATTTTATCCCTATGGTGGATATGGAGGGTGGTCATATCATATTGGTCATATTTTATTTGACCCTTTTAGTGAAATTGGGCATGAAAAATTTCCCAAATTGGCTCTTGTAATCTCTCCCCACTATGAGCAAAATGAATAAGACAAAAATAATCAAGAAGATCGTTGGTCCTTCCCTGATACCTCTCCCCCTCCTGGGGGAGGTTGGGGATATAAATAAGAGGGTGGCCTTAGTTGCTTGATATGCTCTCTTTTTATACTTTGTTTTTTTGATGTCACATTGATGTAATCATTTTATTGTTGTTATTTCTTTATTTTTTGGTGTGTTGACTTTGAAGTGTGCTTTTATACCACCCATTTTTTTATCAATCTTGTTTTATGTCTTATTAAATAATAAGATGCAAATTTCAATTAAAAAAATACATAAATTAAAAAATTAAAGATTAAAAATGTTATACCACTTGATCACAAACTAAAAGATAAAAGAATCTAAAAAATTAACTTAAAATTGAAAATAATAACAATAACTATTGATTAGTTCCCTCTTACAAAAAAATTGTCACTATTAAATTACTATACATTTCATTATAAATGAAAATAAATAAAATAATAAAGTTAAGTGTATGAAGTCAAAAACAAAAGAAGAAAATATTGATGTTGATTAATATGTAAGAAACTATCTTATTAAAAAAGTAATAAATTAATAAAACTAATAACTCAGAAGTAAAAAAAATCATTTAAAAAATTAAATAAATACATATTCATAATAATTATTTAATTTTCAGTCTCATAAAATATAATGTTGATGTTGATCATGATGAAGACACTATAATGGATTTTTTTTCAATGAATGGATTTGGGGAAGTCAGGGTTTGAGAATGCAGGGAGAGGGAGAGGTCAGGTTTTGATAATCTGGTAGGTGAATTTTTGTGGATTATTGGTACATAGGTAGAGATAGTTTTTTATTTTATAGGTTTTAAATGTTTTCTATAGTAGGAATCCCCCCCTCTTAAACCCACTTTTAAGAATATGGTGATTGGAGATCTATCAGTGAATTTGGACAAAAAATAAAATGGTAGGGAAGAGTAAGATTCAAAACTCAGGGGATCAAACCAGAAAAGAATGCATGAAAGCATCAGAAATGATTTAATTTCCATGCTTAATCCATCAAAAATAAGGAGGAATATTTTAGGGCTCTATGGATGCAACCTAATCTACAAGTTTATGGATGCTCAGTTATCAATGGAAAAATTACATGCATGGACTCGAAGAACTTAGAAAATGAGTGGAGACTTTGAAATTAGGTTTTGTGCAAAAGGATACTTCATATAAGTATTCCCTAATGAATCTTTTAGAGATAATTTTTTTTTAGGAGGCCCCTACTTATTCAATAATATGGGTCTCTTCATGAATAATTAGCATACAACTTTCAAGTCGACTAAAGAACTCCTGAGCACAGTCCTGATCTGGATTCACATGTATGAATTTCCACAAGAATTTCAGTTGAGGTATGTATTTGAAACTATTGCTAATACTTTAGGTCATCCTATAGACATTTCCAAACCCCATCATGACAGAGGTCTTTCAAGTTATGTGAGGATTTATGTTGAGCTAGATCTATCTCAGCCATTACCAAAAAGCATCACCTTTAAAGCTGATGAGTTAGAATGGAATCAAGTTATGAATTATGAAAGCATCCTATTCAAGTGGAGAAACTTCCATGAGTATGGTCATTTATTTAGAGAATGCCCATCTCTATAAAATAAAAGTCAAGAGGGAAAGGAGATAAAAAATAACAAAAAAGGTACATAAGGGTTTATGAAGCCAAAAAAGAAGCATGTGATTAAAAAATATATACCAAAATAAGGTCAAAATTAGACAAACAATAAGTAAAAAAAGAAGAGTTTGAAAGAGTGCTTGAAACACAACAATAGAGGGAAAATGACATTATTTAACTAGAGGATATAGAAACAGAGTATAGTTTTAAAGAGGACATAGAGAATCTTTTAAAAGAACCTAAAATAGGCAACCATCCAAAGATAACTAAGAAAAAATCATAAAATAATTAGGAAAAGGAAACTAGCATCACAAATAGGAAAAGGAGGAAAGAAAATTGGACAAGTATGGAGGATTGGAGGAAATGGAATCAAAAGGCATGGGATATAGTATTGGGGTTTCATAGACACCAAATCTAAATAGACTAGGCAATTTTGAAAAAATGAGAAGAGGGAATCCCAGTAGAAAAAAGAAAATACAAGATGAATCCATGGAAGCCATAGGGGCAAGCACTCAAATCTAGTTGGAGACCATCTTGGTGAGCACCAAGACACCCCCAACATCCTGATGCAGATCTTATCTTGGAATATAAGGATTTTTAAATCCCCCACTAAAATAAAGATGATAAAAAAATTTATTAAAAGCATAATGTATAAGTGATAATTCTTTAGGAAACAAAGATAGAAAATCTATAATCTTTTGGTAAAATTTTTGCTAAGTATCTAGGTAGAACTATTAGTGGAAGGAATGCAATAGGCATGGTAGGGGGAATGACTTTTCTCTAGGACAATCAAGAAATATAGCTCCAAATATTTTATCAATATGAATAATTCATTATTACTAAAGTGGAAAGCAGAAAGAATAAAGCCCCTTTTTACTTAGTCAATTTTTATGGATCCCAAAACAAAGAGGAAAGAGAACAAGCATGGGAGTAGTTGGAGATTAGAATCAATAATGAGAAGGAAAGTTTATGGATAATTGGGGGGAATTTAAAAGACATATTGATATCTTTAGAAAACAAAGGGGAAAAAGGAAAATAAAAGGATAATGGATCCTTCCACAATTTTCTAGAAAAAATGGAGTTATGTGACATAAAAACCAAGATAAGATGGTTTACTTGGAGTAATAAGAGGAAAGGAAAGGATTTGATCTTGGAATGGTTGGATATATTTCTAATCAATAGAAAATCCATGGAACATAACATCATCCTTTAATCAAAAATCTTAAGAGAGGCTAGGTCAAATCAATAACCTATTTCATTATCCATAAATAATGAGGAACATCCAACTAGGGTACCATATAGATTTGAAAAAATGTGGATGAACCACCCTATAGTGGATGATATTGTAATAGAGAAATGGAATAAGCCCAATTATATTTATGGAACAAAAATGTATATTTTTCATAAAAAAATTAAAAGATCTTAAATTAGATCTTAAGTTATGGAATGAGCACATGTTGAAGAATATATTCCAGTATAAGAGAGATTTAGAGCAAATAAACAAAGAATTTCAATAAAAATTAATGGAAGGAAACACGAAAATATCCCTCTAGTTGGAAGAAGAAGAATTAGATAGAGATTTAGAGGATATCTACAAGAAGGAAGACATCTATTGAAAGCAAAAACCAGGAATTAATTGGCTAAAAGGAGATAAAAACACAAGGTTTTTTCACCTATCTTGTAAAATTAGGAGACAAAAGAATTATATCAAAAAGCTGGAAACTAGGGAGGGTGTCATAATAGAGGAACCAAAGGAAATCAAAGAACATTTGGTTAACTTATAGAATAAGATGCTCAGTCAAGATAATGAGGGAAGAGAAGAACAAGATAAGTTCTTGAACCAGATCTTGCCTATAGTCACAAATCTAGACAATGAAAGGTTGATGAGAAATATAGAATTAGAAGAAGTCAAAAAATTAATTTTCAAAATGAAAGGGGACAGTGCACTAGGACTGGATGGTTTCCCCACATTATTATTTCAACATTTTTGGGATCTCTTGGGGGAGGATATAAGAGATGTGATACAAGAATCTATGGAATCACAAAGCATGTTAAAATCTTTAAACACCACTTTATGCTCATACCAAAAAAATCTGACTCTAGATCTCTTGAATATTTTAGGCCTATTTCTTTATGCAACTCTATATATAAGTTTATCTCAAAAATTATTGTAACTAGACTACAGGGCATTCTTCCTAAATTGATTTCAGTAGAGAAAGCAGGGTTTGTGTAAGGAAGGTAAATATCAGATGGTATAATAATAGCTCACAAGGTGATTCATTCCTTGATGGCTAAGCGTAAGAGGCAAGGGATGTTGATCAAGCTAGACATCTCCAAAGATTTTGATAGGGTCAATTGGTCTTTCCTGGAGAAGGTTTTGGAGAGATTTGGCTTCAGTTTACTTTGGAGAAAGTGGATCAGAAGTTGTTATTCATCACCTATGTTCTCATTCATGGGGAATGGCTCTCCATAAGGATTCTTTTCTTCCTTGTGAGGACTAAGACAAGGTGACCCATTATCTCCTTATCTATTTATATTGATTATTGAATCACTGAGAAGGAGATTAAAATCCCTAAAGAATAACAATCGACTGCAAGGCTTAGAAATAACCACAGATGGTGTTAAGCATACAAACCTAAAAAAATTGAATGAATCTCTTCTATTTGTTAATCGTTGCATGCAAGAAGTTAGAACTATTAGATATGTTTTATCCAAGTTCAAAAAAACTTTAGGACAAATCATCAACAAGGATAAACCAAAAGTTTTTTACCTTAACATGTCTCTAAATTTGCAGTCTTTCTTGAACAGGTTTCTAGGATTCACAATTTCCCCCTTCCAAATAAATATCTAGGCTTTCCTTTATTCCATGGCAAAGGAAATAAGAAAATGTGGGAGGAAATAATTGAAATTTTGAAAAGAAAACTTGGGGGCTGGAAAGTGAGATATTTATCCCTATCAGGAAGGACAACTCTCATCAAATTAGTTTTATAAGCTACAGTAATATACTAGTTTTCTATGTTGAAGGCACCTATAGCAATGCTTGACCAAATTTTAAAAATATTTATAAATTTCCTCTAGCAAGGTATGGGGAATAGAAACAAATTTTCCCTACTGGCATGGGATAAGTAAGCAAACCAAAAAGTCAAGGGGGGATGGAATTAGATATTTGGATAAATTTAACAGAGCTTTAGTTACCAATCTAGTATGGAGGTTGGGCAAGAGCCCAGGGTCGAGCTACATCAATATTTTAACATAAAAATATTTGGATAGTAGTGATCAAGCTAGAATATTCATTGTAGATAACCTTCCACCTAGATCTATAATTTGGAATAGTTTGAGAGAATTCTAAAGCATTGTTCTAAAATATCTATTTTACAATGTTAGGAATAGAGAGACACAAACTTCTAGGAAGATTGGTGGATCTCCCCAAAGCCAATAATCATGGATTTAGATTAAAAGTAGTTAAAATTAAATATCATAAGGTAGTGGGGATGTAAAGTCAAAGATTATTGGATAGAGAAATCAGAATTTGGATACAAAAATATTATCTAGAAAACCTTTAAGAATAGGGTAGGTAATTAAAATGAGGCCCATAATAAAATAAATGCTTTGTTATAAGGATTAAAAATCCCTTGGATATCAGAGAAATATGTCATTATATGTAATACTCAAGGATCAAGAGAGTATTTGGTCAAGGAAGGCTATAATAGATAGTTTGATCCTTATCCCAATTCTTCAAACAAGCAAATTTGAAGCAAAATTTGGAGCTGCAAAGCCTAGCTAGAATCCAAGTCTTTTCTATGGCTAGAAACACAAGGGAAAATTCTTACAGGGGAGAATTTAAGAAAAGAGGATTCCATAGCCCATCTAGGTGTGTATTATGCTATCAAGATTAAGAAAGTGTGGATCATTTACTACTGTAATGCCAATACACAACTAGAGTTTGGAATTATTTCCTAAATGGTTTTAATGTAAAATGGAGCTTAAACCAAAATTTAAAAGGGCATCTCAAAGCTTGGAAAACTAGTATTAAATTGAATATAATTCAAAATGTATGGGATATGGGTCCGATTATGATAATTTGAAAAATCTAGATGGAAGGAAATGTTAGAATATTTGAGGATAATGTGAAGTATAAGCCACCTGAGAGAATATGGTTAGAACTAAGAAATAATGTCAAACAGGTAGTAGGACTAGCCTAACAAAAAATAAATAAAGAAGCTAGCCCTAAATAACTAAAAATAATGGAAAACTAGGAAGGCATCAAAATAATATATGATACATTAAGGCCAAGTGAAAAACAAAGGAAGAAAGCTTTAAGGAAAGAAGCAAAATGGCTTCCTCCTGAGAAAAGTTGGAATAGATTAAATTTTGATGGGGCATCTAAAGTCAACCTAGGGCACCCAAGAATTAGGTTATCCATAAGAGATCATACAAGATAGTTGACCACTTATGAGGCCCTGTAATATGGGAATGAACTCAAATAACATAGTGGAGGTAGAAGGCCTAGTCAGGGGTCTTCAACTGGCAATCAAAGCAAAAAATCAAAAAATTATCTATTAAAGGAGATTCATTGCTAATTATTCAAGCATGGTAGAGGTGAGATGTAATAAATTGGAGAATCAAAAACATTTTATAAAAATCAAAGAGTTTAAGACCATATTTCAAAAATCTTCAATTAAACCATATCTTCAGAGAAAGCAACATGGCAGTTGACTAGTTGGCTAGTTGGTGCATAGAAAAAAGATAATAAAAAATACTAAAAAGGACAAGAGAATATACTGAGGATCTTGAAAAGACATAATGGGTTTCCATTCTTAAAAAATAATGTATATTACCAAAAGGAGATCAACCTGAATGGATGAGATGAAAGGTAGAGAAAACGTCCAAGATAAAGAAATCTATCTTAGGACGTGGAATAGAAAGGAAAAGCATGAAAAAGCATCTATGGGAAAAACTTAGTGTAAGCAAAATAAGCTGGATAGAATTCTAGGAAAATTCAAGAAAGATGGAGATCTATTAGCTATTAGATGTAGGCAAACTTTTGGTTATTACTCCCAATAATGATGGTTTTAGTCATTAGATAATTGCAACAATCAGGCGTCGGTGAGTTGGAAAATTTTAATAACATTTATATCCTTTTTAGAAATTTTACTTAGTGGATGGATTTTTGATGTCAGGAGTATAGGTGAAGGTTCTGCATGGGCACCACATAGAGTGTCAACAAACTTTCTAAATCCTAGTTACAGGAATAAAGACATCAACAGACATTCTTTCTATAATCTAGCACTCGTAGGGTGAAGAAAAATAAAAAATCCAGCTCCTCTCTTGGAATGTCACTGATCTAAGTGCAAGTGGTATGATAGGGAGCTAACTTTAAATAGAAAGATGTTATGTGAAGATAGATTTGATTTTGATACAATAAAACTACCATTTCCCAATTATGATGATTTGGACAAGGAAAGTTTAGATGGTTGACACATTTTAAAAGCCTCCCAGTGGTCTTTATCAGGTTTCCTCAACACTTATCAGCTCATCAGCAAAAAATAAAATGGAATTAGCCTACATACCCTTTAAAAGGATAGTTTTGCTATAGTTTTTCCTTGACAAATTTAAAGCCTTATATAGTTTCTTGCATTTTGATTTAGTGCCAAAAGAGTATGTGAAATCGACAAAAGAGATCATGATGCTACTATATGTGATTTGATGTGCTCTTTAATCTCTATAATTGTGTTGGAATGCATTAAAACCTTAACAAATATTGTAAATGAAGAGCTCGTACAAGGAGGGGAAAAGAGCAACGAGGTCCACCCACATAATTCCATGGTGGGAGGTCTTGTCTAGGGAGTGAGCGAGGAGCAAAATATAGGAGTTAACTCCTTTGGAATCTATAGAGATAAAGAACCATTTACTTCACCATGAAATAAGAAAGAATAAGAGGGACACCCTACAAACTCTCCCTAGGCTCACTTGGAAGAAGAGCACATGAACAAGAGGTTCCACACCTTTTATTGAGGGGGGAGAAAATGGATTAGTTGAGATAATGAAGGCAGACTGATGGAGAAGAACATAATAATTTTCATCTTTGATAATAATGCAAGGTCAAATTCTATCAAAAGAAAAACCACTCAGGATGAGGTTGGTCTTTTGAAAAAATCATCTTATAAAGTGGAGGGTGGTACAATGAATCAAGGCATAGGAGAAATTAGATCCACTCCTTAGGAAAGTAGCTTGACAAGAGGCAAACAAGAGATATTGTAGGAGAAAAGTCATGAGATGGACAAAATAAATGATACCTTAGTTGGTATCAATAACTTACTACTCAAAATAAATAGTGAGAATCTCAAACACCAAAGGGAAATGGAATTGGTAACTAACTGTTTCAGGGAGTTTTTTGTCACACATTATAATATAATGGAAGTAATTAATGATAACTTGTTGTACCTAAAGAACTTTATGGAATGCATTTTAAAGGAATCAAAACTACAAACACAGGTATTGTCAATGATCTATATAAATAAAAATGAAATTAAATATGTACAAAGTCAAATTGAAAAGTTGGTGAAAGACGCCACTAACATCAAAATTCACCTGCATAAATGGTACTGCATCCAAGGGTACAAGGGGTACGTGGCTCAACCAAAAGAAATCATTGTAGTCACTAAATTCATGGAATAAACACATGACTAATTGTTGCAACCATGTTCCTCAATCACTATTTGATCATAGACTCTCTTAAATATATTATAAAAGTTATAAGGGATAGGTATAATTATCAGATGATATTGTACTACCTCTTTAAGAAATAAATAAAACTTTTTCTTTAAAAATCTTATTTGACTGTTGACTAAAAAATTATAAATATATGAATTAAAAAATTATAAATATTAAAAATATATATATAATTATACCTTTTTAATATTATAAAATAATTTTAAATTATTAAAACCTATTAATAATTATTTATTATTGCTCAATTAATTGTTCTAATCTTTTTAAAATCATCAAACATTTGGCCCATATTTAATCACTACTAAGTTTACACAATCATTATTATTAATACTTTGTTTAAATTTATTTGAATTTAATTTTTAATGAAGCACTTAAAAAAATAAATTGAAGAAAACAAGAATTAAGAAGATGGATCCATGACCTTTATCTTATTTTAATTAGTATTAGTTTTGTGCATTATGATATCTCTTCTCATTTTTTTAGTATGCATAATTGAACATTGTTAAATGTAAGTTTTATATGTTTCTTTTTTCATATATTTTAAATACATCTAAAAATTATTAAGATACATTAATTTGAAAGAATGTATTATTTGTCACAAATAATATTGATTAATAAGGATTGCATTATTTATTTTTGTATTGAAAATTATTTATGATTTAATTTGTATATAAATTTATAATATAAGCTTAATACAATAATAATGATATTTATGGATTAAGTATGATTTGTTAGAGTGAAAATATAAATGGATAGGATGAAAGCTATACTATCCCTATTTTAGCAAGGTTTAATAAAATGATTGTAAGTTTGAAACTAAATTTGAATATAACATACATATAATTTTAAACTAAAAAAATGGGACAACATTAACTTGAAATAGAGTAGATAAAATTATACTATATTTGAATGTGATTGTGACAATCATTGAAACAAAAAGAAACTACATTCAAAGGTTATTGGACACTCATTAGATGATGGGTATATAACAACCACATATAATTATTCTAGAATAGTTTTGTATTAGTTATAGGTAAATTTTATAAATGTTTAACAATAAGGAAGGATGTAGAATTATATGGTAGTCAATTAAGAAGTTATATAGGGTTACAATATAATTATCAAAATAATATACATTGTATAATAAATGTCAATTTTTTTTATAGGAAAATGTCATATTTATATTTTTTTTAAATATTTAAAAGAGAAAAAATTGTTAACTTATTCTATATGTTGTTAGTTCGTGGACTTGTTATTGAAGGCTTGTTTGTAATCTATTTTTATTTGGGCTTATATATTTTATCTTTAAGATTTTGTACAAAGTTCTGTAAGCCTTTTAAAAACCCACATGTTTACCTATATTTATATGTAAATAAATATTAACCAATCAAATTACATATATTAAATATTCTTCTCTCTAATAAACAAAATCAAGTATAATTAGTATAATAAATATTTCTTTTTGAGTTAAACAAGTGTCTTGTGTCATGATTTTTATTTGTTAAAATGAAAAAATTAATAATAATTATACTGAGAGGCATTCTATAATGGGAGAGGGGGAGGGACAAAACCCGATGACATCCCTATATAAGGAAAAATTATCCACATTTACATGGAATTTTTTAATATAAATTAAAAATATTATTTAAAAAATAATCAACATAATATCTAATAAAAATAAACCGACATAACTTTTTAAAAAAATAGAAAACATATAAGTCAAATAATTTATCAAAATTGTAACATAAGTAAAATGTTGGATTGTACAATTTAATTAAAATTTTGAATTTACCACTTAAGAAAAAAGAGAAACGAGGCATACTATTTTTCTGTGTAATGTTGTGAATGCCCACATTATTCTCTGCAATTATTTGCCTTCAAATTTAAAAAATTGAGGAATAAAATTGTTATAATATATTATTTTGAATTTGAATTTTTTTTAATTATTAATTTAAATATATTTTTTTTATTTTATAATTATAAATTTAAATATAATTTTAATGTAGATTTTTATAATTATTAAGAGTCGATATTTTTTTAACTATTAAACTATTTTTTTTTAAATGATAGTTATATAAGATTTAATGTATTATCGAGTGATATTTTTTATTAGTCATAATGAATGGATAATTTTATTGAAATATTATGTTGATTGAAAAAATGATTTAAAATTAACAAGGATCAAATGAAGTATAATATTCTAAGTTAAAAACCAAATTTTTTTAAAACAATATATCTTACCCAAAATCAAATTGTGAAAATAAAGAACAACAAAAGAATATCAAAGAGAAAAATAGACAGAATATCAAAGATAATATCATAGACAAAGACAACAATAACTGACAGATATGCAAAAATAGGTACAAAGAAAAAGTCAAAATGATAATGATAGACAAAGATTTTAATAACATAGGGTAGAATTAACAAATGAAAAATTAAATTCATAAAATAGGAAACATGTAGAGAAGATGAAAGACATTCAAGAATAAACATCTCAAGATGAACAATATTGTTGGCCACTTTAGCCCACATACGAAGCTTCAATCTAGTTTGAATAGATGAGTAGGGTCCCAGTTGAGGAATAGATCAGGAGGATTTGAAGCAGGTCCAGCATTGCAAATGGAGAAGTTTGTATAAGGTTTTCATGGTGCAAAATAGTTGAAGAAGCAAGTTCAGAGAAGCCTAAGTTTTACTTAGGAAATATTTTTAGCTTTCGGCTAAGTATAGCATTAAGAATTCCTTCTAAGGGAGTGTTTCCCATAAAACCCATAGAAAAGTACAAGTCTAATTCTTTTAGGGGTTTTGTTCCACTCCTTTTTCATCAAGTATTTTGTTTCTTTCAGGGATTTTATTTGAGCTAAATGTTAGAAGTTTATCAGACATTTTATCTAAAAGAAAAGTTTCAAGGACATATTCTTCTGGGGAAAGTGTTTGTGCACAAAGCTAGAAAGGTATTTCAATCAAACAAAAGTTTTGAAGGATATCTTTCAGAGGAGTTAGTCCAAAATAAAAATCTTGAGGGGCACTTTTTAGGCAAAGTGTCCCAAACAATTTCTTGAAGGGTACTTTTCTTAGGGAAATGGTCTAGTGCAAAAAATCTAAAAGATATCTCTCGGGGAAATGGTCCACTTCAAGGTTTTTAAAGGGTAATTTTCTTTCTAAATGGCACTTTTCAAAAGCCCAAAGGGTCACTTTATCAGGCAGGTGTCCTCTTCAATTTTCTCAAAGGGTCTTTTCTCAAGAAAATGGTCTAAAAGTAGAGTTTCGAAGGGAACTTCTAAGGGCAAGGGGGCTATTTCAAAAAGAGGCCAAAGGACCATTCTAAGGACATAATTCCTTCAAGAAAATTATTTGGGACAATTTTCCTGAAGGTACTTTTCTTTCAGAGCTTTTGTTTTGAAGCAATAGACCCATAGGTATTTTTTCTAAGAAATTGTCAAAAATAGAGACCCCAAAATAATTACTCAAGACAAGGATGTGATAAACGGGTTTCTTTCAAAAAAATGGCCAAATAAAATCTTAAAAGAATTATCTTTCAAAAGGCCCAAAATAAATACTTTCAAAGAAATAGATACAAGATTTGTGACCAAGATAGTTTCACAAATGTCATTGACGTTCCCAAAGACATCATTTGATGGTCATGAGACCGTCAATTTTAATCCCCTATAAATAGTCATTTGCATTTAAAAATCATCAAAAGGGTCCTTGACTGAGTGTAAGCTTGACAAGTTTCCAAATCTTGGGTGTTTAAATTAAATTTAATGGTGAGCAAGTAAAGACAAGATAATGGGCCTAGGTCAGATCAATAGTGCATGTTCAATCATAGATTTAAGATCGATGGTGAGTGTAAGCCTGTCAAAAGATCTGACAATGCACAAGTGATCATGCCATGAATATCAAATGATGCAAGAGGGAGTCAATAGGTCAATAGGCTAAGTTAGATAATCAATGGCCAATGAGCAAAGGGTAAACCCAAGATTTTTTTATGGAAGTTGACAAAACCATTTTTAACCTAGGCAAGGTAAGTATGAATGGAACCAAGTTCTATCATGATCCAAATTGGATCAAGAGTAGATATTTTAGGATCAAATGACACCATTAAGACTCTACAGAGATAGAATAGGTCCTTTATGACCTTACATAGATTAGGGTGGGCTATTAGTTTATCATACGATATAGATATGTCCAAGTGGATGTATAATCTATAGGAAAACCAATATTTTAAATTGGTTTTCAATCTATAGTAAACCTAGATACACATTTTAAAGTAGAGGCAGATAGATGTAATTAATGGAGGAACATCCCGAGCCATACAGATAGTCTCTAAAAGTAAACATGAGTAAGACCTTGAATATCAAGACCTCACCCTACAAAAAAGGACATTAATACATAAAAACATGAGAAGATTATTGCATTAGTAAGAATGGCCCCTTATAATTTGTCTTGATTTTGTATCCTCCATCATGCTAGAAAAGGATAGATGTAATTACTGCAGGAGCAAGTTCAAGGAGGATTGGGGGATAGTTATTTTGAATGGGATGGGGTTCATTAATGATATTTTTAGCACCATTTTTTCTCTCTTCCCCTTTAAACTTCCTATAAATAATTTCCCTTGAGATGTTGATTGGTATCCCTGGGCTGGAGATAGCGAAGCTCTGCCAAATTCACTTTGTAACACTCTCTTGAAGTAATATAAGACAATTTTAGATTTTAGGTGAACTTTAAGTGTGCTTCATTAAAGTTTGATATGTATAATGTATGTTTCTATTCATCATCTATATGTTCTTCATGTACCTTGCTTCAATTTTATTGGTTTCTTGTAGGTCACGTGAAGTGTTATCTAGTGATATTCTTCTTGAAGTGTTGTAAGTCGATAGTGTCTTATATAGACTTCCCCCTTTTCATCCTTCAAGTTACAGGTCTCCTTTTAGCCTTCATATGAAATACTCATGCTTGCAACCTTGTCATAGAGTCTGACCATTCCTTTTCTTGTTTTAAATTATTAGCAGTCATAGAAGTGTCCAAGTTGAAAGTGGATCATTGAATATTTTGTGCATCACTACATTTAGTATAGATTTCCATTCTTACATGTCTCTACCTTTTCACCCCAATAGTTTGTAGGTTTTAGTGAGAACAAGATGAGTGATGTGTCTGAGGAGATAGCCTCTTTAAAAATCCTAGAGTTCTAACCCATTATAGGTAGCCCATAGCCTAGGGTCATTCCCATGTTGGGTCAGGTTTGAGAGTAGGACTTGAACACTTCTACTTTTAGCTATGGTGCAATCTAAGCCCATAATAGTTCTAGCACTCTAGGTGGGATAGTTAAAAAACTAAGTAATTGGTGTTATCTCTAGCTAACAAGTGTAGTGGGCATTTAACAAGAGCACCTAGAAACTCCAGATGCCTGTGTCTCACAAAAGCCATCCCCTTACCTACATGCCAAGAAGTACAAGATCATTTACAAGGGGTATCAAATTCCATTTTAGTGAGCTCCCATCACCCTCAATAATAATAATAATAATAATAAGAGTAAGATCATCCTTGTCCTATTAGAAGGTGTAGTGTAAGCCACTCACCTCATAGAGCATAATCTACACTTTTATTCAAAAGGTTATGTTCTAGGCAAAGACTATTTCCCTTTCCCTTCACAATGTTATCAAGAAATAAAGATTTTATACCTTTTAATGTGGGGATCCCTCTTAACCTTAAATAATATGATGGCATCCTTACTACCTTTTTGAAGATTCTACCATAATTTATAGGATAAAACTCCACCACTCTTGTAGAGAACATTATGTACATTGTAAACCTTCATGTAGTACATCACATTACATAAGAGTATGTAGCCATGAGACTACTAGCCACATCATTTAATGGCAAGGCCCTACAATGGTATAAAATTTTAACTCCTACCTCAATCCATACTTGGGATGAATTTGGTGAGTTCCTATGTAAACATTTTCAGAATAGAAGTGACCATGTATCACTTGTGGAACAACTTACCTCAATCAAAAGAGCACCTCAATAATCTATGGTTGATTTCAATGATAGATTCCAAAAACTCGGGATAGGATCCTTGTCATCATTAATCTCACACCTAATTATGCTTTCCTTTACTATTTGAGATCATTGAATTCATACATTACAATCATGATCTAATCTATGGGTGGGACAACTCTATTTGGGGCTTATGAATTAGTTATAAGAGCAAAAAATTATTTGATACAAGCAAGGAAACTCATGCCAAGACCTCTCATGCCACTCTTCCCTAAACTTTAGCCAACCTTGCCTACTATTTCTCCATTATCTACTCAAAACCACCAAACCCAACCTAGTGGATAAATTTATAAGGATTGAGAGCTTGTTGATGGATCAAAACAACAAACTAGTAGCTCTAGAGAGACAACAATAGACTTCATATAGGCCATACTTATACCAAGGTCCCTTTTAAACCCAATACCCTACTCAATCCTATAATACACCCCCTTACCCATCAAACCAACAAGCCCAAGTCTAACATACTCAAGGTAGACCTCATAATAGCTACAAACCTATAGTCGTAAGTACCTCCAAAGCTTTGGTCCCCACAAAGAAAAATCTTACACAAGAAGTTCAATGGCAATTAGGGGAAAATTCCAATGAGATGATAATGGTTACAAATGGGGATATGTATCAAGACCACAGTTAGTCGTAGATTCCTTCATTATTAGGCCTTGACACTATGCCTCCTCCACCATAAGGCCCTCTAATGAACCAAGGTAATGTGCCTACCATGACATCATCAGAAGCTCAAATTCAATAAGGAAGCATGGGTAATGTACTAGCTGACACCATGTGCACAAACTTTAAAGAAGGGGAGAATACATTTGAACATGTAGTAGCAAACTTGGGGGAGACTACACAAAGGCCAGACAAATCAGTTATACCCCATACTAGGTATAAAAGGAGGATGATAGATGATAATCTAGAGTAGTCTAAGGCTTATCCAACACCTCCATAAAATATTCAATATCCTACCATTTCAAATACAACTACTAAAGCTCATACAACTCAACAAGCACCTCAACATCCAAGACAAAAGTTGAAGGCTCCTTTCATTCCTCATGTCACTCAAGTGCCAAGTGATGTTTCTACTTCCAAGGTGCAATCCAAAGGTATTAGTTTCCCTTTCAATATTTTGGATCATATGAAAAGGGATAATCTCACTATGTCTATGTATGAAACTCTATCTATTTTTGGGCAAAAAGAAATCCTTAAGCAATAACTCTCCATGTCTTCTCATGTGAGTAAGACAACTAAAAAGGTGAACGTTATTTTCACAAATAGTAGTCAACCTAGTCTCAATTAGGTTTCTAATCAAGTTCTTAATCAAATTCAAGTTCACAATATTGTTCATCCTCCCAAAGTTGTCAATCCCCCTCCTTTCTATTTGTCAATCATCATAGAAGATTATTTAATACATAATTGTATGATATATTTAGGTGCTTTGACCTCAGTTATGCCTAAAACTATAGTAGATAAGCTTAGGCTTAAATATATACCCAATGAAAAAGGTATTCTCCAGTTGGATGGTTTCCCCACTAAAATAGTAGGCATAGTGAAATATCTTAAGATCACATCGGCAACCTACCCTAATTATGTCATCACTCAAGATGTAATGGTTGTGGACCTACCCCCATATTTTTCCCTATGCCTATCTAGGGGATTTACTAAAAATATTGGGGGCTATTTGTCCTTTGACTCGTCATACATGGTTTTTAGGACTAGATATCAAACTAAGGTCACTATTAGGTCTGAACCCATCTCCAAGTTCCATCTAGAGCCTTATATGCCTAACCTTGCAAATGTCAACTGCACCATCTTTGAGGAAGATGAAACTGTTAGTGAACAAGAGCCTCATGACCATCTCGAGGGCATTTTAGACCTATATCTAGATGAATGGGTAGCTGACAACCATGGATTTGACCCCTTTATCAATCTTGAAGAAATAGAATTAGTAGTGTATTGTATGCATGATGAGGGTGTTATTATACCTTGATTGACTAATACCACTCAAGAAGAAGATGGTATATAGACCTTATTCTTTGATTGCTTAAGGTCAAAAAATGGTAGTGGAGTTTGGGTCATGTTGGTTTCACCCTCAAATCAAAAATACTATTCACCTGCAAGATTCCAATTTAGTTGTACTTCAAACATAGCTAAATATGAATCTCTTTTACATGGTTTACAAGAGGCAAGAAGAAGATTTGTCAAGCTTCTTCAAGTCAAAGGTGATAGTGAGATCATTATGTAACAAGTGAGATGCATAATTGTAGTCAAGAACCATCATTTGAAAGCCTATAAGCATCATGTATGGTATATCTTAGAAGACTTCTTGGCATTTGATATCCATTCCATACCAAGAGAGGCAAATCAATAATCAAATAGGCTTGTAATCATTGGAGCTCAGTATGAAGCAATAGATGGAATCAAAAGCAACTAGAGCCAAAACAAGGACAAGGTCATATATAAACCAATTGTACCTAATAATGAGGTGAGTTGGCAAGTGTTTGACAATGATGATCAAATTATATGTTTTTTGATGCATGAGGCAAAATTCTGCCATAAAAATCAAAATAAGTTCTAGCACCAGTATGATGATTAGATAGTATAGTTGATATCCAACAAGATGCCTAAGGGGCTTGTGATATTAGAAAGTGCCTTCAATGAAGATGACCAAGTAAGAAAAAGGAAAGTATACATCTCAATTAAGGAATAACAATATGAAAAGATAGAGATACTTAAGGATAAATTACTAAAGCTAGGAAGGTCAATACAATAGAGAAAAGAGTCACATTTGTTACCTTGTGCAAAGAGTTTTTTGATATATTTTCTTGGGAGTACAAAGACTTGAAAAGGTTTGACCCCAAACTTTTACAATACACCATTAAATTATAAATTAGTGCCAAGCCAGTTAGGCAAAAATAAAGGCCTATCAATCTAAGAGTGGAGGACCTCATGAGAAGAGAACTCTATAAATTGATAGAATCAAAGATAATATTTCTAATTAGGCATTCCTCATGAGTGGCAAACCTTGTGCCAATAATGAAAAATAATGGAGAGATTCATTTGTGTTGACTTTAGGGACCTCAATAAGGTATCCCTAAAAGACCATTACCCACTACCCTCCATGGATCAAATTTTTCAAAAGGAGGTAGGTTTTCAAAATTTCTCATTACTTGATGGCTATTCTAGCTATAATCAGATCATGGTCAAAGAAGAATATAGACATAAGACTACCTTCAATAAAAAATGGGGTACCTATGCATATTGTAAAATGCCTTTTGGACACTCCAATGTTAGAGCCACCTTACAAAGAGTAATTGATGTTTCTTTTCATGGTCTTTTGAATGATATGGTTTTAGTTTACCTTGATTATATAATAGCTTTCTCAAAGAATCTTAATGATCATCTAACACAGTTAAGAGTTATTTTTCATATATGTAGACAATTTAGGGTTTTTTTAAATCTAAAGAAATGCATTTTTTAGTGCACGAGGGAAGACTTTTGAGACATGTGGTGTTTGAAGTTGGTCTATCCATTGATCCAAAAAGGATAGAGGCAATCCTTGCTCTATCACTACCCAAACACAAGAAAGGGTTGTAGAGCTTCTTGGGCAAGATCAACTTCATCAAGATTTTCATTCTAGGCTTTACAGAGGTGGTCAAGCCACTCACTCATATGTTGAGAAAAGGAAAAGAGTTCACATAGACAAGAGAAGGAAAGAAGAGCTTTGAGGCCATTAAGGAGGCCATATCTCATGACCCCACTTTGTTAAATCTAGATTTTAATGAGGACTTCTATCTATATGTATTTTCTATATTAGACATAGTTTCAACCATGTTCATGCAGTAGAATGATCAAGGTCTGGATTAACCCATTGATTTATTCAACTAGGCTTTAGAAGGTTATGAATAAATATATAGATTTTTTGAAAAACATGTGCTCATTTTTGTAACAATTTTGAAGAAATTCAGGCATCTAGTTTCAAATAGTAAGATCATACTAATGGTGGCTCACCCAAGTGTGAATTCTTTTATCCTTAATAGAGACTTGAATGAAAAGAGAGCTAGATAGGTCACCAAGTGTATGGAGTATGACATTGAGGTCAGGATCACAAAGCTAGTCCAAGGAAAGGGATTATGTGAACATCTTGTTGAAGATGTGAGATGACAAAAAGAGATAGTTTTGGTAATCCAAGGCACTCAGCAAGAAGATGAATCTACTCTTTCATCAAGCTAGACACAAAACATTGTTAGATTTCTCCAAATGGGAGAGTGTCCTATTTCACTTTAATTTCCACTCATTTTTTAATTTGGAATCAAGTAATGAAACAAGTAATAGGGTGTGTAGAAGATTACCTGATAAAGTGCACGTATGATCTAGATGATGGTGAGAACTCTTCTTAGGCTCAGAAGGAATAAACTGTAGATAATAAAAACACTAGAAAAGGGGGTTATTAGATGGATGGTTGAGTGGAATACCTAACATGAGCTAGATCTAGAAGTTTATGCTTTTTAAAAGGTTTTCAATCCACTATTTAAGACAATTAAATTGATATAAATGAAAATAAAGAATACTTGCATTCAATAACTAGAAAGTAAATGCATGTAAAATGTGATGAAAGTAAATTGCTTGTTAAACAAAATGACTAAATATATAAAAATTAGGTCAACATTCATGCTAAAATGGTTAGCTTTAGGTTCAAAAAAATCAAAAAAGTCTCTGTGAATAGGCAAGAACATAGAAAACAAGGTTTGGTTGGGGTCAAGCGGTGAAAATAACTTGTTATTTTTTGCCACAGTGACCATCGATGGTTGGACTAATTGATGTAGGAGCATCATCTCGTGTCTAATGTCTTTTCATTGTCTTTTGCTAAGTCTAGGTTGCTTTGATATGCTTAGTTTGTTTTCCCTCCAAAACTATGTTGTTTAAATTTTTTAATTTATTAATATGCCTATTAAGTTTGTAATAAGGCCTAAACATGTAAAAAGGCCAAGATTGTATAGAATTGCATCCAAAATGACTTAAAATATCATATTTAAGGTGATCTTAGGTTGTTTGGACCTGATATAGGTTGGTTGGAATCTTATTTGTTTATAAAAGTGGTTAACTCCATTTTTGGAGTTTGTTACATTAGTCTAGAATAGAGATTTGGTATCTAAATTGAGGTTTTCAATTGTGTGACGAGATTCCTTCAACCCAAGGAGATGAATATGATTGTTGGAACATGTAATCAAGATAGGAAACATTGAAGGACAATTTGATATGTTTTGTTGATGCTTTTTTATGGACTGTATATGCATACCAAGTAGAGTAGTAAGCTCAAGTTTGACAGTCAATATCTAGAGGGTTGTTCTCATCACTGTAACTACTAAAAAATTTAGGGGAGATAAAAACAAGCCCAATGAAACTTTTTTAAGGTCTTGACACTTTATGGTTTGCCCTATAGCTTCTTTTATATGTTG
Organism: Torreya grandis; assembly: GCA_037957365.1. Taxonomy (NCBI): domain Eukaryota; kingdom Viridiplantae; phylum Streptophyta; class Pinopsida; order Cupressales; family Taxaceae; genus Torreya; species Torreya grandis. Next base: position 2,775,803 of record JARHVA010001089.1, on the reverse strand, counting down.
AATGTGCATAAACTAGGGCTCTATTGAATTTTGAATCCATATGGTAGAAAATTATAAAACATTGTAAACCTAGTGTCTTGGATGTGTATGACTAATGTTTTAAGTTTCAAGAGATAACTCAATGGTTAATACTATGTTCTAAACCTTGACCTTGTTTTAACCCTTGTAAGCCTAAGATGATTGAGATAGAGGGTTTTGATCATGGTTTAGGGTGATAACTTGTTAGGTTCTAGTTTGAATAGTATTATTATGTCATTTTTCATCTAATAGGTGAGTCTTAGGTCTTAGATCAATACTATTCTCCATACACTTTCCTAAATAGGGCATTAAGAGGCCTAATTAGGCCTCACATAGTCCACAATAGGACTAGTCCATACACAAAAACCCTAGGATCATTTGAGATATGTTATGTAAGTCTTTAATGGGTATCTAGATCACATTTGGGTTTTGTGTTACTAGGAACATGAGAGAAGTTATGTCTCAAAAATAGGGTCAACAAGGCTACAAGCCCATGAGCCCATGTACAAAGCAAAGGAGGTCTTATGGATTGAGGTAGGGTTTTTGATCATTCAAGAGTATCAAGTTATGTGTAATTAGGTTAGATAAGTTATGTCTTTTATATATAGGTTATGGTAGATAGTGTTGTCACCAATAAGGAATAGTGGTGACCAGACTAGTATCTAAGCTCCTATAAAGAAACTTCATCATGATTAAATGCAATAAGTTATTAGTTGTATATTTCATTTGTAACTCTAAAATGTGTGGAAGGTATTACAAAATTGTGGTATCAAAGCTAAGGGATTGTGCACAATCCAAGATCCAAGAAAGAGAAGGAAAGTGATTTGTGAGAGAGAAGCAAAGTTTCAAGATGGCCATGGGAGTGAGAAATAGAGGTAGAGTTGATGGAAGGAGACTAGCAGGGCAGATGATAATAGAAGAAGAGATCAAGAACATATAAGCTAGGTTGTAAGACCTAGAGATGGCTCAAAGGAGAGGATTTGGCATGGGAGAAGTCAGTGAAGGAGAAAAAGAGCCACCAGTGAAGGAATTAGTGGTAGAAGATGAGACAGCTGAAGATAGGCTGATCAGAGCCATTATGAAAGTGAATGCAAATCCAAATATGGAGGTTCCAATGTATGAAGTAAACTTGAAAATGGAATAATTTATTGATTGTACCAGTGCATTAGACAAGTACTTTGAGTATGAAGGGATAGAAGAAGATGAGAAGGTCAAGTATGCCATGACTAGATTAAAGAGTCATGCATCCCTATGGTGGGATGGAGTGCAAGAATAAATGAGGAGAAAAGATAAGCCAAATGTTAGAAGCTAGGATAGAATGGTAAAAAAAATGAAAGGTAGGTTCATGCCCTTAGATTATCAAACAAATCTTTTCAAACAATTGCAAAATTTGAAACAAAAGGACATGTCTATAAAGGAATACATTGAATATTTATATGGGATAACCATAAGATCAAGCCATATTGAGGATGACATATAGAAGGTAACAAGGTATACTAATGGTTTGAAGTTTTCCATCCAAGATTAGATTAGTCTTTTCATACCTAGGATAATTGAAGAAGCATATCAGTTTGCCTTAAATGTAGAGGAGAAACTTTTAAGGAAGAAAACCTCATATGCAAGAGGAATGGATAGATCCATCAGAGGTGGAGGATCACAAGGAGGTAGAAGGTAGTTTTAAACATCTCAAGATGAGGCCAATAGCTCACAAATCTCAAGAGGTAGATATACACCAAGAGGAAGGAGGCCATACCAAGGATACCAAAGAGGAAGAGGAAGATTCATGGGCAAATGCTTTAAGTGAAAAAAATATGTAGGCCATAGATCATATGGGTGTCTAAATAACACTTCTACCAATCTTGAAAGATGTGTGCATGTGGCCTAAGGTGAAGAAGAAACCAATGAACTAGAAGTAGCTTATGAAGATGTTCCAGAAGAAGGTGAGTCTCTTTTGATGAGAAGAGTTTTGATTAAGCCTAATAAAGAGATAGTGGAACCACCTCAAATAAAAACATTATTCAGGATAAAATATAAAAGTAATGGCAAATGTTGTAAAGTCATAATAGATAGTGGGAGCATGGATAACTTGGTTTCAACTAAAATGGTGGAGAAGTTGGGTTTAAAGAAAGAGAAGCATCCTACACCTTATAAGGTGTCATGGCTATAAAGAGGAGATCAGCTCTTAGTGGATGAATAATGAAAATTAGACTTCCAAATTGGTGCCTACAAAGATCAAATGATATGTGATGTTATACCTATGGATGTGTGCCACATCTTACTAGGAAAACCATGGCAATTTGACAAGAAATCCATGCATGATGGGAGAAATAATACTTATAGCTTTGAGATGAATAGAGTAAAGCACATTCTCACACCCTTGAGAGAAGAAGACATTGTTGCAAGTGGATCAGATTTCAAGGCATTACTGTTGGGTGACAAGGAGTTTATATAAGTGAAGGAAGAGGAAGGCATAACTAATGCTTATGAAAAGGAGGTAATAGGTTTTGAATATGATTTAACTTGTGTGATTTTAGACATAGAATACATCTTGGGTGATGAAATACAATATCATAAATGCTTAGTAAGCATGGAGGAACCTCAAGTATCCAATTCAAGTATGAGTGTAGGCAAGAAGTAGTAAAATTTCACTAAAGAACCATAAAAAAAGGGAGCTATATTGGTGGGATGAGGAGTTGGAGCAGTTGGAGAATCTATTTAGAGGAGAACCAAGTAATGTGTCAATTGGAACAATGGAAGAGCAAACCAGTTCATTTCAATACAATCATCACAAGGAGAAAACTAAGCTAATTTCCTTATCAACAAATCAAAAAGTATGCTATGATAATGATAGTAATGTGAGGATAGTTTTGTGTGATGAACTACCAAGTTGTGGAAGTAATATTGAGGAGTAAATTGAAAAGATAAGTGGGAATGCTTCAAAGAACATACAAATTAGGTTGATAGTTTTGCAAGATGAATACAAAAACAATCTGCCTACTGAATCAGTCCATATAATAGTATAAGAAAAGATAAATTACATGATGGCATCAAGGAAACATGAAGATAAGGTAAGCCATGATGAAGACAACTGCAATACAAAACATGTGAATGAAGTGAACCATCAAAAAGATCATAAAATTGTTCTAGATGATAGAGTAGGTGATGTTTTAGATGATAAACAAAATGAGAGTTTTATGTATGATATTGATAGCCATATTAATCAAAAAATTATGTCAAAAGATGATGATATTTTAGGAGCTTCAATAGAGAAAGTAAAGTACCAATGGTCTCCATTTCAAGACATTGAAGGTAGTCTTATCAAAGGGTTAAGAGAAAGAGACAAAGAATGGAGCCTTGCTAGTTGTAATAAGGAAAAGTTGATGGAAATCATGTGGATGGCAAGGGCAGGTACAAATAGCAATGAAGGAGAGCATGAAATGTATGATAAAATGAGGATCTTGATTATTGGATACCTTAAAGCATATGAAAACATCAAACTTTAGGAGGACAATAACAAGTTGATCCAAGAAGTAAATGAAGGTTTATTTTTATCTAACATTATGAAGATAGTTACAGGTACAAGTGTCAAGAGAAAACTAGACATTAAAGAGGCAAGTCACTCATTTAAGGATCCTACCAAAAAGAATCAATATTTGTCATCCCAAGACAAAGTTTGGGATCCAGGACAACATGAGATCAAGGAGATAAAATAAGAAGGTAAACAAACAAGAAGCATAGCTAGAGAACACCTGGAGGGTAGAGTACAGGGGAAAATAGATAAGATATAGATACATGGCTAGGAGTCCATGGAATTTTTTTAGTGTGGCACTCTGATGCAAGAGCATCATCATGTGTCTAATGTCTTTTCATTGTCTTTGGTTGAATCTAGGCTATTTTGATATGCTTAGTTTGTTTTCCCTCCAACACTATGGTGTTTAAATTTTCAAAATTTCTAATATGCCTATTAAGCTTGTAATAAGGCCTAAACATGTAAAAATCCCAAGATTTTATATAATTACATCCAAAATGATTTAAAAGATCATATTTCAGGTGATCTTACGTTGTTTGGACATGATCTAGGTTGGGTGGAATCTTATTTGTTTAGAAAAGTGGTTAACTCCATTTTTGGAGCTTGTTACATGAATCTAGAATAGAGATTTGTTATCTAAATTAAGGTTTTCAATTCTGTGAAGGGATTCCTTCGACCCAAGGAGATGAATATGATGGTTGGAATGTGTAATCAAGATAGGGAACATTAAAGGACAATTTGATATGTTTTGATAATGCTTTTCTATGGACTATATATGCATACTAGGTAGGGTAGCAAGCTCAAGTTTGACAGTCAATATCTAGAGGGTTATTCTCATCACTATAACTACTCAAACCTTTAGGGGAGGTAAAAACAAGCCCAATGAAATTTTTTTGAGGTCTTGACACTTTATGGTTTACCTTGTAGCTTCTTTTATATGTTGATTGTGCATAAACTAGGGCTCTATTGAATTCCAAATCCATATGGTATAAAATTGTAAAACTTTATAATCCTGGTGTCTTGGATGTGTATGACTATTATTTTAAGTTTCAAGAGCTACCTCGATGGTTAAGACTATGTTTAAAACCTTGACCTTGTTTTAATCCTTGTAGGCCTAGGATGACTGGGACAGAGGGTTTTGATCATGGTTTAGGGTGATAACTTGTTAGGTTTTAGTTTGAATAGTCTTATTATGTCATTTTACATATAATAAGTGAGTCTTAGGTCTTAGATCAATACTATTCTCTATATAATTTCTTAAATAAGACATTAAGAGGCTTAATTAGGCCTTATATAGTCCATAGTTGGACTAGTCCACACACAGAAACCCTAGGAGAATTTGAGATATGTTATGTAAGTCCTTAATGGGTATCCACATCACATTTGGGTTTTGTGTTACTAGGAACATGAGAGAAGTTATGTCTCAAAAATAGGGTCAATAGGGCTACAAGCCCATGAACCCATGTACAAATCAAAGGAGGTATTATGGCTTGAAGTAGGGTTTTTGATCATTCAAGAGTATCAAGTTAGGTTTAATTATGTTAGATAAGTTGTGTCTTTCATAGATGGGTTATGGTAGATAGTGTTGTTACCAATAAGGAACAGTGGTGACCAAACTAGTATCTAAGCTCCTAAAAAGAAACTTCATCATGATTAAAGGTAGTAATTTATAAGTTGTATCTTTCATTTGTAACTTTAAAATGTATGAAAGGAATTACACCACTAACCGTTAATGGTTGGGTGATCGTCGATGGTTGAAGTGATCATCAATGGTTGGGTTAATCATTGGTGGTTGCTTATGAAATTCTAAAAATGTTTTAAAAAGTAATGGTAGATTGGGTAATTGGTCAAGTAGAGGGATGTTATGGATATAAAGGATGGATTATATGATAAAGATAGGTATGGATAGGGCAGGGAGGTTACAAATGAAATAGATCAAAGAAAACAAGCATGAGATACCTATAACTAGATGGTGGAAAACTAAAGAAATTTAGCCAAATTGATAGTACTTTAGCCTTCAAAACTAATTCAAATAGAGGTTTGAGTCTCTATTGATGCTACTTGTTTGTTGAAGGGATGTTGGATACCTATATGCAAGATAGCTTGGATGTGGATTACTAGATTTATGGATCCTTTCCTTCTCTTACTTCTTTCCTTTTATAAGATGAAGTTACTAAATATGCAGGAGGAGGTTACTAATTATGATGGAGGATAAATTTGTTACTTACATTGATTTAAATTAGGCTAGCCTCACATAAGGGAAGTTATTAAATACAACCATGCTTATCTCATACAACTAGTAATGCTTTTAAAGTAGGTTTGGAGGACCTGACCATTGATAATCAGGCTAATCATCGATGGGTAGGTTGATTGCTGATGGTTGAAGGTCTGGATGAAAAAAAGTTAAAATAGAGGTGAATTAGAAATTTAAGTTAGTAAATTAATAAGTGAGCTAAGTTAACTAGGTGGTCAACTAGCTTCAAGGTTGGGTAGGGGTTCTAGGTGTTTCAACATCTAAAACTGTGCAATTTTTTAGTGTCTATATTTTACCCCTTTTTAATATGGCTTTGAATTAACAAGCTAAAAAATAAACATTGATTGTTAGTCAAGGTTTGTTTTCCATAAGTATGGGAGGAGGTGGTCCCCCTCAAACTGAGAACTGATGAAGAAAAAGAAAAATTGGGTCAAGGTTTGATAAACGATAAAGGGTGAGTCACGAGGTGGGTGACACAAAATGGGCGGGGCATTTGAAACACAAAATTGTGCACAAAATATGATGAAGCATGATAATCAATATTATTCAAATATTAAATTTTCCAATGTTGATAAAAATAAGGTTGGGTTTTAGGGAGACATATGATAGGATAATTAGTCCATAACATTGGTCATAGCTAATCGGGTCATGCTTGTCAAGTTACTTAGATAGGATCGACATTATTCATAGGTATCTAGGGTAGAAAGTGCTCCCATAAAATTTCAAAAATGGTTTAGTCATGCATGAGGTGGTGTGAATTACAAAAGTCCAACATGGCAAGGTTGGTCGGTGCAGGTAAAATGATCGAGGCAAGGTTGTCACAAAATATGTGAAAGTTTAGGTCAAAAGGGCCAACATCAAGGTGAACATGTTATAAAAGGTTAATTAGAGAAGGGTAATTCCCAATAGGTTGAGTCTGGGGTGGGTGGAGAGTAGGTTAATCTCCCTAAAAGTTTAGCACCTAGGTGGGGTGCTTAAAGATTTGAAAAATAAGTGGGACACAAACCGTTGATGGTTAGGGTTTTTACCCATGGTTGACCATTGATGGTCACCCTAACCATTGATGGTCAAGAAAACCCTAAAAATTCAAGATACAAAAGGTTAAAAGTGAAAATCATTATCATTATTTGACTTTTGGTGATTACTCTCTAGTGATATGTGCATTTTGTTTGTTTATGTATTGAGCTTGCTGAGGTGTAGGTGTTGGATCAGGTGATTGAGTGTCTGAGTCTTGATCAAGTTTGATTCAATGGAGGGTGGATGAGGACATGATCATGTGATGGTATGAGGTATTTGACCATGCCAGTGATTATGAAATGAGGTAAGTGACGTTTTGAATTTGATATGATAGTTTAATTAGTTGTTTTGAATGTGAATTTAATAGTGATAGGGTGTGATTATTGTTCCAAGTAGGGTTTTAAATGGGGTTTGATAAAATGATAGCCTATATGATTTTTGGGTGAAATTGGTTAATGTCATGGATGAAATTGAGTAGGGGAGGTTGTGTTAGGTTAGGAATGGGTTGTTGATTAATTCTATGTAGGCTAATTTGTGTAATTTAGATGTTTTGGAGAGGTGGGGAGAGGTTTAGGGTTTGAGTTACACCACCGATGGTCACACACAATGGTCGTCAGTGGTTCAACTCAATCACCAACATTTGAGTTCTAGAGAAAAAGGACCCAAAGGGATCATTGATAGTTTAATGAAACGTCGATGGTCAACATTCTAAGGGTAGGGGAGTATAAAAAATTGTAATGAGGTTAAAGTTTGTAAAGTTGTATAACATGGAAAGCTTGTTCAAGTTTTATTAAAATAAGGTTAAAGGTTATTTAGGGTTTGGTAAAGTGCTTATGGTTGTAAAATTTATGTTTAAATAGGATGAAGAGGTGGTGAAAGGTATGTGATTTGAAGGTTTTAGGGTATAGGTTTTAGGTTGTTGTGTGGTCTAAAGGTAAATGAATGTATATAAAGTGTGATAAAGTGTGGAAATTTGTTTTTTAAGTGGTGAAAAAAGGCCAAATATGGGTGTTATAGGATGAGATGTCTAAAAAAGGTTTGGTGGGTAGAATGAGGTGAAAGATATGTTAGGTGTAGAGAAATAAAGTGCTAGGGTTTTAATAGGTATAGTAAAATTTATGTAGAATAGGGTACTTTTTGGTGATAGAAGTAGTTGCTAATATTGAGCAATATGTTTTGTCTTATGTTTTGATAGGTATAGATTATGGATGATGAGATGAAGGAATTAAAATGTGTTTTGGGATTAGATGTTTGAAGTTGATATGTTCATATTTTTAGGTGATGTTTTGTGTATATATGTGGGATGATGCATTTGTTCATGATGATAGATAGGATGTTTTTGACTATTTATTTTGATGATGTGATTTATGATATGTTTGATGTTTCGGTGCATAGATGGGATATGGATTATAATGTTGCGAGGTGTAAGGATTAGTGTTGTGATGAAAATGATGTTTTGAATGTTTGGATATGATATTTGATATTGGGATATAATGAAGACACATAAAGTTGGTATAGGTAACAAATTAAATTTTGGAAAAAGATAAAAGAATTATCAGACACATGTTTTCATAAACTAATAATGAGAAGGTAATAAATGCATAATGTGTTCATTGGTAAGGATCTAATAAAACTAAATTCGGATTGGCTTAATGAAAATAAGCCTTTCAAACACTTCATATTAGCATGCTTTGAGTAAAAAGATGGTATCTTGATCACATTGTGTCAAGTAAGCTTAGAATCCCTTGATTTTTAGAGGGTATAAAGGGGAAAGCAGGTGACAGGTAATTTTAAGGGAAACGGGTGATAAAATAACTTGATGCAAGTTAGTTTTCCCCTTCTATAGGTGACTTAAGAATTGTAATAGACAACTAGTTTCAAGGTCAGGTAGGGGTTCTAGGCATTTTGACATCTTAAACTAGGTATTTTGTGAGTGTCTACATATCTAATGGGTTTTAATGCATCATAAAAAAGACACTTTAGGCTATAATTAGTGCCATACATTTTGATTGAGAAAGTGTTGTTTAAAAATGACATTGGAGGTATGATCTTAATATGTGTTGAAACTAACCAATTTGATAAACTTATTAGTTAGTTCCATGATAGTCCTCAAGGAGGCCATTTTGTAGCCAAGACCACAACTACAAAAATTATCAGAGATGGTTACTTTTGTCCCACTTTTTTTAAAGATGAACATGCATGGGTAAGGAAATTTTCAAAATGTGTTATGTTTACATGGAAACAGAAGCTATTTGTTATGCCACTAAAGCCTATTTAGGTCGAGCAACATTTCATATAATGAGGTTTAGAATTCATTAGCATGATTAATCCTCCATCCAATGTCATCCCATAATTGGGTCTTGATAGCCAGAAACTACTTCACTAAATGGGTGGAAGTAGTTCCCTTGAAGGAAGCAAATGAGAACTCTGTACTCAAATTCTATGAGAGCCTAGTCACCCATTTTGGAGCACCATCCACTATAATATCAGACAATGCTTTGGAATTTAAAAAAATAAAGGTGTGTGAGTGGTCTCTTGAGTAGGGTAGCTATTTTACATCTTCATCAAATTATTATCTATAGGTTAATGGACCAGCTGAGTCCACTAATAGGAACCTAATTTAGATCATTAAGAGAACAATGGAAGATAATTAGAGATCCTGACACATAAAGTTGAAGATTTCCTTATGGGATAATAGGGTCACCCCTAAGAAGGCCATTAGTAACCCCCCTTATTTCTTATTTTATGGAAGAGAAGTAAGGCTTCTCATTTCATTAGAACTTCCAGCTTTAGAACTTGCACACCAACTAGAGCTTTTAGAAAGTGATGCAATAGAGGTTAGGATTAATGAACTAAAAGAGTTAGAGAAAATAAGCTATGATGCCATGTATGTTATGTGGTCTAACCAATAGCAGTTCAAGATGACCTTTGATAAAAGAGATTCATTGAAGACATTCCAACAAGGTGATGTAGTCCTAAAATGGGATGAGGATCATGCAAAACTAGGAAAACAATCCAAGTTTGATAGTCTTTGGAGTGGACCCTATGTCATCATAGGCTGCAAGGAGAGCAATGATTTTAAGCTTGCCAAATTGAATGGAGAAGGCCTTCATATCCCTATCAATTGGAAGTATCTCAAGGTCTGCTACTAATCTCATATCTTTCCCCTTTTATATTAGTAAATAGCTCTTTTTTATTCCTCTAAGTGCTTTTGCACATTACCCTTTTTTAGTTATTCTATTCATAGTTTAGGTTGTTTTGTCTTCTATTGATTTATTTTTGTTTGACCTTCCCATTGCTATAGGAAGTGTTTCCAGAAGTCAAGTAGAGTTTATTTGTAAGTAGCTATCCATTTGAGCAAGATCGATCAAGGTTTGGGTTTCATGACCAACAAGTTGTTTAAGCCAGCTGAGTCGCTAGAATTATTGGCCATTTTAGCCCATATACCAAGCTTAGACCTAGTTTGAATAGATGAGTAGGGCCCCATTTGAGGAATAGATCAAGTGGCTTTGAATTAGGTCTAGCATTGAAAATGGAAAAGATTGGAGAAGGTTTTCATGGTGTAGAATAGTTGAAGGAGCAGGTTCAAAGAAGCCTAAGTTTTACTTAGGAAATATTTTTAGCTTTTGGATAAGTATAACATTCATAATTCCTTCTGAGGAAGTGTTTCCCACAAAACCCGTATTAAATTACAAGTCTAATTATTTCAATATTTTTATCCCACTCCTTTTTCACTAAGTTTTTTATTTCTTCTAGGGATTTTGTTTGGGCTAAGTGTTGGAATTTTCTCATACATTTTATCCAAAAGAAAAAATTTTAGGACTTATTATTTTGGGGAGATTATTTGTGCACAAAGACCAAAAGGTATTTCAATCAAACAAAAGTTTTGAAGGATATATTTCAAAGGAGTTAGTCCAAAATAGAAATCCTAAGGGGCACTTTTTTAGGCAAAGTGTCCCAAACAATTTCCCTGAAGGGTACTTTTATTGGGGAAATGGTCCACTACAAAAATTCTAAAGGATGTGTCTCTTAGGGAAATGGTCCACTTAAAGGTTTTTGAAGGTTACTTTTCTTTCTAAAGGGCACTTTTCAAAAGCCCAAAGGGTCAGTTTCTCAGGTAGGTGTCCTCTTCAATTTTCCTGAAGGGTCTTTTCTCAAGAAAATGGTTTAAAAGTAGAGTTTTGAAAGGCACTTCCAAGGGCAAGGGGCCTATTTTAAAAAGAGGCCAAAGGACCATTCTAAGGACATAATTCCTTTATGAAAATTGTCCATGATAATTTTTTCAAAGGTACTTTTCTTTTAGAGCTTTTATTTCAAAGCAATAGACCCACAAGCATTTATTTCAGAGAGATTAACAGAAATAGAGACCCTAAAAGAATTACTCAATACAAGGATGCAAAAAATGAAGTTCTTTCAAAGAAAGTGGTTGAAGAAAATCCTAAAAGAATTTTCTTTCAAAAGGCTCAAAATAAATACTTCCAAAGAAATAGTCGTAGGATTTGTGACTAAGATAGTTTCACAAATGTCATTAACATTCTCATGAATGTCATTTGATGATCACGAGGCCATCAGTTTCAATCCCCTATAAATAGTTATTTATATTAAAAAATCATCAAAAAGGTCCCTAACTGAGTGTAATCTTAATAAATGTCCAAATCTTAGGTACCCAGATTAAATTTAATGGTGAGCAAGTAAAGACAAGATAATAAGCCCAGGTCAGATCAATGGCATGCATTCAATCATAGATTCAAGATAGACAATGAGCATAATCTTGTCAGACTTAATGATCAATCTTGTCAAAAGATTTTATGGCATGTGAGTGATAATTCCATGAAGATCAGACAGTATGAGAGGGATTAAATAGGTCAATAAGTTAATTCAGATAATCGATGGCCAATGAGCAAAGGGTAAACCCAAAAAATTTCAATGAAAGTTGACAAAGCTATTTTTGACCCAAGTAAGGTAAGTATGAATGGAACCAGTATCTAGCATGATCTAAGTTAGATCAAGAGTAGATATTTTAGGATTGAATGGCACCATTAAGACTTTATAGAGATAGAATAGATCCTTTTATGACCTTACATAGATTAGGGTGGGCTACTAGCTAATCATACAATATAGATATGTCAATGTGGATGTATCAACTATAGGAAAACCAATATTTAAAATTGGTATTCAATATATATTAAGCCTATATGCACATTTCAAAGCATAGGTAGATAGATGTAATTAATGGAGGAGCATCTTGATCCATACAAATAATCGCTAAAATTAGACATGAGCATGACACTGAATACAAAGACCTCACCCTACAAAAAGGGACATTGATATAGAAGAACTCAAGAAGATTCATTCATCAATATGAATGGTCCCTTATAATTTATCTTGATTTTGTATCCTCTATCATGCCAAAAAAGGATATATGTAATTAATGCAAGAGCAAATTTGAGGAGGATTGGGAGATAGTTATTTTGAATGGGATGGGGTTTATTAATGTTCCTTTCAGCACCATTTTTTCTCTCTTCCCCTTTTTTCTTCCTATAAATAATCAGCCTTGAGATCTTGATTGGGATCCATAGGTTGGAGATAGTGAAGCTCTACCAAAATCACTTTGTAACACTCTCTTAAAGTAATGTAAGATAATTTTTAGATTCTAGTTAAACTCTAAGTGTGCTTTATTAAAGTTTGATATGTAAAATGTATGTTTCTATTCATCATATGTATGTTTTTCATGTACCTTTCTTTAATTCTATTAGTTTCTTGTAGGTCATGTGAAGTGTTAGCTAGTAACATCCCTCTTAAAGTGTTTTAAGTTAATAGTGTCTTATACAGACCTCACCCTTTTCATCCTTCATATTGTAGGTCTCCTTTTAGCCTTCATACTAAATACTCATGCTTGTAACCTTGTCATAGATTCTAACTAGTCCTTGTCTTGTTTGAATTCATTAGTAGTCATAGTAGTGTCCAATATTAAAGTGGATCATTGAATATTGGGTGCATCACCACATTTAGTATAGATTTCCATTCTTGCATTTATCTCCCCTTTCACCCTAATAGTTTGTAGGTTTTAGTGATAATGAGCTGAGTGATATATCTGAGGAGCTACCCTTGTTAAAAATCCTAGAGGTTTGACCCCATTATAGGTAACCTATATCCTAGGGTCATTCCCATGTTAGGTCAAGTTTGAGAGTAGGACTTGAACACTTCTACCTTTAGCTGGGGTGTAATTTGAGCTCATAAAAAATATGTATTAAGAACAAGATTACAAATACAAATGCATTCCGATCAATTAACTAAGCCATAAATACAACATAAATAATAACTTCATCATGAAGCATCTCAAATTCACTACCAATGATCAATTAACAATGTTGACATCAATTTTGAAGAACCAAACTCAATATCAATAGATCATGTGCTCCAAACACCAGATAATGCATTTCAAATTGCAATAGTGTCAATGTAACAAACACTACACAAAATAATGATATACAAGCAAACAACATCTCAACCTACAAGAAAAAGAGGAATAGAAAATAATGATTTAGAAGAAGAGTCAACTTTGCAAACTAAAAGAAGAATAAAAATTCAAGATACAAAAATTAAAAGAGAGAAAAATATAATTGATCCCAATGAAATGGTTGGGAGAGATTAAAAAACATTTCAAATGATTTTCTAACATGACTTAGATAATATTACTTTACCAAGCATGTGTTATAATTTTCAATAAAGCTATATTGGAATAAATGTTTATCAAACCCCTGAAGGCCCTCTAATAGATGTCGACAAGAGAAAGGTCATCATTAGTTTTTATCATCAAATCTTATGGATCTTCAACCATAAGTACTATAACTTCTAAACTTAATAGAAGTTAAGGAAATGTTAATAGCTCATGTCAACCCAATCCTATAAGTCACACATGCAATAAGAAGGTAATATCAATTTTTTGCAAGAAGTAAAAGAAATTATTAAGGTTATGCCACATCAAATAAAATATTTGCCAATGATTATATTTCAATGAAGGGATCAATGTGGAATAAATTACAACTTTACTATCAATAGAGAGAAAGTATATAAGGCACTCAAATATAAAATAGAATATGACATGTTTTATTCAGATGTTCAAATTGATGAAAATGTACTCAAGGATATTACACCTAACTTTGATGAAAATATCTTTACCAAATGAACTCTATCCATATGTAATTTGATTTTGATGTAAATGAAGTTATTTTTTTGGGTATACTAATGGATATGGATGAAAGAAATATCATTGATCAAACAACTTCAATGGCCTCTAAACCCCCAAATGCACCAAGGGAGATGGAATTAATCAATGCATGGCTAAATAATCCTAATGTGGATATTGGATCACTAATTTATTGATAGAAGATTAGAGCATCTCCTATAAATGAGTATGTCACATTAGGATTACTTGATATGGCATTTCCAACATTGTTTCCTAATGGAAGATGTGATTGGATATAACCAAGGTTGAAATGAGTATATCTTCATAAATTTGTTAAACATTTATTTGATATAGGTATCATTATTTTGGTCGGCATCCATAATTTAGATATTACATGATGAACATGATCATGAGACATTGTGCACAAAATTCAAGTGCAATGTTTGTGAAAAAAGCCTTCAAGAGATGATAATTACTATTACTAATTTATGTGAGCATATGGGTAATGTACCCCACTCCCATCTAGAAAATAATTTGATGTAGTTTAAAACCTCATTAAGGGGAAAAAGGTCATATTGGGAAAAATTGTATGGTGAATTAATGGACATGTTACATCAAATTAGATCACCTACCATTTTCTTCATATTAAGTGCAGCTAACATGTATTGGCCTAATCTACATGTCCTAATGCCCAAAACCATACCAACATATCCATGAGAAGCCCAAAAATGGCATAGACATAATATTATTGATTATACTGACATAGTGGCACACTATATGCACTTGTGAAATTCAATGTTTTGTAAGGAGATTTTTACAAAAGCAATAAAATTAAAAGATTATTGGTCTAGATATGAATGGAAACATAGAGGTTCACCACATGTGCATGAATTTATATGGTAATATATGTTTTATTTAATATATTTGTGGGTCCATTGATGGAGGTGGATTGAATAATTATCACTAACCACACAACTTAAATGGCCTTTAAACCCCCTAATATACCAAAAGAGATGGAATTAATCCATGCATGGGTAAATAACCCCAATGCAGATCTTAGATCATTGATTAATTGATCTAATATTGGAGTATATCCTATAAATGAGTATGTCCTATTAAGATTACTTGATATGGAATTTCCAACATTATTTCCTAATGAAAGATGTGATTGGATAGAACCAGGGTTAAAATGAGTATATTTGCATGAACTTGTTAAACATTTATTTGATATAGGGATTACCATTTTGGCCAACATCCATGATTTATATATTATATTATGAACATGATCATGAGACATTGTGCACAAAATTCAAGTGCAATGTTCATGAAAAAATCCTTCACAAGATGTTAATCACAATTACTGAGTTATGTGAGCATATGGATAATGTACCCCACTCCCATCTAATAGATTGTTTGATGCAGTTTGGAACCTCATTGAGGGGTACAAGGTCATATTGGGCAAAATTTTGTGGTGAATTAATGGACATGTTGCATCAAATTATATCACCTACCATTTTATTCACATTGAGTACAACTGGCATGTATGGGCCTAATCTACAAGCACTAATGCCTGAAACCCTGCCAACATATCCATGAGAATCCCAAAATTGGCGTAGATGGACTATTATTGACTATCCTTACATAGTGTCACACTATATGCATTTGTGACATTCAATTTTTTGTAAGGATATTTTTTAAAAAGTAATAAAAGTAAAACATTACTGGTCTAGATATGAATGACAACATAGAGGTTAACCACATGTGCATGAATTCATATGGTAATATATGTTTTATGTAATATCTATATTTTTTTAATCTAACAAAAAAAATGTTATACATCATTAATTTTAGGCATGTCAAAATTTTATGCAACATCCATGTCTTTGAAATGCAAGACAACTTACACATTTGGATATGAAGCGTGACTATGAAGAGCTACTTCATTGTGTAGAATGACATGCAATATGTTTAAAGGGTTATTGCCTACGTAATAAAAGAGGGAAAAGGGTTTGTAGGTAATATTATCGATCATATAAATAGTTGTATAAAATTATACATAATACTTGTAAAAGAACTAACAATTAAGTTATTATTTATTTTAGGCGTGGTGCACTGTGGCCATTGAATCTTAATGGATCAAAATTATATGAAGACTTAGACACAAGATATAAAAGTTTGAGCCTACAAAAAATGATAATACAGTCAATACACACAATCATTATATATCAAAGCTATGGAGAGAAAATGTAGATTGGCAACCTATTCTATCCAAACATATTTTATTCAAATACATTGCTAAGTATGAAATAAAGGAAGAGAAGAGTTATGAAACATATCATCAAATGTTGATGTGGCTTGAAAACATTGAAAACCTTGATGAGTTAACAAGAAAATCATTTAGAAGACTTATAATTCAAACAATTGTTGAAAGATACAATGGGGCACAAAAAACTTGTCACGTGTTGTTGGAGCTTTCATTAGTAGATAACAATAGAGTATTTTTAAAATTGAAGGTTTCACATCAGGTATTCAAACCTATAGACAAAAAATAGGAAGATGATCATGAAGAAAATACAATGTCTTTCATTAATGGATACAATAATAGGCCTTTTTCCATGGCAATCACATCACTTATTGAGGTAGCTAGATCTTGAACATATAATCCAAGCTGAAAAAAAGTCAACAAATGAGAAGCAAAGAATATTGCATCTATTGAAAGTATTTCTAAGGTTTTACTTCATCCATGCACGTGAATCAAATAAATGGATTGATTTTTTTTGGTTAGAGTTATTACTTTACAATCCATTTCATGATATATAAAGAGATCATGGAATTGATGATGAAGAAATAATATCAAATTGGGATTATTTCAATAAAACATAGTGGAACATGAGTGGGAAATCATATCCAAGCTACAATGTGGCCAAGTTATGGAAGTTAGTGAGATAGATATTTTGGGAAGAAGATATAGTGATACATAAGCATTATTAAATAATGAATATAGAGGTGAAGAATACACAAATAAAGTGATAAAATTCTTAAACAACATGAAAGATAATGGATATCTTATATATGATGATATAACACTCTTGTCAATCAGGAGTGTGCCCTTGTGAGAAAGTGTGATATTCTTAACTCATATTAAAACATGGAATATCTCCAAAGTTTGGGTGACTTCATAAGGGAAAAAATCTCTAGAGAGGGTTGGTTCCCTTGGTGATCTTATTAAAACTTACTTTTAAGCTACTACTTACTGATTCTAGTAATGAAAAGGGTGTAGAAGACATTGTTTGCAATGAAACCAAAATAAAAATGGAAATGAAAGGTGATGCACCAATTTTTTTGTGACCACTTATGCTTTCAATGACACTTTTGTGAGATGGAAAAGCTTTCACATTTTCACTACACTCAAGTAAGACTTCTACAATAGTGTTACACAATAAGGACCTCACAAATTCAACTTATGTAAGGAAGGACTGAACTCACACTCAATAAATGAACTTAAGATTGTTTTATACACTTATAATGACCTATATAATATCAAAAATATCTCATGAAGGTAAAATAACTAGACAATAACAAAGGAAAACAAGTATTTCACTAGGCTATATAAATGGCAAGCACATACACTTCACTAAAAAAGCCTAAAAATGGAGGAATTTAGTTTCTTATTGATGTCAAAAGGTGACTACAAAATTTTGGAAGCATTTAGGTAAAATAAAAAATAAAATATTCCTATTACATTTTGTAAAAATGAGTACATATAGAAAAGAAAAAGATTGGAGACAAAGCAGCCCCAAAGTAGGGGACTTCAAACTTGGTCAAAAACTCTTTCCTTAGTGCTACGTACCATTATTCAACCCTAAAACATTAATACTTCATATGATGGCATGGAATAGATATTATAAAAAAAAATTGGGATTAGGATACTTTTCATAATGTTTGGTCAAGCTTAGAGCACTTGGAGAGTGCCTAGATTATTACACCAACCCCTAGATTTTAGCCTTCATATCTTCTTAAAGAAAGAGTCTCCCTCCATCGATGTAAGAATTCAAGTCCATCAAAGTCTTTAGTTGAATCCTTATATAGGCTCATGAATAATGCATTAACACTTGGCACAAGTTTTTTGTAAGACTTCTTAAACCTTCTTTTGAATTAGTTTTCAAAGGCTTAGGAGGGAGATAGAGTCCTATTTGAGCTTGTAGACCATTTAAAACTTGTATTCCTTAACTAATACCCATTAATTACTTGTTCCTAGGTTTAATATTTTGTATCATATCATTCATTATCTTTTGAATGCCTTGTGAAGAACTATATTAATTAATTTTGTCTTCTAGCTCCATAAAACTCTCATCCTCTACTAGGTGTAGAAGGAAAAGATAGGTTTTTCTTCAAATTTGATTCAAGTTTGCATATATCCTCCATGGAAGACTTAATAATGGCACAACAGATCTGGGAGAAGGCAATTCAATGCATCAAACACTCAGCAAGACCTAGAACAACACCAAAACCATGATTTTTTCATGAACTCTTTATAGCCTTTTTTAATGAAAATATCCTTATTTGGGAGAATATGAAGGTTATGATGAGAAAATAATAATTTTAACAGGTACCATATATCCTCCTATAGCTCCATACAAAATTTGGTGGCCAAACTCCAAGCATAGACATGTTTTTATCCCATTCCTTCCCTAGAATTAGGCCTAATTAGCCCTTTTCACCCTAGAAAGAAAAATCTTGCTATTGGGAGATAACACATGTGTGAAACCTCAAAAAAATCATTTTATTGATTTAATTTTAACATAATCCATGTAAAATTTGGTGGTATAGAACATTATCGAGGTACTAGAACCATGAAATGGCCTTTGGAAGGCTTGCCTTTTAAGGCATTTTCTGACTAGCCCAAAAGGATTGAATAGTTTAGGCATTTATGGATGATTTATTACTATTTTTTGAGATTTAAAAAGTAAAAAAGTCTCAATATACCTTCCCCATAAATTTTCATCATTATACACTCCTTGGAACCTCCATTTTAACTCAAAAAAAAGAAAAGGTACCATTTTTGTACTATTTCATACAAAGGAAGGTATAGAAAAATTACATGTTGAGAAATATATAAGAGTAAAATAAAACCTTTGGTATGTTTTAGGATTAAATTTTTACCTTTTATTGGGTTTTCGACTCAATCTCTGCAAATAGGTCCAAATTAAGGTTTTAGGAGGGTTTTTGATAGTTTTCACCCTTAAAGATGATTCATAAAATTGTGGCATCCATCCTATGAAAAAATTTCAAAAAATTGAATTTAAATACCTTCTATAACATCCCATAACTCCTTTTATGTCCCATGATAAACCTCCTTATTGGTGTGAGCATCCAAACTTGGCCTCTCAAGTTGATTCCTACATTTTGTGTACCCTGTCGTGGTCTTAAGCCAAAAAATGAATTTTTCATGAAGTTATTTAAAAAATAACAAATTTAAAACAAATAAAAACTCATAATTAACATTTTACCATGATTTTTAATTCCCATTTAGTTTTATAAGTGGAATTGGACCTCCTTTTAGGTAATAGGCCTAGTATAGGCTAGTGGGGTTTGGCTACAAATTATCACTCACCACCACTTATGAGTTGTTTATCAAATTTACATGGATTTATCCATGTTATTTCACCTTCAATACACCTTAAAAAAATATATACAAGTGTCCAAAAGTGTTCCTAAGACAATCAACACTCCTTTTGATCACTTTTTCACCATTGCCTGCATTCATGTTTGCCTGAATGTGACCTACCTATGAGACAAAATAGAGGATATTTTACTTGTTTTATCATGAAAAAATATATATTATGGTTTTAATTTGGTAATTATGACCTTTTTTACAAAAATTTTGAGGTATATGATCCTTCTATCACCTCCAAACATAAAAAATGCTAAGGCAGACTTTTTGAGTGTTGACTATGTGCATGATTTACAAACATGACTATAATTTGTGTGTTATAAACCTTTTTAAAAAAATTAATATCACTTGGTAACTTCTTAATATATTTCCAATAATTATTTAGGTGTTATAACACCTGATCACACTTATAACCTTGGTCAATATCTTAAGCATACCTTGTACTTACCTAGGCAAGACTAATAAACTGTACTTCATTGCATAGAAAGTGATGTCTATAGGTCCTTACTACATGGTTAGACCTTATTTAATTTATATATTCACCTTATTTTATTATCCATGACATTTTACATTCCTTTGGATTGGCCATTACCATACACATGTTAGGTCTCTCTCCAAGCACTATGCTTTAGTGGATTGTCACGCCACAGTCAATTATTATGGACTATTTTTGGTGTCAAAAGGAGCTTATAGGTTGTATTTCACTCTAAAAATATATTATACACACATTTTTATTATCTTTATACCTTATAACCAACTACATATGTAGGTATTTCAAGCTATATGTCTAATCATCAAGCGTAGATTCATAAGATTATAGGTATGTATCATTGTCTTAACTTCATGGCTAAGTGTTTGGGTGCTTAAACTCACATTGAGGATTTTTAAACCATTTCACCACATCATTTTATCCTCATTAATTTATTATGGAACCCAAAACATCAATCATTACTATTGGTGTGCATCAATTTGCATCTTAACTTAGAAACAGACCTATGTTTAAAACTATGAGTATTTGAGAGGAAAAGACTACCAGGATCTGTCTTTTAGGGCCCATAATGATATTCAAACCTTTATATAATATTTTAACCTTATCAAAACCTTAGTAAGAGTTTAAAACCCTTGAAACCAATAGTGATCAATTTGATATCAAAACACTCCATGTGTAGGTGTTATGACTGTACTTGTTCTCACAGCCCTTGTATAATTGCAGGTGTTATTTTGGTGTCACTTGATGACTATAGCATGGTTTCAAAATTAATTTGATATCATAACTATTTTTCTCCTAAAACACATTGTGAACCATCAAACCTCTTCATAGATCACTATACTTTCCTTGGATCATAGACTTTACTTAAAGTGCTTGAAAATATACCTTTTATGCTTGTAAAAACCAAGACTGTAGGTAGTGATTCCATGGGATTCATGATCACAAAAGGTTCTTGTGAGTTGACCTTTTGTGGAGTGATTTCTTAACAATCCAATCTATTCTTTGTAAATCTTCCTTCATGGATGCAAACCCTTGAAGTCACTCATAGGTATGTTTCTAATATTTAATTGTAGCTTCTCTAGGAAAGTCTACTATAGGTTAATTTTTACATTATTATATATAAAATTTCCTTGAACCATATCTCTTTATTAAATAATAATCATCAACCTAAACTCAAATCCTTGATGAGAATTCAAAACCTTTGAAGCATGTTTAAAGTCTAAAACACATTCTTAACATGACTAAAACCCTTGGCAGCTGTAGGTAATCTTATTGAAACCAAAACACACCTGTAGGTGGCTATTTGTGCTTTATTCATGGTATAATTATGCATTATACCCTTAAAAATTTTATAATACCCCTCCTTATTTGTTCACTCATATATTATGCATTGGGTCTCAATGTCATTGATTGCATATCATCTTTGACCTTAAAGGTATTACTTGTTACCAAATTATTGTAGGTTTTCATGCTTTGTTTTAGTCTCTATTCCATGATTTAGGACCTTCATAAGGTCTATTAGGTTTAACCCAAACTCATTTTAACTTTCCTAACCCTTCACAAGGACCATGTGATGAAGTTTGCCTATGATGCTAGTTTATTATCACCTTAATGTGATTGTAAGTAACCAGTTTTGAATCAAAGGACACCTTTAAAACACTATGAACTCCTTTATTAGGCCATCTAAAACTTGGAAACAATACCTCCTATGGCCATATGATGTCATCAAGACATCACTTAAACCATTTGACATCATTGACATATCCTCAAGAGCACACTACAACAACTTCTTCAAGTTCAATTGAAAACATGTCATGTTATAAGAAAATAATTATTCTCAAGACATATTAAACACTCAAAACACAAATAGCATGTTCAAATCACTTATTAAATCAACACTTGTCCTTATAACTTATTAATAACATCTCTTACTTCCAAAACTCCACCTTGGGGTTTATAAACACTAAACCTTCATATCATTATCTTGCTTGTCTTGAGTTTGTTCATCAAATATTAGCTAAAACTAATCACTAACAGAGCATCTACAGGCACCTTGTGACCTTGAGGTCATCTCCAAATATTTTGAAAAAAAAACATAAGTGTCTAAGAACACCACTCAACTCACCAAGATACCCTTATGTGCCATTATCAAGACTTTCAAACTCAGTCAAACTTCATGATGAGTGCTAGCATAAAATCACACTTATATATCATCTTCAATGCATGAAATAGAGATATAATGAGTTCCCAACATGATTCCACACTCATAACAAAAATTGGAGCACTTTATACATGTTCTTAATCCATTTTAGTCTACCTAGGTTCACTGAGAAGAAACATAGATTTCAAATATTGACTTTGGCATGCATTTATTACACTTTTATGATCTTCTAAAACACCAAACCACTCTGGGAATAACCTTCATAAAGTGTACTACAACTTTTATTCTTTCACCAAGTTGATCTAACCACTAGAATGAATTATGCAAGGCAATCAATCCTCTCAGGTCCTTGTTCTACATAAACAATCATTTGAAATTGCCTTCCAACTATTATATTATTTGAATCCAAATGGTCATTTCTCATACCTTTAATTTAATTACCCCTTGCACATCCCACACTATTAGATCATCTTTGAAGGCTTATAACTAGAGATAATAAATATGCCAAGACACCAAACTTTCAAGAGATATTCATGGCACAAAATACATCATCTTCAAGTGACCCTTTGACTTTGGTTGACTTCCCAAGTACACATATTAAATTCACAACCAAAATGACTTGTTCATACCTACATGATGTACCATGATGGTCTAGTTTCTCTAATCTTGTGCTAGTCATCTTTCTCTCTCCAAAAGGACACTAGGGGGCATTGGAAATTCACCAAGTCATAAATGAGCCTCAAAATAACCTTTATTACCTCAATGACCTGCAAACTTGCCTTTTACACTCCAAACCATCAATATGATCACTTTATCATTAATGCATTATGAATCATAACCAAGCTTGACATTAATGATAATAATGACATTCTAGGACATTTCTCAACAATAAATTCTATCAAGACCTTTTTCATACTTATAAATAAAAGGGAATCCCTCTACCTTGATTCAAACCTCTCCAAAGTGCTTCCACCTTTGTCTCAAAGCTCTGCCTATGAATAAACAATAGTCATCTTCTCCAAAATCAAGGCCATTTGATTACAATACAATGAATAAGATTAGTAATTAGACTATCATGTTGAGGTCCTGGTATCAATGGAATATTTTTATCACCTTGAATTCATTAATCATTGAAAATAATCTCAACAAATAGATTTGCACCTTATTGAAGAGATACACTCATCTTAAACCCTCTCAAAGGAGACACATTCTAAATTAAAACTTATGAACCCTTAATTGAGTAAAAAATGTGTATAATTAATTATGTCATCCATTGATAACCTCTGAAGATGGAAACATCTACTGAATAACTCATATTTTGATTCAAAACTAAGCCAAGGGACCACTCTCAAAGACAATGAAACAAATAAGGTTTTATGCCATAAATACCTTCCTAAAAGGAGATATCATATGATACAAATATTAAAATTAGACTCATGACCCCTAAAAACATCCCCCAAAACCATTTATCTTAGTTATTTTCTTAGATTGAGAGACAAGTCTAAGAATAGACCCCTCACTAATGCATAGGCTATATTGACATGTTGTCACTCTTAGTGATTTTTAATAAATATGAAGCCACAAATACATGAAAAAATACCACTAATTAAAATATTAATCAGACCCCTAACCATGGAAAAAAAATTGGATCCTAGATCTCTCTCTTCTTTCTGTATCGAGCATTTGAAAACTACCCTTCTTGAGTTACCAAGAAGGTCAATATTGAAGCAAAGTTGGTTTTTGCCATTTTTTCACCTATAACTTCCTCAAAACAACTTATATGACCATATTTGGACCTAATTAATCCTATAATATTCTTTTATCACAAAAAACCTTTAAAAACCAGAATGAATGCCTCAAAAAGGCTTATTTTTGCACTGAAAAGGCTATTTTCACCAAGGAGGTCTGATTGAAATGGTTAAAAATGTATTATTGAGTATTTAACATGTATAATGAGGTGAATTAATGTGTAATTTATTTTATTCTTGATCATATACCACTGAAACCTTATAAAACCTTCTCTAGAGGTCACAAAATGGTCAAAATTGCATAGAAATGAGTCATGGAGTTAGTCTAGAATGTGATGAACCTAATTATCCATATGTTAGGCATGTAAAATATCTTGAAACATGATATGACACTCACCAAGACATTCTATAATCTTATCACCATTGAAAATAGCTTAGAAAGGCTATGAAATAGATAGACAAACATAAGACAAATGAAAGACAAGACCTTAACTCACCTAATCAACCTTAAGACCTAGTAATCATGGATAATAATGGTTACTTTAAGGAATTTTCAAGACAATATACTGAATCACAAGACAAATTGGCATGATATTCAAAGTTTTGAATGGTAGAGGTGACAATTTGACCTATGAGGTCAAAATTATCAACATTTTAGTGACTCAACTAGGAAGTATGCCTACTATGCTTGAGAACCAAACCATTTAAATGACTTTTGGAATCATAAAATAATGAAAAATATGATCCATGATTGTAATTACATCTCTTTAATTTAAATAGTAATACCTCTTCCTCTAAAACAAGGAAAAAAACACACAAAATAGGGAAACTAACTAATCAAACCAAATGTGCAAACAAAACACTTATATGGCACAAAACAAAAACAAACTAATGTGATAGTACAACACTTAGAGGAAAAAAAAATTAAATATGTATAAGTAAATTAGCTCTCCAATAAAAAAATTTCATATGTATCCCATTAACTAGGATTGGAAGCTCC
Source organism: Torreya grandis (assembly GCA_037957365.1). Lineage (NCBI taxonomy): Eukaryota > Viridiplantae > Streptophyta > Pinopsida > Cupressales > Taxaceae > Torreya > Torreya grandis. The sequence continues at coordinate 2,750,723 of JARHVA010001089.1, read as the reverse complement.
TCACCATCCATCTTTTCAAGTTGGAAGGCATTATGGAATTTATAGCTGGAGATTGTGTATGGGCCACTCCAAAGGGATTCAAACTTTTTATGACTTCCTAGTTTAGCTCTATCCTCATCCCACTTGAGGACCAAATCTCCTTCTATGAAACTTCATGAAGAAGCTCCTTTGTCAAAGGCTCTTTTCACTTGTGCTTAGTGAATTTCCATGGCTAGAATGGATTGATTTTTTTATCTCTTCTAAATCCATAAGCTTAGCATATCTAACCTCCATTGGTTCATTCTATAATAACTCAAGCCAATTCATTATTTTTAAAGTAGGAAACTTAAGAAAAATGGGTAACCTTGCTTCGTTACCATATACCAACTTGTATGGAGAGTTGGATATTGATCTTTTATACATGATCCTTTCAACCCATATAACTAAATTCAACTTTAGATGACATGATCTTTGATTATGTTCAATAGTCCTTATTATTATCTTCATCAGGGTCTTATTTGTGAGCTCGGCAAGGCCATTTCCTTATTCATAGTAATTTGATGAAGTGTTGAGATAGACACTATGTTGAACTGCCCATTGATTGATCCTAGTCACCATAAAGGCCATAACATTATCAAAAATAATGGTTAAAGTAACTCTAAATCTATTAAACAAACCTTAATATAAATATATAACATTGGATTCATTTTTTTATTTCAATACTACTATTTCTATCCATCTTGTGAAGTAATCTATAGTAGTTAGTATCTATTTATGACCTAAGCTTGAAGGAGGATTAATGAGACCAATAAAGTCCAATCCCCATTGGATAAAGGGCTAGTCCATCATAACTATTTGGAGAGGTAAGGCTACAAGTTTCACTTTTCCTACAAACATAGCAAACTATTTGCACTTCCTAACCCATGCATGATAATAATCAAATATGCTTGGTGAATATTACCCACCTTTCATGATCATAAGGGTTATAGTAATTACTAAAAAAATGTCCTCCACCATGTCCATCATGGAACTCTTTGAGTAATCTTTGTGTTTGGTTTGGATGTATACATCTTAACAACATGCCATTGATATATTTCTTAAAAAGAACAACATCAACAAGAAGAAATGGAATTGATTGAAATCTAAAATATATTATTTTTGAAGCACTCAAATGAGAAGGATAAAGAACAATTTGGAGATATCTTTTCAAATCATGAAATAAACTAGAAGGTGAGGCAAGAATAACTTCAACCTATTCATCATTCGACACTAAAACCACCTCATTAGCCTCTTAAAAATCTTAGGCTAGATGCTCACAAGTTTCATTGCCCCTAATCAACTTTATGACCTTGATTTCCACACAATACTCTATCACCTTTGTTATCTAACAAACTCTCTTTTCATTTATGTCTTTATTCAAGAGGAAATCCTTAATACTTGGATGTGAAACCATTAAGTGTATCTTATTATTAGACAACAAGTATCTAAACTTCTTGACATACTTTATAACTTAGAGTACATGTTTTTCAACAAAAGAGTATCTTGTTTCATACTCCTCTAAGCCTTTACTGAAGAAGGATATTGGCTGCTCTAAAGCCTCATGATTCAATTGCATAAGAATCCTTGAAATGGCATCCATGTTAGCATAGGTTTACAAAATAAAATCCTTTGTTAAATCTAGATTTATGAATGTAGGAGCACTAGTTATGGCCTTCTTAATATCCTCAAAACTCTTCACTCCTTCCTTGGATCAAATGAAACTCTAATTCTTCTTTAGCATGGTTGTAAGTGGCTTAGCTAAAGTGATCCAAAACTCAAAATATTTGGTTGAAATATAATTTAAGAAACAAGAACAACACAATAACAATAATACTATCTCTGAGAAGAGATGTTTTATTCATTAAATTTGTAGACCCAAACATATGCCTATCTCTGAGAAGAGATGTCTGATTTCCATTTTGGGTCACATATTTATTTATACACATTTTGAAGGTAGGAGGAGGATGTGTAAGGTCAACAATCTTGAGGGATATTAAGTGGTTCAATTTATGTGATTTACAACAATACAGAATTCGAGGAATTACTATTTTTAGAAACTTACTATTTTTAGACTACACTACTAAAATTGAAATTTGGGGCACTTCCATTGGGATTAAGAGGGTCAAAAACCATTGAGTAGAGCTCCATTCCATCTCACCATGTTCTCCTCATTCTTATATTTCCAACGATTCAAATGAGGAGTCAAATGGAGCTATGGTACAAAATTTATGGCTCCCGAAAGTCCTGCCACCAATTAGGATAGAACCATCACCTGAATTATCACCTGGAATGTTGCCCAGATCATAAAGTGATGAAATCTCAAATGTATCTTCTTATAAAATTGATTTTCCCTAAGAATCTTTGTAAATACTTTTTGTGCTTAGGTAAGGAAAGTGTAAGAATTGAATCTATTCTTTCATAATCTATACTCAAACCATACTTTGAAACCATATGCCCAAAAATCTTACCTTCATGAACTGAGAAGACACACTTTTTGGGATTAAGAGATACCCTAAATTGTCTACACCTTTCAAATACTTTCTTGAGGTGAACTAAAAGAGTGTGCCAAGATCTCTAAATAGCCTTCAAGTAATCAATGTCGATTCCTGTAGAGAGAGCTCCAAAATTCCAAGAGAGGAAAAATATGTATTAACCTATCTATTGAAAAATGTGAATGAGTTTATTAACCTTCCAAAAAGGAAAAGTGGGGTACACATAGAAAAAATTAGGGAAATATGAGGAAGCCTCTAATTTTCTTAATTAACTAATTAAAATTAAATAATAATTAACGTATGGACCCTTTATAACTAACCTAAGGAAGCTTAAATACATAGAAAGACCCTATGGTTATGTAGGCAAAACCCAATGGGAAAAAGTACTACACTAACACCCCCCCCTTAAGTGTAGCTTAGGTGAGATGAGAATTGGGTCCCAATATTTAAATCCTGATGAGATACCCAAGTACATAGTGATGAACCTCCATATGAGGAATAAGGTGGAGCAGCCCTAACCCTAATGAGAGCTCATAGATGAACAAATTTACTCTTTGTGAAAGGATTGGTTAGAATATCTATAATATATTCTAATGTTGGATAGTATCGAATATCAATGACTTGATCATTGATAAGCTCCCTAATGAAATACATGTGAATCTCTATGTGATTGGTCCTTTGATAGAGAACTAGATTCCTACAAATATGAATAGTGCTTTGGTTGTCATAGTAGATGATTATTGGCTTATGAAACTAGACACCAAACTTAGTGAGAATCCCCTAAATCCAGATTGCTTCATTGGTGGCATTGATATCCCCTCTGTATTCTACTTATATGGATGATAAAGCAATTGCATGCTACTTCTTTCTTGACCAATTTATTGGACCCATACCAAGTGAAAAACTATATCCTAAAGTGGACTTTTGACTCTGAATATCTCCATCCCAATCTAAACCTATGTATCCAATCAAATCAACCTCTATTTCTACTCCATAGAGTATCCCATAGTTGTGTGAACCTTGAATGTAGTGAAGAATCCACTTTGATACTTTCCAGTGCAACTCATGTGGCTCCTACATATACCAGGAGACCAAACCAACTACATAGGATATGTTAGGTCTAGTGTGTGTGTGATAGATAAGACTACCTATGAGTTTCCAATATGGTGTTGCATCAATGAATGGTGTAGGACAATCAACCTCAAGCTTCACACCAAAAAATAAGGGAATAGGATCTAGCTTATAATTATCCATGTTAAACCTCACAAGCAAATCAAGATAATACTTGGATTATGATAAAGTTATCTCAAAATTTGACTGAATGATTTTGATCTCAAGAAAGTAGTGTAGCAATCCCATGTCTATCATTGAAAATCTATCCAACAGTATAATTTTCACTACTAAGATGGATGATCATGAGCTCCCTATAATCAGTAAGTCATCCACATAGAGAATTAGGATCAATAGAGAATTGTTATGCCATAAGATGTAGACATTTAGATCTGAGTGGTATCTAGTGAAACCAACTGTGAGGAGAAAGGAGTCTATCTTAGCATATCATGTTCGAGGGGCCTATTTGAGTTTGTAGATAGATTTCTTGAGTCTACAGACCAAGGAGGTATCTTCCATAAAGCCTTGTGGTTGCTTCATAAATATCTCTTCCTTTAGGTCACCATGTAAAAAATCACTCTTTACATCCATTTGGTGAACATCCCACTGATGTGTGGTTGTGATGGCTAGAGTGAGTCTTATAAATGTCATCTTGGATATAAAACAAAATGTCTCAATGTAGTCTATGTCAGGCACCTAATAAAACCCCTTTATAACTAAACAAGTTTTGTACTTATCAACTGACCCATCAACACCATAGTTGGTTTGATAAACCCATTTACACTAGACCAATTTTCTTCCTTTAGGAAGAGAGACCAAGTCCCATGCTTTGTTCTTGATTAGAAAACTATACTCTTCTTGCATAGAAAAATTCCATTCTATAATTCCAGATGCCTTATGAAATTTTTATAGATTTGAGATAATATCTAAGTAGGCATGTGATGTCCCTTGAAATTATGATCATGTTTGCCTTATATCTGATGGATTTCCAACCCATCCTCTAGCACTTTAAAATGTCTATCTAGCCCAAATCAGACCAAAATTGTATGAGATTGGAGAACTAGGAGGTGAGTCCTCATCATCTATAGTGTGAGTGTGAGATAGAGGATGAGAATCCTCATCACTACTCTCATAACTTGAACTTGAAGAATAATAAGAGTCATCCTCATCATCAAGATCTTGAGGTGGATCTATGTCACTGTTTGAAGTGGAATCAATGTTTAGTGAGACTTTTGAAGAGTCTAGAGTGCCAAGATTATATTCAAGTGGGCCCTCATGAAACTTGACAGTCCTTTTAATGAGAAACTCATGAGTTTTATGATGGAGAATCCTATATCCCTTAATACCCTCTACATACCCCACAAAGATGCAAGACTGACTCTGAGGGTCCATTGTCTTGCATTTCTTCTTGGAAACACATGCCATTGCTGGTGATCCAAAAATTCAAAAGTGATCTATTGTGGGCTTATGATCATACCAAGAACAAAAGGAGTAATTCCCTTCAAGGCTTTGTGTGGAACTTGGTTTTAAAAGTAGCACACACATTTGATTGCTTTAGCCCAATACTAAGGAGAAAGAGACTTTGATTGAAGCATGTAGTTTGCCATTTCCTTCAAGGTATGATTCTTGCATTTAGAAACACCATTCTACTAAGGATTGTATGGAACTATGTGTTGCATTTGAATCCCCTTTGATATGTAGAACTGCTCAAACCTATTGTTGATATACTCTTTTCCATTGTCAGTCCTTAAGATTTGATGGAACATTCTGACTACTTCTCCATAAGTGCCTTGAAGTCCTTAAAGTGATTAAAGACCTCAAACTTATTTTTGAGAAAAAACACCTAGGTGTACCTCAAAAAGTCATCAATGAAAGTGAGCATGTATCTTGTCCTATTGAATAAAGGTTTTATAAATGGTCCTGCTAAGTCCCTATGGACTATTTCTAGCTTCTATTCGGCTCTCCTTACTTTGCCCTTATCATATTTCTCTTCTGGATGCTTACCAAGAATGTAGCCATTGCATAGGCCATCTAAGAATTTGACTTTAGGCAATCCTAAAACCATGTCTTGATGACTAAGTTGCTCTAGGTAATGGTAGTGTAATGGCCAAACCATTCATGCCACAATTTTCTCACTCCATTTGCATGAGTAAGCAGTGTAGTTGAGGGCTGATCTAGGGTAAATTGTGAGAAGGTATACAACCTAGATTGATGATTGGTCTTTCCATAAGCCATTGTGGTGTCACTATGCAACTCCTTGATGACCACTGAATCAGGTGTGAACTTAACTCACTTCTCTACACCTATGTGAGTGACTTGATAAACTAACAAAAGATTGGTGGATAGTGAAGGAACACATATAAAATCATTGAAGGTCATGTTAGTTACTTCTATCAATCTTTTACCACAAACTTCTACCGAAGTGTCATCACCCATGAGAATTGAAGGCACAAAACATGGCTTTATATCTGAAAATAGATCTTCTAAGGAGGCCATGTGATAAGAAGCACCCAAGTCAATAACCCAAGTCAAAGGTTAAGAAGCTACTACAACAAGTGCATTGCCCTTGTTTTTACCCTTTTTATTATCTTTACCTTTTAAAAAATCTTGTGTTGATGTGTTCTGAAATGAGGATTCAAGAAAACTGATGTTGTTCTTCTCAAGCATCTTAGTCAAGGTGTCAGTCTTCTTTTTCATGCATTGAGATTCATCATGCACAAGTTTCTTACAAAAGTTGCATTTAAGTTTCTCCTTCTTAGGTTTCCCTCTTGAGGAGGACTCAGTTGATGATACCTTAAGCTTGGTATCTGATTTTTGATTCTTCATGTGCTCATGATCAAGTTTAGACTATTTTTCTCTTATTTTCCACTGCTAGAAGGCTTCTTCTTGTCCAGATTAACAATCAAGCCATGTGATTTTGAAGACTTTAGTGCACCTATTCGAACCAACTTATCTTTCTCCCAAGTTAGATCAGAAACAAATTCATCAAATGATGTCATTTTCCAAATGGATCCAAGTGCACACTTGGTAGCATGAAATGTAGAGATAAAAACTAAATAGTCATGACCTAATTTTGCAAGCATGGATAGAAACAACTGGTCATCTATTTTCTCAATACCACATTGTTTCAACTATAATCTCAGTGATTTAAAATTTGTAAATAAGTCTTGTAGGGTGTCATAGTCACATGGGCTCAATGTGATGAGCTCATTCTTTAGCTCAAGACCCCTCATAATGTCTTGTACTCCAAAAAGCTTGTCCAAGATTGTCCAGATGTCATTCAAATTTTTTGTAGATTTAACATGGAATAGGAGGTTAGGAGACATTGACAGGCATAGAAATTTATAGGCTTCATCACATCTATTGTACCACTTAACCTTTTTTGCATCTATAGATAGCTCAATTTCCTCACCCATAGTAATCTGATAGAGTCCTTTACCTCTCAAAGTCAGTTGTATTTTAGACTTCTATTCTAGATATTTAAATAGTGTGATTGGTTTGATGTTTAGATCCATTAGTATAGATTATAATGAGACAAATTGAAGAATTGAAATGAAAGAAATAAATAGAAATCACACAATACAAGTACCCCCTAAACTATCAAAAATACCCCCCCTAAAGTTACGATGCACACACACTCAGTCTCAAATTTTAGGCATAGACAAAAATGCTCCTATAAGTAATTAGTGTGAGAAAGTATGAAAGGGACGCCGGGCACTATCGATAATACATCCAAAGAAAAAAGGAACAAAGGTTTGAAAAGAGTTTTAAGCTATTACACCATGTAAAAAATGGATGATAAAAAAGTCTTGAAACAATGTCACCAATGTGTAGATCTCAAGAAAATATGCACTTTCAAAAAAAATATCACCCAAAAAGGAGCTACAAATTGAAAGTTATAACACTTACTCCCACATATTCGTGGACCCTTTTCAAAAATGGAAATTTTTTTCCCAGACTTGTGAACTCTATTTCTTCATTACCTTTCACTTCAAATTTGACACCTTCCTGAACGTCACAGGGGTTTGTATAACGGCTTTACTTTGGGTTCTTGTAACTGCTTTACTTATAAAAAGTTATAAGTAGTTGACCTTAAGAAAACCGATTACTTCTCCTCAGTGTATATTAAGTTCTTCAAACTAATTTACTTATAAAGTAAATGAGTAATGAGTAATCACCTTTGGAAAACCCAAATTATTATTCTTTAGTGCATTTTGGGTTCTTCAACCTGTATGACTTATTACTTATAAAGCAAGTAATGAGTAATTAGTAGTCAACCTTGGAAAACCCAGATTGGTCTTCCTCAATGCAAATCAGGTTCTTCAACCTGCTTTACTTATAAAGTAAAAAAGTAATAAGTAATCGACCTTGGCAAACCTGAATAGGTCTACCCCAGTTCAAATCAGGTTCTTCAACCTGCTTTACTTATAAAGTAAATAAGTAATAATTAATCGACTTTGGCAAACCTAAATGGGTCTACCCTAGTACAAATCAGGTTCTTAGAGAAGTAAGACTACTTTGAAAGCTTGAATTAGTCTAGTAGAAAGTTTTCACATCGAAGAAACTTGATTACTTCAATTTGTTGACTTAGACAAACCCAAAATGGTCTATGGGCAAGTAATCACACTAGAAAAACCTGATTACTTTAAGTAATCACTTGGGAGAAACCCAAAATGGTCTATGGGCTTAAGTAATTGACCGCAGAGAACCCGATTTGATCTACGAAGTGTAGATCAGGGTTTGTAGGGGTGATTACTTGGTTTATACGGGCACTATACCAATTGAAGGAAATTTATTTTTAAGAAAATCTATGAAGTCTCTCAAAACACTAAGAATAACCCATTTTAGATCTCAAAAAACCTAAAAAATATATGCAACTAGATTTCTTATCAAAGGCCTTTTGACATGAGTTTTGAGGTAGATTAAGAAAACACCTCCAAGGTCAAAAATGATGGCCAAAATAGAAGAAAAACCAACAAGGTGAATGCATGGAGGATCTTACTAGGGAGTTTGATACATGAGACTATCAAGATAGCTCTAGTACCATGAAAGAGTGTGCTAATATCTTTGAATAGCATTGAAGTAATCAATGTTGATCCTTGTAGAGAGAGTTCCAAAATTCTAAGAGAGAGAAAATATGCATTAACCTATCTATTGCAAAATGCGAATGAGTTGATTAACCTTCCAAAAAAGAAAAGTGGGGTACATATAGAGAAAATTAAGGCAACATGAGGAAGCCTCTAATTTTCTTAATTAAATAATCAAAATTAAATAAAATTATCCTATGGACCCTTTATAACTAACATAAGAAAACTCAAATACATAGAAAGGCCATACGGCCATGTAGGCAAAACCCAGTGGGAAAAAGCACTACACTAACATGAACCATGTGCTCACTTGCACTCTTTAAAAAAATTATTATATCATCCAAATAGACAAGCACAAACTTGTTAAGAAGGACTTAGAATACCATATCCATGGCTCTTTGAAAAGTTGCTCTATCATTGGATAAACTGAAGGGCATCTTTCTATATGCAAAGTTCCCCCACTTTGTAGTGAAGGTTGTCTTGAATTGGTCCTCTTCCTTAACCAAGTTATGATTGTAACCACTATATCTATCCATTAAAGAAAACATTTTTTGAACTTGTAATTAGTTGTAAATTTTTTTCTACAGATGGCAATGGATAATGATCTTTAAGGGAAGCCTTGTTCAAATCCTAAAAGCCAACACATAGTCTAAGCTCACCATTCTTCTTCCATACTGGAACAAGGTTTACCAGCCAAGTTGAGTTTTTGATTCAGAATATGATAGCTAACTCTATGAGCTTATGAATTTCATCTCTCATCAAAGGCTCAAGATTTGGATTTATAGGCCTTTGTCTTTGTCTCATTGTTGTAGTTTCAACCTCTAACTCAATGGTGTGTTGAGCTAGACTTGGGTCAAATCCCTTCAGATCACTATATTTCCATGTAAATACATAAATAAAACTTGTTCATAATTTAGTGAAAGCTTATTTTTTTGAAGGAAAGTATACCTTACCCAACTTGAAAAATTTACTAGTTATAATCTCCACATTGGCATAATGTTCCTCCTTTGTTGACAAAGATGACTTTTCATTTATTAACACATCATCACCATTGAAAATGTTCTCAAGTGTGACCAATCCTTTGGGTAACTTATTTGTTTATAATTTCATAATTTAATCACCATATTACTGCAAGTACTTTGATTGATTTTTTGAGGAAAACTCAACCTCTTCTTATAAGAACCTAACAATATGATTGTCATCTTAAAACACTTGCCAATTCTTCATGGTTATCTGGAATAAAAGTCCTTATAACCACCTTAATGTGTGATTGAATTTTTTCATTTTTTATATCAATTGGAATATGAAATTGTACCCCAATGGCAGCCAACCTATCTGCATGTTTATTCTCATCTCTTGGTATTGCTTGAATGTTGAAAGATTAAAAATATTCAAGTCCCACACCCTATGCTTATAACATCTAAGCAATAAATTTGTGCATGCATTAAGACCTCTTAATTGGTGAACCATAAGTTCACTATCACCAAAAACTTGCAAGGTGTTGAATTTCATCTTCCTAGTCCACTGCAAACCGTGAACTAGTGTCTCATACTCTGCAACATTGTTTAAAAACCAAACTAAAAATTAATGGGAGAGAAATACATTTGCTTTATTAGATAAATCAACATCATTCTATCCCTATTTCCATGCTAATCATTGATCCATCAAAGTACAATTGACATAGACCTTCATTAGATTCATCATCCTTCACCATGGTTAGAATTAGTGCATCATTATCATGAAAGAAATAAACACCAAGTCCCTATTATTCAATTAACTTATAGGGATCATTATCATGTAAGTTAGAGGCTAACTCATCAAGGAAAAAATCTGTAGCTTCATCTAAAGGTGATTCAATATCTATTTCACTAGTTTCTAGCACCTCATTTGAGATGACACAGTAGTGTTTGCAATACTTGGCATATATGAATCCAAATGGAAATGTTTAATGGGTTCAGAATGTATTGCTACCTTAGTACCATAATTGGTTATAAACATCAAATATGTCCAATCAGATGATAAGTATTCTCCAATATTTGAGGTGAAGTCCCTTGAAAGATACATGATAAAGTAGGGAGGCAAATCCACCATAACTACATCCTATTAAATGGTAACATTAGGACAAGCATATAGTGTCAAATTCAGATCTTTAATGATTCCTAATGTCTTTTTTGGTGACCCATATAATTTTTATACTCAATAAGACCAAACTTATCTACAATCTGCTTGGGCATAACAATGTTATTGACTCCACTATCCACAATGCAATTATGAACTAAAGTGTCAGAAACTATCAAAGAGAGGTAGAAAGGAGGAGTTTTATTTTATTTTACCTCATATTTGTCCACCTTTACCATATTATATACCTACTCATTTCTTTCTTGTCTGGTATGAATTAGTCAAGACAACACCTTCTTTCTCAACTAATTTTGGAGACAATTTGAGAGCTGAAAGCTCTTGAATGACCATGTCATTTTGTCCTAGAATAGAGAGGGAATCCCACAAGCTTATGTTGATGTTAGACTTCTTCATTTGATCCAATATACTGAATTGAGCCCCACTAACCTTTGGCTTTACTTTTTGAACCACTGATTGCTCATAAACTATCGGTACTTGATAAACTTTTCCAAGCTTTGTATTCTGATTTTTCTATGTTATAGGGGCAACAAGTTGATCTTTGGTACTTTTGAAAACAACATTAGGATTACTTGAAGTATGACTCACATCTTGAGACTCATCAATAGCTCTTATTTTAGATCTATTTATAGTTTTAACTTGATCACTTTAAGTGCTAGTCTCACCACCCTGATTAAAAGCAACATGATTATCTATTTGCCAATTCACATTAATGGAATTAGGCTACCCTTGAACTTGTTGAGTCTTTCCTTGTGGTACCAAACTTCTCTTTTGATATTGACCTCCTTGATGAGAAAAATATTCTTGTCATTTATGGCATAGTAATGTTTTGTGACACCAAGGCTTGGTTTTGAGCATCATTGAGATTAGAGGGATACCAACCTAAGTCTTGCATCAAATTATTTTGAGATGAAGTAGGAACAATAGCTTTTGACATGGAAGGTGCACTAGGATCAAGAGTTGCATATCGTTTAGCTTGAGTTATGGTTCCTTGTGTTTGGTAGAGTGGTTTATTCTCTCTAAACCCTTGATAAGGAGGCCTTTGATCTCTGAATGGCTAATAAGTAGGCAAACTTTATTATTGATAAGGCCTATTAGCCTGATATTGTTGCCTCTTACATTTTACTATTTCATTTATAAAAGACTATAACAAACCTTTCTGATCTCTAAGCTCACTAGCTTGACTAGAAAGGGCTATCACTTGAGTTTTAGGAGGTGAAATAGGAGTTAATGATGTAATTTGAGAAGCTTGAGGGGCTGGTATAGACTACAATTCTAGGAATATATAAATTAGAGGCTTGAGATAAAGCTTACCAACTTGTATTAAAATATTATCTACTCTTATTACAACCTCATAAGCATCTATCAAGGTCATACCACCCATTTACTGTATCATCACACTTATATCAGATTTTAGGGCTTTTAGATAATATAAAAAGGCATATTCTAGAGATGGTCTAATCAATACAGGTATCCTAGTCCATGTCTTTTGGAATCTGAGGTTGAAGTCTATCATCAACTCATGATGAGCTCTTTTTATGGTTATCAGTTATTCAACTAAAGATAGGTGATTATATTTTTCCTCAAATTATCTGACTAAGGTTGTACCTAATTCATCCTAGGTAGTAATGGAATTCAGTGGGAGATTTATACCACCGTACTACTTTTCCTTTGAAGGAAGAAGCAAGCAGTCTAGTAGCTACATTATTTTAAACAACATTATGGACTAAATAGAGGTTAGCAACATCCTTGATATGCTTAATAGGGTTTGTTTTATATTCTCTTGAGAATAATGGGATATTTTTAATATCTAATACATGAATGTCATCAAATTGGGCTAAATTTAGTGGACTAACTCTATTGAATGGAATAAACACTTAGTTTTTTATGACCATTTGGATAGTGGGGATTGCAATGCTTAGGATAATATGATGGCCCAGAGATAGATATTTATTTTAAGAATATGGATTTGTCCTATTAAATCTTTCTCTTTTTTATGAAATAGAAAGTAACTCAATGAACTCAAGAAGAATACCTTTAATAGCTAACCTTGCGGTAACCTTTGGCATGAAAGTATTGCTTGGATGTTGTTATGAAATCTACAACCTAAATAATCTTTAGCTTCTAATGATGATTAATGTATTATGATATTGTAATTACTTTTCTTCAGCTCCAAACTTTAGCTTTGCTAAGGAAAATGAGCCCCACTAGGCATGTCAAAAACTGTTGTCAATCAAGAGTGTGTCCTTGTGATAAAGTGTGTTATTCTTCGCTCCAATTAGAACATGAAATATCTCCAAAGTGTGGGTGACTTTAAAAAGAATTAAATCTCTAGAGAGGGTTGGTTCCCTTTGTAATCTCACTAAAACTTTCTTTTAATCTACTATTTAATTATTATAGTGATGAAAAGGGTGCAAAAGACACTATTTGCAATGAAACTAAAAAAATTTGGAAATGAAAGGTGATGTACCAATTATTTTATGACCATTTATGCTTGAAATGACACTTTTTTGAGAGGGAAAAGCTTTCACACATTCACTACACTCAGATAAGACTTATACAATAGTGTTTCACAATAAGAACCTGACAAATTCAACTTATGTAAGGAAGGACTAAACTCACATCCAATACATGAACTTAAGATTATTTTAGACACTAAGGATGACCTATTAAACATCAAAAATCTCTCATTAAAGTAAAATAATTATAAAATAACAAATGAAAACAAGTATTTCACTAAGCTATATCAATGGCAAGCACATACACTTCACTAAAAAAGCTTGAAAATGGAGGACTTTAGCTTCTTATTGTACTCAAAAGGTGAATAAAAATTTTTTGTAGACTTTAGGCACAATCCAAAATCAAAGAGTCATATTACATTGTGAAAAAAATGAATACATATAGTAAATAAAAAGATTGGAGACAAAGTAGCCCCAAAGTAGGTGACTTCATACTTGGTCAAAAACTCCTTCCTTAATGTTGTGTACAATTCTTCAACCTCTCAAAATTTAATCATTCATAGGGTGGCATGGAATATAGATTATCCAATTTTTTGGGGGCTTATGAGACTTTTCATAATGTTTGGTCAAGCTTAGAGCACTTAGAGAGTGTCCTAGATTTTAGCCTTCATGTCTTCTTGAAGAATGAGTCCCCCTCCATGGATGTAGGCCTTCAAGCCCCTTAAAATATTTATTTGAACCTGTTGATGTTGTGGATTTTCACCCTTGATAAAAGGTTGAGCTTCTATCTTCCACGTGACACAATGGAGACTCCCCTCTTGCTATGGGTCTGGCAAAACTAAGGGGAGAATCTCTAGATAAAGGCTAGCTCCCTTTGATGCATCTCTGAGGTCCTAGATTTTCTACTGCTAACAATGGGGGAGGAAAGAGAGACTGCTTATTAAAAATAAAACCTAAACTAAATGGTGATGCACTAAAAATGGTTGATCTACTGAGCTTTGACATACACTTTCCACCAAGAACAAGCTGACATACACTGCATTTGATACGAGAAACTCTTCTGCATTAGTAAGCCAGGGGTCTGTGGAGATACAAGGAGGAAGAATTATCAGAGGTGTTCTAAGACACACTATGGCAACCAGTTCACATGTGCCTATACTCTATTAGGGACACTTCTAGCTAACCTACAAATGAAGAACTCATAATACACTAGACATGCTAGAATCATTCTATAAAAGCATAAAGGAAAATGACTTAACACAAGACAAAGCCATAGACATATACAAAAGTGCAAGCTCAAAATGGAGGTAAAAATGCTTCTTTTTTATTCAAGGTAAATTTCTTATAAGGCTATGCCATACAAGCTAAGAGATATTCCTTCTCAAATGAGAAGTTACCATTATATATCCAGAGGGAAGAAGCAAATGGCACCCTTTGGAAAAGACTATTGTGCCCTTTTACAAGTAGCCCATGTGCGTTGGGAGCATTAGAAATAGGAAGTTGCTTAAAAGAGAATGTTGTGGTAGCTCTAGTTTTGACGTTAGGCATTTACAATTATTGTGAAAGCATGGGTTATGCCTCTTTGTTTGCAAACAAGACCGCTCCTTCAAGACATTCACATGGTTTATTTGCTCATCAATTCAAAGTGTGAAAGAAACCAGCGCTTCTTCACTGTTCACACTCCTTGATGACTTCTTGGTAGAGACTATTTCAACTACTAAAATAACTCTCCTGTTGGTGCCTCCCTTTTACCACTGGGGTTATTTTGTCCATATCTCATTTGGCTCCTTCTGGCTTTGTCCTTTGTCATCCCTTGGTTCCTTCTGGCAATCTAAGCCCTTTGGCCTAAAGGCCTCTAAATTCTTTTAGGTTTGCACTTAATAATTTAAAGATCAATGGCTATTTTATTGCCGTAAAGTTGATGTTTGCATGCTAATTGCCATTTGGTCAATTCCTTC
The DNA here is from genome assembly GCA_037957365.1 of Torreya grandis. Taxonomy (NCBI): domain Eukaryota; kingdom Viridiplantae; phylum Streptophyta; class Pinopsida; order Cupressales; family Taxaceae; genus Torreya; species Torreya grandis. The sequence goes on along the minus strand of JARHVA010001089.1, from coordinate 2,735,463 downwards.
ATCCTTTTCTTTATTTGGGTCTCTGTCATTAAACCTTTTGGTTGAACCTAAACCATTTTTTGGAGTTTAAAGGTTCAACGATTCAATGGTTCAACACTTTGTGTTCTGCAAGGAGTCACATCCATTCAATTCCCTTATGAATTATATGTATCATTGAAATGACTGCATGAACCAACCCATTGAACCAACTCATTGAACCAAACACTTTAAACCTTATGATTAAACCCTCTGATTGGACCACCTGATTAAACCAACACTTTGAACCAACTAATTAAACCAACTGATTGAACTTTCTGATTGAACCAACTGATTGAACCAACAATCGTTCAAAGTTCAAAGTTTAAGATTCAAAGTTTAAAACTCTAAGCTCTTTGGAAAGATCATGTCATTGAACCCTGATGCTGAACCACTTTTTCCAACCTTAAGGAAAAGTGTCTTAAACATTTTCAGTCTCTTTCCTTGTGAATTTCTTCTACCAAAAGTCTAAAGAAGCTTTGTAAAAAGCCTTGCATTCTTCAAACTAGTTTATCTTTTGCCAAAAGACTTGTGCGAACCAAATTTGAACTGGCTCAGAACAGCAAGGGGAAGGAGACTGATTTTGGCCTATGAGACCAAAATGGTCAACAAATTCATGATTCTCAGGGGAAGCATGCCTCCTATGCTTAAGAAACCAATAGCCTCAAAGTCCATTGGGCACAGAGTTAGAATGCATCTTGAAAATTTATCAAAAGCCTTGAGAGATCCAAGAATCAATCATGAAGCTTTTACCCCAAACACAAAGGAAAACACACACAACAAAGGCTAAAAAACACTATTTGTGCAAATAGCACTTAGGGAAAATAGGGAAAGAAAAACTGAAAGCAAACTGCTATGTATAGCTAACCAGGTATATTTTTCTCCCTCTTAGATCAAGGGGGAAACTTCTTAAGTCTCCTTTATGGCAAGAAAACTTATGGTGCCAGACAAGTGGCTGAATGGAATGGAGATCTAGCGACTTACTCTTCTTGCCTGCCACCTTGAATGGCTCGTATCTGAGTGCATTGCGAGTAAACATGCTTCCAACATATATGTATTCATTTTGATCTTGGAAGCTTGCCTCCTACTGGTTCTTCATGCTGGTGTGTTTCATCAATAAATCAATGGTTTTTAGCTTATCACCATAAGCCCTTTGATATGCATCATGGATTGGCTTGTCTCCTTCTGCCTTATTGAAGACATTGTCAAACTCATCTTCTACTTGATCATGGCCTTCCTAAAGAAGGGTGACTATTGTGATGTCTAAAATGAGATCACAGACTGATTGCTCATCCCACAGAACATCACCTTCTTATTCAAGGCTCTATTCTTCAAATCTTTCCTCAAGATAGACAGGCCTCTCCTTTTCTTGCTCAAAGACCAGATTCTGTAGTTATTCAAAGACATCCTCTTGATCATCCTCCAACTTGGGTTCCATGGCATGGTCATCCTCCTCATCAAAACAATAAGGAAGTTCATCAAACAAGGGAGGAGAGAGCTCACCATGCTCACTTTCCTCTTCATATTATTGGAACATTTACATTATGCATGACCTATGTCTTCTCCATTATTGATGATGTCTTCAAAGGGAGCATACATGATGATTTCCTCCTCATTTTCATCCATGATAGCCTCTTGGGTAGCTGTAAATTGGATCCTCTCTTCTTCACTTGCCTCTTGCAAAACAGGTTCCTCCTTGAGAAAGGATGAAGTGGAAGGCTGATGGTTAAACTCATGTGGAAGGGGAGGCAGTCCTTGAGCTAGAATCGAATGTTTCTCCTCCTTCCATTTGGCTGGCACCTCATCTATATCAGATGTGGCTTGATAGCTCTCTTGAAGGAGTGTAAATGGGGTGTGTTCAAATGTAGGATCTTCTACTTGATCTGAACCATCCATCACACTTTGGCTGAGGAATCTCATTCTGGACTCCAATTCTACAATTCACTTGGCTATATTCTCTTGAAAGAGTCTTTCTTAGAGGTCACAAGCATCATCATGATGAGTAGGAGAAGCTTCATCTTCTTTAAGGTTTTGAGCAAAACCTTTCTCCTCCTCCTTTCTGCCCCATGATTCCATTATTTACTTCCAACTCATGACCTTGAGATTGAAACTTTTCCCTTGTGAATAGGTAGCAACTTTATCTTCTTCAACATCCTAAGTTGGTTCATGATATTCCCTTTTCCAACTTGGAATCTTAACATCATGTTGAAAGGCTCGAGGAGGTTGAGGAAGATTAGGAAGGGACTGTTGATGTACAAGAAGAGTTGCCTAAAGAGAGGCATATTGGTTCATGGTATTCCCTTCAAAGGAGGATTCACAATCTAAAGAATTAAGAAGGTTGATCTCCATGAGAGGTTGCTTTAATGCCCTTTGATGTTGGAAAGCAAGATGCAAGGGATTAAGAGTAGGATTGGTTACTACATCATATGAGCTAGAGTGAGTGTCTGCTAACTGGTAGAAAGGATTTGGTGCACAAGAGGGGGCTTTCTTTAGAAAAGGAAGGGGTTACATTGGAATGGGAGAAGGCACACATGGCTAATTGCCTTAAATGGATGTATTCTTCTATTTTGACACCTCCTCCTTCATGGATTGCAAGGCTTGAGCTTGCCTGAATAAACACTCCTCTTTGTACATAAGTTCTTGTTGATATCTATACTGCTCATCCAATCTATCTATCTCCATCACCTACTTCTCAAATTCTAGTGTTACTTCCCTTACTTTTGAAGGGCAACTAGAAGAGCTACTTGAGGTGATTCCATGAACAACCTGGGCTTGATCAAAGTTATATGAAGTAAAACAAGGTCCATGATTCTAAGCAATGGAATTATACATACAAAAATGTGATTTCTTGATGGCACCATGACTGCTTAACCAGCTGATTTAACTCAGTCACCATTGGTGTTGATGAAAAGCCTCCAATGGCTAGTTGGTTGAAGAACACATTAAAATTCTTCAACTCTTTGGATACAAACTAGTTTGTCCCATCGAGCATGCCAAAAATTATTGATGTTATGGATTTGTACCCTTGACATAAGGCTGAGCTTCTATCTTCTATGTGATATAATGGAGACTCCCCTCTTATTGTGGGTCTGGAAAAACTAAGGGGAGAATCTCTAGATAAGGGATGGCTCCCTTTGATGCATTTTGAGGTCTTAGATTTTCTACTGCTAACAATGGGGGGGGAAAGAGAGAAGGCTCACTAAAAATAGAACCTAAACTAAATGGTGATGCACCAAAAATGGTTGATCTACTCAGCTTTGACATACACTTTCCACCAAGAACAAGCTGACATACACTACATTTGATACGAGAAAATCTTCTACATCAGTGAGCTAGGGGTCCATGGAGATACAGGGAGGAAGAATTACTAGAGGCATTCTAAGACACACTATGGCAGTCTATTTACATGTGCCTATACTCTGCTAGGGACACTTCTAGCTAACCTGTAAAAGAAGAACTCACAATACACTAGATATGTTGGAATCATTTTATGAAAGCATAAAGGAAAATGACTTAACATAGGACAAAGCCATAGACATATATGAAAGTGCAAGCTCAAAATGGAGGTAAAAATGTTTCTTTTTTATTCAAGGTAAATTTCCCACATGGCTATGCCATACAAGCTAAGAGATATTCCTTCTCAAATGAGAAGTTACCATTATATATCCATAGGGAATAAAAATGGCACCCTTTGGAAAAGACTTTGGTGCCCTTTTACAAGTAGCCCATGTGTGTTGAGAGCATTGGGAAGAGGAAGCTACTTGAAAGAGAATGTTATGTCAGCTCTAGTTTTGACTTTAGGCATTTAAAATTATTGTGAAATCATGGGTTGTGCCTCTTGTCTGAAAACAAGACCACTCCTTCAAGATATTCATGCAATTTGTCTACTCATTAATGCAAAGTGCAGAAGAAATTGGCACATCTTCACTATTTGTGCTCCTTGATGACCACTTGGCAGAGACTATTTCAACTATTGGAATAACTCTCTTGTCGGTGCCTCCCTTTTGCCACTTAGGTTGTTTTGTCCATATCTCTTTTGGTTCTTTCTGGCTTTGTCCTTTGTCATCCCTTGGCTCTTTCTGACAATTTGAGCCCTTTGGTATGAAGGCCTTTGAATTCCTTCAAGTTCACACTTAACCATTTAAAGATCAATAGCTATTTCATTGCCATAAATTTGATGTTTACACGCCTGTCACCATTTGGTCAATTCCTTCAACCTTTTCTTTATTCGGGTCTCTATCGTTGAACCTTCTGGTTGAACCTGAACCACTTTTTGGAGTTCAATGGTTCAACGGTTCAATGGTTCAACACTTTGTGTTCTACAAGGAGTTACATCTATTCAATTCCCTTTTGAATTAGATGTAACATTTAAATGAATGCTTGAACTAACCCATTAAACCAAACACTTTGAACCTTATGATTGAACCAACTAATTAAACCCTCTAATTGGACCATTTGATTGAACTAACCAATTGAACCAACACTTTGAACCAGTAGATTGAACCTTCCAATTAAACCAACTGATTAAACCAACAATGGTACAAATTTCAAAGCTCTAAGCTCTTTGGAAAGATCATGTCGTTGAACCCTGACATCGAACACTTTTACCAACCTTAAGGAAAAGTGTCTTGACCATTTTTAGTCTCTTTCCTTGTGAATTTCTTCCACCAAAAGTCTTAAGAGGCTTTGTAAAAAACCTTGCATTCTTTAAACTGGTTCATCTTTTTCTGGAAGACTTGTGCGAACCAAATTTGAAATGGCTCAGAACAGCAAGGGGAAGAAGGAGATTGATTTTGGCCTATATGACCAAAATGGTCAACAGAACCCTTATATAGGTGTTGGGTGAATATTTTATCATCAACTAACTGACAAAAAAATGGGTATATAAACCATAATACAATGAGATTTATTTATATGGTAAAATGGGTGTGGTTACCATAGCATAATGAGATAAATTTCTCCTCTCAGCAAGGGGAGGTTCCTTATAAACTATAATATACTAATATAAACTAAAAATAAACTCAGAGGTTAAATCACACCATCCATCTCTCTTTTTTTAGATTTGATGTTCACAAAATAAAAGAGAATTCTTATGTAGTTACTGAAGGCATTTCTCTTCTTTCAAAAATGATGTTCAGTAAATCACAGGAATTCTTCCTGGGTAGTAACTGGATCCTAAAGAAACCCATGAAAGCACAAAGTCTTTCATTATTTATCCTACTAATTTAGGACAAGGTAACATAGTAGTATGAAGTGCAACACAAAGTCTCCATCAAAAACTACAACAGAGTAAAATACTGCGAAGGATAAGGGGAGATCAAAGTCTCTCCAATATCCTAAAACATAAAACACATAGACTAAAGACAATTATGGTAGCACAAAGTCTCCCACAGTCAATTTCAGATCATCTTTTAGATTATTTCCACTTGTTCTACTTATTTGATTAAATGGACAAGACTGTATTTAAGAAAAAGACATAAGAATGATTTCCTAGATAACACAAGTTATTTCAACACAAAGTCTGAAAGGTCACTTGCTTTCTCATTCACTTGATAAAATATGATTAATAGTCTAAACTCAAAGTCTCAGAAATGCCTTTCAATTTGGGTAGAGTTTCGCTTCTAATAACAGAGTGATCTCTCCTTTTTTTTAAATGAGATATTACAATATATAGCATCTAAAGAAAGACTTGGGTGCTTGTTTTCATGAAATGGCCCATGCTACATTGAATGCATTAGAAATTCTATGAAGGGGCCATGCTAGAATAGGTCATCAACCTTAACTTTTGGCATTCTAAATCATCTCAAATGTCTTCTCCAAAGCATGGGTCACCTAATCTTCTGAAAGGTAAGGCCACTCCTCTTTATGATACTTATATGACTGTCCACTCATCTTTACTTAAATGAAGAAAAATAGGCCATGCCATTGAATGCTTGCGCTCTCTGATATCCACCTGGTGGACTGTTCCACCCACTAGAATAACTCTTCCATTGATTCTTATGGATTCTCTATTTGATTCCCTCTTTCCTTGCTATATTTTGTCTCTTCTTGGTGATCCAAGCTCTCAGAGCTATCTTCTCGCCTTCTACTGGCTTCTTCAACACCTTTCTCAGCGGATAGCTAAGTTTGTCTTCGGGTCTGCATTATTTAAAAATCAATATTTATTCCATTACACTAAATTTGATGTTCAATGGGACATCACCGGTCACTTGAACCATTTTAAACCTTAAACCCTTTGAACCTTTTAGAGTTCAATGGTTCAAGGTTCAACTGTTCAAAGTTCAACAGTTTGGTAGTTCAGAAGTTCAATCTTTTGAAAAGATCCGTGTTCACTTAGTCTTCTTTATGAGTTCAAGGTGTCATTGAACCAATTGTTTGCACCATTTGCTTGAACCTTTTTCTAGAATCTTCTACTTGAACCATTCACTCAAACTTTTCAAACCTTGAACTCTTTGAACCTTTGAACCTTTCGAAGTGGAGTTCAATGGTTCAACTGTTCAATGGTACATTTCATATTATTGAACCCCACCATTGAACCTTTTGATTGAACCTTAACGTTGAACCATCCTTATGATTTTTTAGGAAATGCCTTAAGTATTTTGAGATTTTTCTTTGCAAAAGCTCGCCTTTTAAACCTGTGATTTCCTTAGCCAAAAAGGTTTGTTCAATGGAATAACTTGACTACTCAGAACATTTTGAGAAATAAAGAGACCATTTTGGCCTATAAGACCAAAATGGTTGACATGTTGTCCACAAAAACTAGTGATGGATTTTGGGAATAATATCTAACTCCAATTGGGGAACTTCCATCGATTATATTTTGAAACAATCGAAGGGAGTAGAATCCAGGCTCTAAGTGCCTTCATTTATGCTATTGGGCTATGGAGTCATGCCATCCAAAAAGAGAAAGACGCCAAAAACCAAATGAACAATATGAAATAAATAAAGACTATACAAATGTACAACTAGACTTATCTGATACTTTAATGATTGAAGTGCTTCAGATGATACCCACTGTGAGGCAATGAAAATGGCATTTCATCTTGATATTTCAGCAAGAAACTATTTTCACCATTTAATCGATGAATGGAAAATGGACCTCTCCATAAGGAATACAATTTTCCATGCATTCCTTTTGGTTCTCTCCTCTTGTCCCACAACAAGACTTGATCTCCAATTTGAAAATCATGAATCCTTACTTTTTGGTCAAAGGGTTTCTTTACTAGACTTTGATGTATACCAATACAGTCTACCACCATAGTTCATTGCTCATTTAGTTCAGTTAAGTACATGATCCTCTTATTGATAGAATCTTCAAATGTTTAATCTTTGACTACCTTTTCCAACTTTAGTGCTAGTAGTTCTAGGGTGATTGGTATCTCTGCATTCAAACCATACAAAAGTTGAAATGGTGACATACCTATCACCCTTTTGGGTGTAATCCTATCTGCCCATAAAGTGTCAAATAATGCTTTATGCTAGGTTCTCTAATTGTCATCTACCATCTTCCTGATAATAGTCACCAAGTTCTTGTTGCTTGATTCTACTTGACCATTTCCTTATAGATAATAGTCAAAAGAGTGGGAGAGGATAATCTCATAATAATAGCAAAACTAGGTAACCTCATGAGAAGAGAAATAGGCTACATTGTCTGTTATAATCTTGGTTGGGACTCCAAACTAGAAAATAATATTTTCCTTGAAAAAATTACATACCACTTCTGAAGTAGCATGCTTGACTGAAATGGTTTCCACCCACTTGGTAAAATAGTATGTGGTTGTGATAACATAGTCATGTCTAGCACTCAAGGATAGGTTTACAGCCCTAATGAAATCAATACCCAATTATTGAAATGGCTCATCGATCACCACCAGCTTGAGAGGTAACGTGGCCAACTTGGGTTTCCCAATGAACTATTGACACAGCTCGTATCTACACACCCAAGTGTATGAATCTTGAAATAGAGTAGGCCAATAGTACCTGGCTCGTAGAATCGTATGGGTAGTCATAGGTGTAAAAAAAGTCCTCCACAAGCCAAATTGTGAAAAGACTCCAAAAGTTTGTTCTATTTCACTTTATCCATGCAATAAAGAAATACCCCATCAAGGCTCCTCTTGTACAAACTATTGTCCCACAGGACAAAGTTAGCAGTTTTCAAATTAATAGTTCTCTTTTCTTTATGAGACAGGTAGGCAGAACACTCACCATAAGTAAGGACATGAGTGATATTGGAATACCACTCTTTCATAGTAGTGACAAAGAAAACTGTAGGCATGTCTTCAACCTCTGTTTCTTCATGCCCTACTTCTTCTAGTATGTTATCAATAATTAATTGGCATAGACCTCTTCCTTGCACAAGCTTCATGGGTTTGATAACAAGATCAAACTCCTAGATTTTAGCAATCTAATTGCCCCTTTTAGTTCCAAAATCTTATTGAGTTAGAATGGACTTTACTGTTGTATCAGAAACTAGAGCAACAGTGTGTGAGTTGAAGATGTAAAAATGGAAGTGTTTTACCATCTTAACCATAGCATAAGCATGTTTCTCTATGTTTGAATATTTTAGCTCATGAGCTTTGAGAGGACAACTCATGAAATATATGGGGGACTCTACACCTTCTTTGTTCTAGTGAACAAAAATTACTAAAAGCATGTGTTTAGAAGTATAGCTATATATTATTAAGTCTTTGGTATAATCTAGACAAACTGGTATTGGGGCATGGGTGATAGCTTCCTTAATTTTTTGAAATGCTGACTTGCCTTCTTCAGTCCAGTAGAAAGTAGCTTTACCCTTCATCATGTTGACAATGTGCGGAGTCTTCTCTATGAATTTAGGGATGAACCTTCGTAAAAAATTCACCTTTCCAAAGAAAGAATGGACTATAGTCTTACTAGCGGGAAGAACAAGCTCTTGGATGGATTTGACTCTTTCTGGGTCGATTTTTATGCCTTCTTAGGATACAGTGTGACCAAGAAGTTTCCCTTCTATAACCCCAAAAACTGATTTCTTAAGATTGAGAGAAATGTCATTTTGTCGACATCATTCTAGCACTCATTGTAAATGATTCACATGATCAAGATAATGTTTGAAAAAGATGGTAAAGTCATCAAGATATACCATAATGAACTTCCCCATTTCATTTTTGAAGGCAAGATTCATCACTCTCTAGAAGGTGGTGTCAGCATTGATCAAACCAAAAGACATTTTGTGATATGCAAAGATGCTCTAAGATATAGTGAAAGTGGTCTTATATTAGTCTGCTTCACCAACTTCCACTTGATTATACCCTAAAAAACCATCTAACAATGATAACATCTCTAAGCTAGTCACTATCTGCAGTAGCTAATCCATGATGGGTAGGGGGTAGTTGTCTTTTAAAGAGGATTGATTTAGATTTTTGAAATCAACACAGAGACAAATTTATCCATTCTTTTTTCTCACAGGGACTATGTTCACAATCTAGGTGGAATGATGGATTGGAAAAATTATCATGGTATTTAACATTTTTTGGATCTCAAAAAGAATAATACCTAATATCTTGGAGTTATACTGCCTTTATTTCTGCTTGTGAGGTAATGACCCAAACTTGAGAGGAATTTCATGCTAAATTTCTTCAGGCCTGAGAGATTTCAGATCATCATAAGAGTACGCTAAAAGATCAATGTAATGGTGAATCAAAGTAATGAATTTGAGTTTTTCATTAGGAGTGCAACAATTTCCAATGTTGACCATTTTGGGATTATCTTTTGTACTCAAATTTATTTGATCAAAATCTTTAGAGGAACTTGAATCCATTGGTCACTTCTTGATAGACCTATCATGCTTATTGAATATCTTTTCAAGAGAAACTAACCCTTTGTGAATTTTATTCCCTTTGAGTTGAAGGAACTCTTCACCAATTTTTAAATTTGTTTTAGGAGTTGATTTTCACGATGGAGATTCATTATCTTAAAAATAAATCTCCTCAAAGCTATCCATTTGTTCTAGAAAAGTAATGATTTGGTTATCCTCATTAAACACTTGCCAATGGTTGGCATTATCAGGTACACTTGGTCAAAAGACCAATTCAATAGTGTACTTATGCCTTTTAAAATCTTGGTGAGAAACCATGAGAGTTACAAAGACAGCCAAGGAATCTGCTCAATCATTGAATTCTCTAAGCACCGTAGAAATACTAAAAGCCTCAAAACTTTCAAGGTAGTCCCACACTAGATTATGATAATATCATAATCTTTTGTTCTTGGTTTGATACAGGTTCCTCACCTGATAAACTACTAGTTTAGCATCTCCTCGGGCGTGAAGAAGCTTAACATCTTTAGCTTGAGCAGCTTTCAATCTGAGCAACAAAGATTCATACTCGGAGGTGTTGTTGGTATTTTTGAACTAAAATTTATATGAATAAGGGAAAATATCTCCTTGCAGAGATATTAAAATAATTCTAGCTCTAAAACTGGTAGAAGAATTACTGCCATCAAATTCTAGAATCCATACATCATTAGGATTTGATCTCCTTTCAGACTTCTCTTCATTAAAGAGGGAAGATATTTTTTTATCTAAATTTTGCTCCACTAATTCTTTTGACATCTTGTCTAAATTTTTTAGATTGTCACTTATATAACTTTCATCTGATGAAATAGAAACATCTTTTATGGACAGAAAATAGTTACCTATTCCTGAGGATTCAAATAGAATTTGAGCTTTAGGGGCTAATATTTGGGTGATAATGTATTTTGACTCCTTCTCAAGAAGTAGCCTTTGCATGATGCCCTTGATAGGTATTCTCACCTCAGACAGGTCTGTGTTCAATTCTCCACCAATATCCTTGTAAAAATTTTGTTCAAGCAGAAAGTTATAGGAAGCTGGATCATCGGCCACCAAGACTGTCATTTTAATCTTTTTTTTCTGGGAAGGCCATGAATGCAAATTGGGCATCTTTGATCTATCCCAAAAGTGGCACTGGCTTATTTTCCATGGAGAAACATCTCCCAAAAAATTTAGTCAGAGTGAGACTAAGAGAGTCTACCACCTTGGTGGGCATCACATTGTCAAAGGTGCCAGAGTCTATTATGCAGTTGTTTAGCTTATGACCATTTACCAATAGGGAAACATAGAAAGGTTATATCTTTCTAGGGGAAATAGGGGGAGTAATGAAAATATTATTTCAAGTGGATGTATTCTTTGGGGGATCATGAGTTACCTTTGAAACATCTTGTCCTGCAGGGATGGTTTTGTTCTTGATGCATTCAATTAGCCTATCTAACTACTCAAGGTTGGCTTGTAAGTATTCAAACTCAGACATTTAGATTTTGGTCTTCCTAGTATGATCAATTATATCAAATGAATAGGAAAAACTATGAATAGAGGAAGGAAGTCCATCATTCTGGGTTTGGTTGGGTGTGGTATTGGTCTGAGAAATTGAAGCAGAAGGTGTAGGGTTGTTTGAGGTACTTACTTTTTTATTCATCACCGAGTCCTTTGATTGGAAAGGTAGTGAAGTACCTCATTTAGCAATTGCAATTAATGGTTGAGATTCTTCTCTTATTTTTCCCTTATCATTTTGTTGAGTCGATTGGTTCTGGGACCTAGTAAAAATAGTGTATGATCCATCAAACATTTCTCTCTTACTTCTAGCTTTATCTTGGTAATTTAGGAAACCAATGTTGGAGTTGCCAAATAATTCTTCTTCACCTTCTAAAAATATATCAGCACCATCTTCTTGGTCCAACTCAATTTGGAAGGAGAAATCATGTTTAGCTTCATGATAACCAACTGCTAAGTTAGTCGGTGGTACTTCAATGGCAAGCTTTCCCTGTGCAGGAGGGAGACGATTTGGTTGCCCTTAATTTTTTGTAGCATTGCCTTGATATGACTAGTTGTAAAATGTCCTCCTTGGTATATCTCTATAAGAAGGAGGGGTAGACATCCCTTGTGCCATTTACTTTTTTAGATCTAGCAATTCATTTGCTAGCTTTTGCGCCATAAGATCAGTGGTGCCTGTAGAGAAATTTTTAGAAGATGAAGAAGATTTATTTCTATTAGGATCTCTTCTTATCTTACCTACCAAGATAAGATCATCTACAACCTTAGTGGCCAAAATCTAAGTGTTGACATAGTGGATTGCACCCTAGGCAGGAAGCCGAGCTCCTGCCTTCCACATGCAACAATGGAAACTCCCCTCTCACATGTGGGACCGGCGAAGCTAGAGGGGAGAGTCTTTAGATAAGGGCTAGCTCCCTCTGATGTATCTTTTAGGTTCTAAACTTCATACTTCTAACAAATAAATGAAAAAGGGGGGGATGAAAAGGGAGAAGGATGCTGAAATAGAACCTAAACCTAAACTAAAGAGGTGATACACCAAAAAAGATGACCCACTCAGCCTGAACATGCACTTTTCACCAAGAAAAAGTGCCCATACACTTCATCTGATGTGGGGAACTCTTTTGTATCAGTGATTTAGGGGTTTGTAGAGATACAGGGAGGAAGAACTATCAAAGGTGTTCTGAGACACACTTTGGCAGTGTATTCACATGCGCCTATACTCCTACTGTAGACACTTCTAGCAGACCTGCAGAAGAAGAAACTTCACAATGCACTAGACATGCTGGAATCATTCTGTAAAAAGCATAAAATAAAATGACTTAACACAAAATAAAACATAGACATATGCGTGAGTGCAAGTCTAGATGGAGGTAAAAATGCTAAGTCTTGATTCAAGGTAAAATCTGGCAGAGTCCTGCCTTACAAGCCCGAGAGATTTTTGGGCAGAGATTTACCTTACGGGCTAAGAGATGGATCCCTCTCAAACAAGAAGTTTTTACAATATATATAAAGAGAAGAGAACTCGGTGATCCTTTTTAAAAGACTTTGGTACTCTTGACAAGCTAGCCCATGAGCATTTGTGAACATCAGTAAGAGGAAGTCTCTGTTGTTGATGTCATTCTTCTAAAAGAGGCCTACTAGAACCATGTTGTGTAATCATCAATCTTGACTTTGGTGTTCAAACATTAATGTGAAATCATGGATAGCACCTCTTTTCTGTAGACAAGATTGCTCCTTCCAAATACTCATGTGATTTGTCTACTTATAAATGCAAATGGAAAAAGCAGGGTGTGTCACTCACTGTTTGCATCATTTGATGACCACCTGGCAAGCACTGCTCCAACTACAAGAATAAATCCCTGAGTTGACACCTCTCCCTTGCCACTTGGACTATTTGTCTACTTCTGCACTTTGTCTTTTCTTGGTTTTGTCTCTTTTTAGCTTTATCTCTTTCTAGCTCCTTTGGCCCTCAGGGCTATCTGCTTTTGGCAGGTCCTGACTTCCTTAGGCTCTTCTTGTACCTTTTCAAAATCAATGGCTATTTCACCATCTTAAAATTGACATTCGCGGGTGGCCCGTCACTGTTTGAAAACCAACGGCTAGTTCATCATGCTTGACTTTGATGTCTCCAGGCCCGTCACCCCTTAGACTTTCTTCAGCTTTCTCTTGATTCAGCCTTTTCTTAGGAGACTTTTCCTTAGGCTTTTTTCTCGCGGACTTTTTTCCATGGACTTTTTCCCTTAGAAAAAAAGTCTAGAAGAATTATTTCAAGCACCCTTTGACCTTCAAAATTTTCGTCAGCTTTTCCTCCAAATTTCTTCTGACTTTTTGTCTAAAGGAACTCCTTCAGACAAAAAGTCTAAAAGAAATCATTCTCACTTTACCTAGTCTTTTACGTGCCTTTTGAAATCCTTTAGACTTTTTGTCTGAAGGAATTCCTTTGGACAAAAAGTTTGAAGGATTTCTCCCTTTGCTTCTTTGCCTGCCTTTGAAAAGTGCCCTTCAGGAAAATTGGAAATGACCCTTTCGAAGGGTACTTCCTATGCCTTAAAGAGAATTTCCAAAGGAAACTTACCTTTGTTATGGCCTCATTTGAAAGTGTTCCCTGCCCTCTGCAAGGGCTCTTGAGATGGTCTATTTTGTGCCTAAGTGGGAACTTGCCTCTACCTACAGCGTCCATAAAAATGGACTTGCAAAGTCCGTAGAAACTCTTGTAAAGTCTGTAGAAACTTCCAAGACTTGTGCAAAACCAAAAATGTACTGACTCAAAATAATAGGGGAATATAGGGGACCAATTTTTTGGCCTATTGGGCCAAAAATGGTCAATAAATTGGTGACTCCCAGGGGAAGCATGCTTGCTATGCTTAGAGACCAGTTGCCTTTTAGTCCATTGGGCACAGAGTCAAAATGCAGCTTTGAAAGAGTTAGTAACCACCTTGATAGATCCCAGAATCAATTATGAAGCCTTTTACCCTAGACACAAGGGAAAACACACACAAGGCTAAAAACACTACATGTGCAAACCACACTTAGGGAAAGCAGGAAAAGAAACTGAAAGCAAAATACTATATATAGTTAACCAAGTATATTTGGCTCCCTCTCAGATCAAAGGGAAAACTTTTTAAGTCCCTTTCTTGGTTAGGAAACTTATGGTGCCAAACAAGTGGCTAAATGGAAAGGTGACTTGGTGACCTACTCCTCTTGCCTGTCACCTGGATTGGCTTGTATTCGAGTGGATCAGAATCAAACATGCTTCTAACATATATGTACTCTTTTCATTCTTGGAAGCTTATTGAATGCTATCTCTTCATGCTAATGTATTTCACCAAGAAATTCATGGTTTTTGGCTCATCACCATAAGCCCTTTGTTGTGCATGGTCCCTTTGCAATGCACCATGGTTTGACCCATTTCCTTCTGCTTCATTGAAAACCCTATCAAACTCATCCTCTATTCCCTAATGGCCTTCTTAAAGAAGGGTGATTATTGTGATGTCTCAAATGGAATCACAAACTGATTGCTCATCCCATAGAACATCACCTTCTTGCTTAAGGCTCTCTTCTTCAAGGCTTTCCTCAAGGTGAACCAGCCTCTCCTTTTCTTACTCGAGGATCAGAGTCTCTAGTTGTTTAAAGACATCCGTCTGATCCTCCTCCAACTCAAGATCCTTAGCATAGTAGTCCTCCTCATCAAAACAATAAGGAAGTTCATCAAAGGGGAAGAGAGCTCACCATGCTTACGTTTCTCTTCGTATTGCTAGAACATTTGCATGTATGTGTGACCTGAGTCTTCTCCATTACTGATGATGTCTTCATAAGGAGCATCGATGATGATTTCTTCTTCATTTTCACTCATGATAGCCTCTTGGAGAACTAAAAATTGGATCTTCTACTCCTCACTTGCCTCCTACAAAATAGATTCCTCCTTGAGAAGGGGTGAAGTGGAAAATCCATGTGGAAGAAGAGGTAGTCCTTGAGCTAGAATAGAATGATTCTCCTCTTTCCATTTGGTCAACACTTCATCTATATCAGGTGTGGCCTGATAGCTCTCTTAGAGGTGTGTAAATGGGGTGTGTTTAGATAGGGAATGTGCCGTTGGGTTTGAACCATCCATCGCACATTGGCTAAGGAATCTCTCTCTAGATTCCAACTCTGCAATTCTTTTGGCTATGTCTTCTTAGAAGAGCCTTTCCTGGAGGTCATAGTAATCATCATGGTGATTAGGAGCAGGTTCCTCCTTTTCAAGGTTTTGAGCAAAACCTTTCTTCTCCTCCTTTCTACCCCATGATTCCACTATTTCCATCTAAGTTAGGAGCCTGCCATCAAGATCAGTGACCTCAGAATTGGAATTTTCCCTCATTGTTGAAGGGCAACTAGGAGAGTTGCTTGAGGTGATTGCATAAATATTTTGATTCTAATCAAAGTCATATGAAGGAAAACAAAGTCCATGATTCTATGCCAAGGAATTATACATACAAAAAATAAGATTTCTTGATGGCACCTAGACTACTTAACCAGCTGATTCAACTCGGAGTCGCCATTGGTGTTGCTACAAAAGCCTTCAAAGGCTGGTTGGTTGAAGAATGCACTAAATTTCTTCAACTCTTTGGACATAACTTATCCTAGTTGGTCCCACTAGGTGTGCCAAAAAAAATTGATGTAGTGGATTGCACCTTGGGCAAGAGGTCGAGCTCCTACCTTCCACACGCAACAATGGAAACTCCCCTCTCACCTGTGGGACCAGTAAAGCTGGAGGGGAGAGTTTCTAGATAAGGGCTAGCTCCCTTTGATGTATCTTTTAGGTCCTAGACTTCCTACTTCTAAAAAATAAATGAAAAAGGGGGGATGAAAAGGGAGAAGGATGTTGAAATAGAACCTAAACCTAAACTAAAGAGGTGATACACCAAAAAAGATGACCCACTCAGCCTGAACATGCACTTTTCACCAAGAAAAGCACCCATACACTTCATCTGATGTGGGGAACTCTTTTGTATCAGTGAGTTAGGGGTCCATAGAGATACAGGGAGGAAAAAATATCAAAGGTGTTCTAAGACACACTTTAGCGGCCTATTCACATGCACCTATACTCTTGTTGTAGACACTTTTGGGAGACCTGCAGAAGAAGAAACTTCACAATGCACTAGACATGCTAGAATCATTTTGTGAAAAGCATAAAAGAAATGACTTAACACAAAATAAAACATAGACATATGCATGAGTGCAAATCCAGATGGAGGTAAAAATGCTAAGTCTTGATTCAAGGTAAAATTTGACAAAGTCCTATCTTACAAGCCCGAGAGATTTTTGGGCAGAGATTTGCCTTACGGGCTAAGAGATGGATCCCTCTCAAATGAGAAGTTTTTACAATATATAGAAAGAGAAGAGAACTTGGTGGTCCTTTTAAAAAGTCATTAGTGCTCTTGACAAGCTGGCCCATGTGTGTTTGTGAGCATCAAAAAGAGGAAGTCATTGTTGTTGATGTCATTCTTCTAGAAGAGGCCTACTAGAACCATGTTGTGTAATCACCAATCTTGACTTTGGCATTCAAACATTAATGTGAAATCATGGGTAGTGCCTCTTTTCTACAAACAAGATTGCTCCTTCTAGATACTCATGTGGTTTGTCTACTTATAAATGCAAATGGAGAAAGCAGGGCATGCCGCTCACTATTTTCACCATTTGATGACCACCTAGAAAGCACTGCTCCAATTGCAAGAATAAATCCCTGAGTTAACACCTCTCCCTTGCCACCTAGACTATTTGTCCACTTTTACACTGTCTTTTTCTAGTTTTGTCTCTTTCTAGCTTTGTCTCTTTCTGGCTCCTTCAGCCCTCGGGGCTATCTACTTTTGGCAGGTCACTGAGTTCCTTGGGCTCTTCTTGTTCATTTTCAAAATCAATGACTATTTCACCATCTTAAAATTGACGTTCATAGGCTCATCACTATTTGAAAACCAATGGCTAGTTCACTATGCTTGACTTTGATGTCTTCAGGCCCATCACCCCTTGGACTTTCTTCAGCTTTCTCTTGATTCAGCCTTTTCTTTGGAGACTTTTCCTCGAGATTTTTTCTCACAAACTTTTTTCTACGAACTTTTTCTCACAGACAAAAATTTTGCAAAAATTGTTTTGAGCACCCTTTGACCTTCAAAATTTTCATCGACTTTTCCTCTGAATTTCATTGGACTTTTTGTCTGAAGGAATTCCTTCAAACAAAAATTTTAAAAGAAATCATTCTCACTTTCCCTAGTCTTTTCTGTGCCTTTCAAATTCCTTTAGACTTTTTGTCCAAAGGAATTCCTTCAAATAAAAAGTTTGAAGGATTTCTCCCTTTGCTTCTTTGGCTACCTTTGAAAAGTGCCCTTTGGGAAAATTGGAAACAACCCTTCTAAAGGGTACTTCCTATGCCTAAAATGAATTTTTGAAGGAAACTCACCTTGTAGCTTTTCTCTGTGGCCTCTTTTGAAAGTGTTCCCTACCCTCCACAAGGGATTTTGAGATGGTCCATTTTGCGCCTAAGTGGGAACTTGCCTCTACCTATAGAGTCTGTAAAAATGGACCTATAAAGTCTATAGAAATTCCTACAGAGTCTGTAGAAACTTTCAAGACTTGTGCAAAACCATAAATGTATCGGCTCAGAATAGTAGGGGAAAAAAGGGGACTGATTTTTTGGCCTATTGGGCCAAAAATGGTCAACACTAAGCTACAACAAGATTTATGTGGCCAACCCGCCTCGATAGGAAACTCACTTTAGGAAGCTAAGAATTGATGAAGAAGCACTTAAGATTTTTTGGCATCGACTGAGCAATTATAGGAATCCTATTCCTCAGCTTGTCAAATTTAGAAATGAAGTCTTGCATGGGTTCATGAGGCTCCTTCTTCATTTGTGTAAGCTGGGTTAATAGGGCATGTGCATTTTTTGTGGGTTTGAACCTAGCCTCAAACTTGGCCTTGAGAGTGTTCCAATCAGTTACTGTTTGTATTTGGAGATGATAAAACTAGTCTACGATAGCACCTTGCAATATTTCCACAAATAATCTTATTATTATAACTTCAAATTCCACACTTATCACACCATAAGCTATGCAAAAAGCTACAATATACTCATCAAGATGAACTTTCCCATCACCATAGAACTTGGGAAAATTCTTTCTTGAACTACAGGGTAGTTCATGTAAAGGTGGGGTTAGATTTAGAGGGCCAAAAGTGCTACACCAAGGACCTTGGGCTACCATGATATGATGATTAAAGGGAAGAATAACAAATCTTGGTGGGGTATGTATAGACAAAGCTTTTCTAGCAGAGGAAAGAGAAGCTTTGCTTGGTATTGGGGACCTGACGTCTGTAGGAGGAAAACTCCTGGTTCGTTAGAGGCAAGATTATGGAGGAGAATGGTCAAAATTATTTTACTACACAAACTCAAATATAGGATTGACAATACTTTGAACTCTCTGGCTTCGTGTAACCATGGATCTGCCAGAGTGTAGAATGGAAAAGAACTAGAAATGCTTCAATTTGAAGCTTGAAGTTTTAAATTGCGTGTTCTTCCCTAGCAGAGTAACCAAAAACTATTGGGTGAATATTTTGTCATCAACCAACTGACAGTAAAATGGGTATATTGACCATAACACAATGAGATTTATATGGAGAAATGGGTGTGGTTACCAAAATATAATGAGATAAATCTCTCCTCTCAACAAGGGGAGATTCCCTATAAACTATAATATACAAATATAAAATAAAAATAGACTGAGGTGAAATCATACCATCCATCTCTCTTTTTTTAGAGATGATGTTCACAAAATAAAGGAGAATTCTTGTGTAATTACTAAAGGCATTTCTCTTCTTTCAGAAATAATGTTCAGCAAATATCAAGAATTCTTCCTATGTAGTAACTAGATTTACAAGAAACCCATGAAAGCATAAAGTCTTTCATTGTTTCTCCTACTGATTTAGGACAAGGTAACACAATAGTATGAAGTGCAGCACAAAGTCTCCATCGAAAAATACAATAGAGTAAAAGACTATAAAGGATAATGGGAGCTCAGTCTCTCCAATATCTTGAAACATAAAACACACAGACTAAAGACAATTATGGCAACACAAAGTCTCCCACATTTGACTTTAGGACATTTTTTAGATTATTTCCCCTTGTTCTGCTAATGGACAAGACTGTATTTAGGAAAAAGACATAAGAATGATTTTAGATAACAAAATCTATTTCAATACAAAGTTTGAAAGGTCACTTGCTTTCTCATTCACTTGATAAAATATGATTAACAATCTGAGCTCAAAGTCTCAGGAATGCCTTTTAATTTAGGCAAAGCTTTACTTCTAATAACAGAGAGATCTCTCCTTTTTTTTTAAATGAGAGATTACAATATATAGCATCTAAAGAAAGACTTGGGTGCATGTTTTCATGAAATGGACCATGTTGCATTGAATTCATTAGAAATTTTGTGAAGGGGTCATGCTGGAACAAGTTATCGGCCTTAACTTTTGACATCCTAAATCATCTCAAATGTCTTCTCCAAATCATGGGTCATCTAATCTTTTGAAAGGTAAGGCCACTCCTCTTTATGATACTTACATGACTATCCACTCATCTTTACTTAAATGAAGAAAAATAGGCCGCGCCATTGAATGATTGCACTCTCAAATATCCACCTGGTGGACTGTTCCACTCATTGGAATAACTCTTCCACTAACACTTCTATATTCTCTATTTGATTCCCTCTTTCCTTGCTATATTTTGTCTCTTCCTGGTGATCTGAGCTCTCGTGGCTATCTTTTCACCTTTTGCTGGCTTCTTCAGCTCCTTTCTCAGTGGATAGTTGAGTTTGTCTTCAGGTCTACATTATTTAAAAATCAACAGTTATTCCATTACCCTAAATTTGACATCCATAGGGATGTCACTAGTCACTTGAACCATTTTGAACCTTGAACCCTTTGAACCTTTTAGAGTTTAATGGTTCAAGGTTTAATGGTTCAAATTTCAATGGTTCGACAGTTCGACGGTTCAATGTTTTATAAAGAGCCACGTTCACTTAGTCTTATTTATGAGTTTAAGGTGTCGCTAAACCAATTATTTGCACCATTTGCTTGAACCTTTTTCTAGAATCTTCTGCTTGAACCATTCGCTCAAACCTTTCGAACCTTGAACTCTTTGAACCTTTGAACCTTTCAGAGGTGGAGTTTAATAGTTCAACAGTTCAATGGTTCATTCCATATTATTGAACCCCGCTATTGAAACTTTTGATTGAACCTTGGAGTTGAACCATCCTGATGATTTTTTAGGAAATGCCTTAAGTTTTTTGATATTTTTCCTTGCAAAAGCCCACCTTTTGAACCTGCAATTTCCTTAGCCGAAAAGGCTTGTTCAATGGAATAACTTGACTACTCATAATGTTGTGAGAAAGAAAGAGACCATTTTAGCATACAAGACCAAAATGGTCGACATGTTTTCCACAAAAAATAGTGACATATTTTCTGAACAACAATAGGCTCATTAATTATTCATTAACACTTGGCACAAGTTTGTTGTAAGACTTCTTCAACTTTCTCTTGACTTAGTCTTAAAATGAGGCATAAGAGGGAGATAGAGTCTTATTTGAGTTTTTAGACCATTTAAAACTTGTCTTCCTTTACTAAGACCCATTCATGACTATTTACTAGGTTGAATATTATGTATCATATCATTCATTAGGTTTATAAGGCCTTGTGAAGAACTATATTCATTAATTTTGTCTTCTAGCTCCATAAAACTCTCATCCTCGACTAGGCATAGAAGGAAAAGGTAGGTATTTATTCAAATTTGCTTCAAATATACATATATCCTCCATGAAACACTTCCTAAGAGCACAATAAACTTGGGAGAAATCAATATGCATTTAACACTCAACAAGACCTAGAAAAACACCAAAACCATGTTTTTTTCATGAACTCCTTGTAGCCTTTTTTCTTAAAATCTCATTGTCTTGGAGAATTTGGAGGTTATGATGATAAAATAATACTTTTTATAGGTACCCTCTATCCTATTACATCTCCATAAAAAATTTGGTGGCCAAAATCCAAGTGTAGACATGTTTTTTAGCCCATTCCTTCACAAGAATTAGGCCTAATTAGCCCTTTTAGCCTTGAAAGAAAAATCTTAATTCTAGGAGCTCACACATGAGTGAAACCTGAAAAAATCATCTTATTCACTTTTAAAATTCTCCCACCATGGTCCATGTCAATTTTGGTGGTCTGGAACACTATGGAGGTACTAGAACCATGAAATGGCCTTTGGAAGGCTTGTCTTTTTTAAATAATTTCTGACTGGCCCAAAAGGATTGAATGGTTTGGGAATTTAAGGATGATCTATTATATTTTTTTGATCTTTTAAAATTAATCAAAGTCTCAATATACCTTCCCCATCAATTGACATCATTCTACACTCCTTGGAACCTCCATTTTAGCTCAAAAATAATAAAAAGTACCATTTTTATACTATTTTATACAAAGGAAGGTACAAAAAAATTACTATTGTCACTTTAACTTGCACCCCTTAAGGATATGACAAGTCTCTCCTCACTAAAGTGTCACAATAGAAGCACCTTAGTTATGTGGGTGACTCAAATTTAAGGTGAGTCTCTAGATTAGGGCTAGTTCCCTTGATGTACTACTTTCACACACCACAACCCCACTTTCATTTATGAGGAAAAGGGTTAACAAGCCTAAAATAAATCTATCTATGGAGGTGGTTCACCAAATATATGGTCTACTCACACCACTTTTAATTCACTTGGAAACAAAAGGAAAACTACACATACACTTCATTCATCAAACTAAAATCTCTTCTTCTACATCAATGTTTCAAGCATGGGGTTTTGAAGAGATTCTAGGTTAGGACATAGACAATAGGTCTCCTAGAAACACTAATGACTAGACTACTCACTGTGCCTACAATCCACATTGGAAACTTCTTGTTGACCTACAAAATAGAGCTTTCAAACTACACAAGGCACTAAGAAGGATAGCATGTCAAGGTAAGCAAAATACACTTGCATAAGACCAACAACCATAATATGCACTTGATGAAGTCATGAATGAGGTAAAAAAACATTATTTATGAGTTCAAGGCAAAAATTGAGTAGATATTTTCCATACTCAGGAGGAGAGATTTGTATAACAACCAAAAAGGCTTGTTTATATAGCAAATGTGAGAGAAGAGAGAGAAGGTGAAGCTCAAGAGTCACTAAAAAACTTGTCAAGTAAGGAGTTACAATAGCATGTAATTATGCATGAGATAGGTCCTAAAAGGAAAACAACAACAAATTTCTCTCAAACTTTTCAAAATCCTCCAAATGTGGCATAGATGTTCTTTTGCTTGCATATGAAATTACCCTCATGATTCTCTTTCATTAAACTACCTCCCCACTAAATAAGAATAGGTATAATGATTTTAATTAGGGGTATGGGTTACTAAAAATACTTCACATGCATTGGATTTGTCTCAAATCATTCATATTCTTCTATTTATGAGCAATTGTCCCAAACAATTACAAATGACTCCTTCTCATGCACCCCTCACACTTGGCACACAAAATGCTTTCAATTATTTAATATAATCTATGCACAAGGAGTAATGACACATTTAAAAAGTGCCCATGTCATCAAGTTCAATAATCAAGTATCAAAAGGATTCCCAATTGGAGTTTTCATCATTTTCACTAAGTGTTCACTATCTACTCACTAGACTGACTGAGATGAAGAAGATAGTAGACACACTTAGGAGACTATATATCTCAATAAATTATCATGGAGACCTATAAAAAGTCCCAATCTCTCCTATAAATGTGATTACATCATTTAAAACTTCTCCATACCTATAAAACACACAAATCTATGAAAGAAAACCTTATTGTACACCATCCATACAGGTGTAGTACAACTCAATTACATGGGGAGGATCCTTGAAGAGTTATATATCGACTCCAATTAGTTTCATAGCCAAATTATGTCATTTTGATGCTCCATTTTCAATATCTTCCCAGTCAGGTCCTTATAGAGGGTTTTGTGAGGGTTTTGAGTCATTTGGATTCTAGCCTTTGGTCACAAAATTCTCATGTTCAACTCATTACTTTATGATTTTGATAGAACCTTAGGGATTACCCCTAACACCTCCAAATACCTTGGGGCCCCATATGTATCCTTAGAGAAGTTGTAAGCATCCAAACATGGCCACTCAGGCTCTTCTAGTAGTTTACATAGGCATGTGTTCACTTTAATCCAAGAAGTGGCTTCTTTGTGGATTTATCTACAAAAAAAAGGCTTAGACACTTCTATAAACATCCCAAATACATGTTTCAATCATCATAATATCTCATTAAGAGATAGAAATGCAAATGACCCCCCTTTTGATAATAGGCCTAGACCTTGTTCAATAGCTCTATCTGTAATTCTTGGCCTAAAATGAGTTTAAATAATCTTATTTACATACTATGGGGTTTAACAGGTCTAAAATAGTACCCTAAACATGATTCAATCAATTGGGAGTCTTATCCATGGCCAAAAGTGAATATGACCTCCTTACCTAGCTATAGGCTTTACCATCCCTTGTGGTGTTGACTGCAACCTCAGATGCCCAGACCACCCTGTTTGGTTTCAAACCTTCCTACTTGGTTTCCTATATTTTTCTAAGTGTGTTACAACTCCACAAACCCTCTTTCAAGGTTTTCTTGGCTTTTGGTCTCAACTTTCCATCTCCTTTGTCAAAGTGCAGGATTTATGCATGAGGGAAAAGTACCCCCTATCTAAGACAAAACAAGGGGTAATTCCCCTATTTTCCTAGAAACATCAACTATTGTAGAGGCTTACCCAACTCACAAGGATTTCTTTTACAAATTTTTATCTCTTGGTTTCATGATTTGACCCCCTAACCTACTCAAATTCCAAGTTAGACTTTTCAAGGAAATTGCTTGCAAGGTTTGCACTATGGGACCTATGTATGCCTAATTTCTACTATAAAAATATTGTAATTACTACCATGGCCCTAATGGAGAATCTTCAATTTCCATTTTTTACTTCAACCTTCCATTACTCCCCCTACAACTACCTAGTCAGGTTCAACCTTCCTTTTGATTGTGTTTTGCCTCTTAGCTCTGCTTTTAGGTGCTCATACATTTATTTTGAACCTATTCATAGCATTAAAAAGGGTCTCCATGAACTTTAAATAGGGTCCATTTGATGTTCTCCATTCACTTGAACCCTATCTATTCTTTGGCTCAAAGGTGAGTTTGCTTTGCCAAGACTGAAACACTCAGCTTGCCCCTACCTATTAACTGTGACACATGCCCTTTAAGACCTATTTAGAGGTTAATTTGATTCCCTAACAATTGGGTCTATGTTAAATAACTCCTTATTAAGTCATAATCACAAGGAACACTTGATATCTTTCTAAACCCTATATTTACCTTATCTATTCCTTGGACTTCAAAACTAAGCTTTCTAACTTTGACTGAGATACCTTGTTTGTATGCATACATTTGCAGTTTGGACACAATACCTTAAATGTCTCTAGAATCCCTTGATATCCATTATCATTAGTTTAAAACTCTTTATCTCATCCTTAAAAATTACCATCACTCCAACATCTTCAAACTAACTCACTGGTCTGCCTAGTTATAAGTGTCAAAATTTTGCCTGAAGGAGGCCTATAAGTGAGTGTCTTATCCTTATAATAATTATATCATGCATATTAGGGTCTCACTTAGGTCATTTAATGCAGCCATGATGTGTGGGAGTCTTTGTGGAAGTCTCCATGTTATGGGTTTCTTGAAACCTGCAAATGTTTTCCCAAACAAACTTGTAGATGGCCATTTTTTAGGCCTAAGTGCACCTACAAGTCTCTATGGGTCTACACCTCTATCTCATCTATGTTCCATCTCCCCTAAGATTACCAAAGTGATATTGAAACCTTTTATATCCATTTTCTATCCCATCTATGTTATCAATCACCTAGAAATGTCAAGCTCTATCCCAAGCTGAAGTCCCCAACTGTAGGTGCTCTATTGTACAAAAAATGAGACTTGTAGGTTGCCTGAGCCTCTTTAGATTTGGATCATTCTTTTCCCTCTTGCCTTAGACTTCCTCTAGATGGTCTTTGAAACATTTATATGATATCACTTTATATAAATCACTTATTATGATAGCAAGTCTTTACATATTGTCACCTTGAGAGTCATTTGGAGCTTATTCCTACAGATAACACTGAGAAATTTTAGTGAGTGAAAGCATGACTTCAAGGTCTCCAAACTTATGTCTCTTGAACTCTCTAATTATCCTTTCTTTAAAGAATATACCCTCATGGTAGGGCTATCAGATGGATTTCTTAAGGTTTAATAAGAAATCATCTCTCATACCTATCCAATATTGTTAAAAACCATAGAGCCCTCTATTTTGCCATTTTAGGGAAAATGGTTCCAAAACCCAGATTGCCTATTTTGAATAGTTTATTAACACACATTGGGCTGCCAAAGGAATCAATCAAGTCCATCAAGATTTCCACTTGATTCACAACTCATGGAGACCAATAATTTCCACCCATAACTCTATTCAAATCTCTTTAGCTCTGTTTGAGACAATTGTAGGTTTGAAAGTATCAGTTTACAAGCACAAATAAGCCTAAAAGAGGCTTATTAAATTATTGAGATATAAAAAACCAAAATAATAGTGGAAAACCTATGGAGAGGTCTTGAGCAACACATGAAATAACCAAACTTGTCAAATCAAATTAAAATATTTTGAAACAAGCTCAAATAGAGACCCCTCATGGATGTAAGAGCATAAAAAGCTACCTAGCTTCTTAGAAATGGTTCATAAATGAGGATACATGAAACTCAAAATTCTTTCCATAGATTTTAATCATACTAAGACACCTGTTAACTCCCAAGAACACTCCTCTTAACTCCATTTGTATGGACTGTACCAATCATTCAAAGTTGATTCTTCTTGGCTTGTTAAGGCAAGAAGGAAGGAATAGAAGCAAAATTTGATTTATCTGACCTTTTCTCTACACATCAGGTGTAGGTAAGACCTTAGGGATCTCAATAGATACTTTTCCAATGTTTTCACCTAAAAGTGAGCTCACCAAATCTGTACAAGTACCATTAATAGCCTATTTTTAAGGAAAACTCCCTATTTTTGTGCATGAAATTGCTTCTTGACTGCCTCTAACTACTTACCAACATATTATGACCCCATACACAATATAAACTTTCCTGGTGACAAATATGCTTGTTTGATAAATCTGTCCAAGTCATTTAATGAGGCAAAAATGTGACCAAATGGCATTTTTTGCATATGAATCATGGAAAAGGAAAAAATTATGACTTAAGAACACCTTAAAACACTTCAATGACCATATTAGGAAATTTATATAATAATTTGAGCCTTTGACCATGTTTGAATAGAGTTGACTTTGGTTGACTAGACAAGTACAAGGAAGCTAGGCTTACACTAAGATTACAACAAGGATAGGTGATATGTTTAGACACACATGAGAGCCTATAGGACATATGAGAAACTTTGAAAATTTTCAATATGTAGGGTTTGACCCAATTTTACTAAAATTCAAATTTAGTCAATAATTTTAATAATTCATAGGGGTAACATGCTTGCCTATGTTAAGGATCAGTAGTCTTATCTTATCCATTAGGCAAAGGGAGTCAAATGCAGTCTAAAAATAGTAGGATCAGACCTTGAATTGAATAACAAGATAGTTGATTGACTTCAAAACACACAAAGGAAATATAACACACATCAAAACCAAAAAAACACATAAAGAAAAGGCACACTTATGCTACTAAGCACTTAGGGAACACAAGACGCAACAAAAATCAAACTAATTATGTACATCTAACCTAACATGCCTCCTTTCCTAGATCAAAAGGAAAGTATCTTAAATATCCTTCTTCATGAGATGAATGAGGGTACCAAGCATGCTTCCTTTTAAATGTAGTACTAGATGACTCATGCTTCTTTCTTATTTCTTGCCTTTTGATGGAGTCATATTAAAAAAATATCCAAGGTAGATGAACTCTTCATGACCTTGGAAATTTACCTCATATTGTTGTTCTTTTGTATCATTATGGTAGATTTACATCTCCATGAATGGAATAGCTTCTTGAAAGCCTATGTCTTCTTGAAAGGTTTCATTGCTCTTCTCTTTTATAAAAACCTCTTTAAACCCTTCAAGAAGTCTTGTATCATGTCATTATAGGAGTGTTTCTTCTTCAAACTCCTTGATATTTGTAGGATCAGCGTCACATGTGGTTCTAGAATGAATCTTCAAACCATTTTCAAGAGATTCATAGTCATCATGGACTAATCCATCATGATTTAGACTCTCTTGATGGTGATACCTCTCAACACCTACTTGCTCCTCCACATCTTGGGCTTATTTTCTTAGACATCTTGCCTTCTCACTATCTTCATATTCTTTGAACATTTGCATATAATTATGCCACATATCTTCTTATTAAAACCTATCATCTTGCTTACCTTTTTTTGTAGACAGATCCAAAGGAATTGTAGGCCCCTTGAGGTTTTCAACTTCACTACAAATGTCTTAAAATATTTGCCATAAGTCATCATCTTCTTTTTGATCAACATCATGAAGGGGCACAAGAGAAAAAGTTCTTTCCTCTTCTTCTTTGGATTCTGAAAGAACCTCTTCTAATACTTCTTCTTCACTACTAGTAAGGTCCTCTTCCCCATCATCATAATCTGAATTATCCTCACAAGAAGTCAGCTCCTCTTCATTATCAACCCAATCTGAAATTTCCATCTCCTTCTCCCTCTTAGCGGTGCCAATACTAGGAATCTCAAAACTAGGAATTTTAGCCCAAGAAGGCTTCTAAGAGCAATGCAATCCTCATCATTAGAATCTAACTTCCCCTCAATCAACTAATCCACATTAAGTTCAATGACATCATTAGCTTCAAGCTTTCGTTGAAGAGATGAGAGATTCTACATTTTTAGTTCTAACTCCTCAATTCGTTTAGCAAGATTCTCTTTAAATAGTTTATCTTGGGGGGAAATAGGATCTTCATTCGGAAAGGATGTAAAAGAGAGTTGAGATGAAGGGAAAAAGGCTTCTAGAAGAGGGGTGGGATGGAGTTGAGTAGGTTTATATTTCTCTCCACTTCCAACTTCTCTACTTAGACATTCTTTTTCCTTCTTTCCAAAAGCTACCACTACTTCTTTCCATCTTGGGAAGCTAAGATTAGAGAGTTCTTCATGAGGCTAAGATGCAAATGGAGGAATGTCACACTTGAAAACTTGATTTTCTACTGTCATGATGGATTGTGTCAAATTTTGGTTTGCCAACTCAATCTCCTTGTCAAGATGAGTCTCCAATATCAACATTATTCTCTCAAAATCTTCTCCAACAATGCTTGTCCCTCTTCCTTTGGTTTTTCTCTTAGATGGACTTCTAAGAAGGGAAACTTTGGGGAATGCATGAAGGACTTGTTGATGTAGTGGATTGTACCCTTGATAGGAGTCTGAGCTCCTGCCTTCCACACGTCATAATGGAAACTCCCCTCTTGCCTGTGGGCCTGGCAAAATTGGGGGGAGAGTCTCTAGATGAGGGCTAGTTCCCTTTGATGCATCTGAGTTATTCCAGTAAGTTGATAATACATATATATAATGGGGGGAGTGAAAAGAGAGAAGGATGCTGAAAAATAGAACCTAACCTAATAGGGTGATGCACCAAACAAGTTTGATCTACTCACACTCTGAACCATAAGAACACATACATACACTTCAAATGGTAAAAGGACTAGACTGTAGGGATCTTGACAGGGAGGCTTTGATGGAAACCCATAGAAAAAGGACTTACCATAGGCACTATAGGAAAAGCACACTGTCTAGTAACCTCCTTCTGCCTTTGCACTCCAGGTACAACTCTTCTTGTCACCTATAGGAATGGTGCCTTGTAAATACTATGTGTGTTGGTGTCAACCCTATCAAAGCATTAGGAAGCAATGACTGAACACAAGACTAACACTCAGACACACTCAGAGATATATCCAACTAGAATAGAGGTAAAAAATTGCGTATTCTATTGATTTCAAGTGAAAATTTCCAGGGCTTCACCTTACAATGTGAGAGATATCTTCTCAAAATGAGAAGTTATAATATATAGAGAGAAGAGAGAGCAAAATGCACCTCTTTTGGTTTTGGTGCCCTTTGAAAAGTTGGCCCATGTGCATTGAGAGCATTGGGAAGAGGAGGCCGCTGAAAGATAATGCTATGTCAGCTCCAATTTTGACTTCAAGAATTTAAGATATATTTAAATGTCATATGTGAACTTATGGGCCGCATCATTTGTCTATAAACAAGACTGCTCCTTCAAGATATTCACGTGGTTTGTCTGCTCATTAATGCAAAATGGAGAAAAAATGGGTCACATCATTCACTGTTTGTGCCCCTTGATGACTGCTTGGCAGGAACTATTCCAACCATTGGAATAACTCCTTGAGTCGATGCCTTCCTTCACCACTTCGACTGTTTTGTTCATTTCTACACTTGGTTCTTTTGTCTCTTCCTTGCTTTGTCCTTTTTGTCTCTTTCGACCCTCGAGGGCTATCTTCTACTACTTATTTGGATCTTTTGGCTCTCTTTCAGTGGTTCTTCCTTTTGGCCTTAAGGCCTTTAAATGTATTCGGGTCCATGCTCAAGATTTTAAAGATCAAACAATTATTTCCTTGCCTTAAAATTGACATTCGTAGGCCCATCACCATTTGAAAGCCAATGGCTAGTTTATTGCTCTGAAGTTGACAGTTTCGGGCCCGTCACCTTCTTGGCAATTCCTTTGGCTTTTTTCTTGTTTGATCATTCCCAAAGGGGAAGTGTCCCTTCGACTTTGGAGAATTGTCCCTTCATCTTTGGCTGAGAGTCCCCCATAAGGGTACTTGCCCTTTGGGGTCCTTCAGGCTCCTTTTGATAGTCACATCCTTTAGATAAAATGTTCAAAGGAATTCCTTCAGACATTTTGTCTAAAGGATTTCTTCCTTTGTTTTTTTACTTATTTCCTCAGGTCTTTTCTCTTCAGTTGGGCTTTTATTTTTTGGCCATTTTCCCATAGATAAAATATCCACAAGAATTGTCTCGATCACTTCCTTTCCTTCGAAATTCTTCTTTGGGTTTGTTCCCGTGGCTTTTCCCAAATTTCTTCGGACTTTTTCTCCGAAGGAATTCCTTTAGACAAAAGTCTGAAAGAAATCATTTCTTGCCTTTGCCTTGTCCTCTTTTTTTTATTTCATGGGATTTTCTTCTGAAGGATTTCTTTAGACAAAATGTTTGAAGAAATTCTCGTCCTTTGCCTTAAACAAATTTATGAAGAAAACTTACCCTTTCAGCCTTGTTCACTTTTTGATCCTTTTTCAAGTGTTCCCTGCCCTCCACAAGGGCATTGGAATGCTCCCTTTTATACTTGACTTCCCTCCATAAGGGCATTGGTACTTTGGGAGACTCTCTCAAACCTTTTGATTTAACCGTTCCTTTAAACCAAATGTTGAACCAATTGAGTGAACCATCCCTTTGAACCAACCTATTGAACCTAGCTATTGAACCAACTATTTGAACCACTTCTTTGAACCAAGCCAACTGAACCATTTGATTAAATCTCACCGTTTAACTTTGCCATTGAACCAAAGTAATGAACCAAAGCGATGAACTTAACCTTTGAACCAAAATGATGAACTAAAGTGCTGAACCAAAGCATTGAACCAAACCTTTGAACCAAAGCGATGAACCAAAGCGTTGAACCAAAACATTAAACCAATCGATTCAACCTGTGATGAACCAAAGCATTGAACTAAAGCAATGAACCAAAGTGTTGAACCAAAACATTAAACCAATCAATTAAACTGGTTCAATGGTTTAATGATTTAAATTTGCTAACTCTTGGAAATATCATGTCGTTGAACCCTGACATTGAACCACTTTTCCAACCTTAAGGAAAAGTGTCTTGAACTATTTTAGCTCTCTTTCCTTGTGAATTTCTTCAAATAAGAGTCTGAAGAAGCTTTGTAAAACCTTGCACTCTTTGAACTGGTTCTTCATATGCCAAAAGACTTGTGAAACCAAAATTATATTAACTTAGAATAGCAAGGGAAGAAGGAGACCGATTTTGGCCTACTAGACCAAAAATGGTCAACAAATTCGTGACTCCTAGGGGAAGCATGCTTGCTACACTTAGAAGCTAGTTTCCTTATAGTCCATTGGGCATGGAGTCAGAACGCAACCTAAACAAAGTGAGCAACATCCCTGATAGATTCAAGAATCAATCATGAAGCCTTTACCCCCAAAAGGAAAAAAAACACACACAAGACTAAGAAAACTACTAAAATGTGTAAAAGCACTTAGGGAAAATAGGAAAAAAGCAAGGAAAATATATATATGATGGGAGAAGGGCTCAGTGATCATGCTTAAGATATATCCCATTAACTGGGATATACAGTTCTTTACCATCTAACTTAGAAAGTTGGAATGCATTGTGATGCTTACACTGAGTGATGACATATGGACCACTCCATAGGGCATCAAACTTCACATGATTTCTAGGCTTAGCTCGGTCCGCATCCCAATTCAAGATGATTTCTCCTTCAGAGAAACCTTTTGATGAATATTTCTTGTTGAAGTATTTCTTCATCTGCTATTGGTGGCTGGTCATAGAAGCCATAGCCTGGTCCCTTGTCTCTTGGAACTCCATCAGCTCGCATAGTCTAACCTCCATGTTGTTGCCTTCTTCTAACTGTAGCTAGTGAGCGATGTCCAAGGCTAGAAATTCAAGTGAAAGGGGAAGCCTAGCTTTCCTTCTATATATGAGTGTGTACGGTGAGTTACCAATTGCCCTCTTTGGAGTGACCCTATCTGCCCACAGGGTTGTTTTCAACTTGGTATTCCAAGTCCTCTGATTCTCCTCCATTGTTCTCTTGATGATCCTAATCAGATTCTTATTGGTGGATTTAGCTAGCTCATTCCCCTATGGGTAGTAATTGGATGAAGTGTTAAGATAAATACCATATCTCAGTGCCCATTCACTTGTTTTAGTTCCCAAAAAAGCTAAAGTGTTATCTGAGATTATGGTAGCTGGAACCCCAAACCTTGCCATCGGGTCTTCATAAAAATCTAGGACTGCACTTTCATTGCCTTCCTTCAAAGTGACAGCCTCTACCCATATTGTGAAATAATCTATGGTGGTCAGGACCCACTTATGTCTAGCACTGGAGGGAAGGTGAATCATCCCTATAAAGTTAAGGCCCCATTGCATGAATGGTTGTTCCACCTGAATAGGCTGTAAAGGCATGGTAGCTAGCCATTGCTTCCCATCAAAGAGTGCACACTTCTAGCACTTTCATACCCAGGCATGGGTGTCCCTAAATAGAGTAGGCTAGAAGTAACCAACTCTCATTATTCTTACAACTATAGGCCTAAGAGCAAAGTGACCACCAGTTGGCCCATCATGGAACTCAGACAACACCCTATCGACCTGACTTGGGTCTATGGACCTTAAAAGGACTGCTGAGAGATCCCTTCTAAATAGTACTCCATCAATTAGGACATAAGGGAGAGACCGGAGTCTAAAATATCTCCTCTTGGTCCTATTAAGGCCCTATAGGCACTCACCAGTGAGAAGGAAATGCCTCAAGTCTGATGTCTTATCCTTCACGACATTGGTTCTTCTATTGTAGATGAATCATGAATTAGCAGACTATCCTCTTTTTGTTGTTTAAAGTATATAGCAAGGTGTTCACATAGGCCTCTCCCTCTTACTAGCTTGGTGATCTTGATACCCACATCGTATTCCATCACCTTAGTGATCCACCCTGCTCTCTTTTCATTAAGGTCATGGTTGGTCAAAATCTTTGATGCCAAGATGTAGAACCATGACGTGAATTTTGCTATTTGACAGCATATGCCTAAATTTATTTAGAATCTGTATGACTACAAGGACTTGCTTCTCCACATATGTGTACCTGACCTTAAAACCCTCTAGGCTTGGCTAAAAAATGCAAGTGGTTGCTCAAGGTTATGACCATTCACTTGGGTAAGCATGGCAGAGATTACCTCTTCATTTCTGAAGGTGTAGAGGTTTAAATCTTTGGTGAAGTCAAGACTGATCAAAGTAGGAGCTTGGGCTATAGCCTGCTTGATTTCTTCAAAACTATCCTTTCTTTGCATTGTCCATGCAAACTTCTCATCCTTCTTTAGCATAGAGGTCAATGGCTTGACTATATCCACAAAATTTGGAATAAATCTCTGGATGAAATTTATTTTGCTGAAGAAGCTCTACAGGCCTTTCTTGTGCTTAGGCAAGGATAGCTCCAGGATGGAGCAAACTCTCTCTGGATCAATAGTTAAGCCTTATTTAGAAACAATGTGGCCAAGGAGTTTACCCTCATGGATAGCGAACATCCATTTCTTTGGGTTAAGTGAGATACCAAACTCTCTACACCTCTCAAAGATTTATCTAAGGTGTTTCATGTGTTGGCCCGCCTCTTTAGAGAGTATTGTCACATCATCAAGATATACCATCACAATGTTATTTATCAGGCCTCGAAAAGCCATGTCCATGGCTCACTGAAAGGTGGCACCAGCATTGGATAGTCTAAATGGCATTTTACTGTAAGCAAACATCCCCCATTTGGTAGTGAAGGTTATCTTGTACTGGTCATAGTCTTGCACCAAAATTTGATTATATCTTGAATACCCATCCAAGAGGGAGAAATGCTCACTGCCTGTCAACATTGAAAGATCTACTCCATGCTTGGGAGAGGATAATGGTCTTTCAAAGAGACTCTATTGAGGTCTCTGAAATCAACACATAGTCTAATCTCCCCATTCCTTTTCTAGATAGGAACAAGATTGGCCAACCAAGAGGAGTATTTAATTGGAAATATTATCCTGGACTCAATCAATTTGGTTAGTTCCTTCCACATGAGAGGCTTAATCTTTGGGTTGATAGGCCTTTACTTTTGCTTGATCGACCTGGTGCCTTCTTCTAGCTCAATGGTATGTTGAGCCAAACTTGGGTTGAAACCCTTCAAATCACTATATTCCCAAGTGAAGACATCAACAAAATCTTGGCACAACAAGGTGAACGCCCACCTTTCACGGTTCATGCACATTTTCCAAAGTGCAAGCAGCTTATCTTTGAATATTTCAATCTTCTCATAGTTCTCCTCCTTCATTGTGATGCTTGCCTTGTCACTTTTCAATTGGTCATCTTCATTGAAGATACTCTCTAGAGTGACCAAGCCTTTGGGGAGTTTATTGTTCTTCAGCTAAATAATTTGGCTGCCATATTACTCCTGTAACTTTGCCTAGTTTTTAGCAGTGAACTCAGCTTCTTCTTGTAAGAAGAGTGTTATTTTCTAGTCACTGTCAAAGTCCTACCAGTTAGTGATGTTGTCAGGTATAGAGGGCTAGATTACTACCTTCAAGTGGCATGAACTATGGTCTCGGCCTATTTCCCTAGGGATATCAAACTGGACACCAATTGCTACCAGCCTATCTACTTGCTTGTTATGCTCTCTAGGAATGGGCGTGACATTGAAAGCAAGGAAATTCTCCACTAAGTCCCATACCCTATGTTTATAGGACTTTAGTAAATAATTCTTTGTCAAATTTTGGCCTCTTACCTAATTGACAATCAGCTTTATGTCACCAAAAACTTGCAGCGCTTTGATTCCTCTTTTCCTCACCCACTCCAAACCATGGATGAGGGATTCATACTCTACAACATTTCTCATGCAAGAAAATTGAAATCGAAAAGCCAAAAATTATTTCTCCTTTGAAGGAGAAACTAGCACCACTCCACCATCAGCTCCCAACTTACTTCTTGACCCATCAAAGAACAGTTGCTATAGACCTGAGCATTCTTGGCTTGCTTTCATAAGATTTGGTAGAAAAGTACCCACTTCATGTATGCAATAAATTCTAAGGCCTACCTCTTCTATGAATTTGAAAGGATCATGCTCGAAGTTGTCACTTCCCCATTCATCTAAGAGTGGGTCAGCAATTCCTTCAAGGGCAGAGGATGGAGATTGATCCACTTGGAACTCTTCCTGGTCAATAATGGCATAGTTGACATTTGTCACCTTGAGTGAGTATGGTTCCAGATGATCTCTATGGAGTGGATCTAATTCAATTTTAACTTTAGTCCCATACTTGGTTCTAAAAACCAGATAAGACCAGTTTGCTGCTAGGTAGCTACCTATATTGGATGTGAAATCCTTGGATAAGCAAATGGTAAAGTAAGGAGGGACATCT
The DNA here is from genome assembly GCA_037957365.1 of Torreya grandis. Lineage (NCBI taxonomy): Eukaryota > Viridiplantae > Streptophyta > Pinopsida > Cupressales > Taxaceae > Torreya > Torreya grandis. The sequence goes on along the minus strand of JARHVA010001089.1, from coordinate 2,699,807 downwards.
GCCACTACCACATCATGAGGAACAAAGAAGGTTGGGAAAGTGTGTAGCATCAAGCTCAAACCTTTCACCACCCCAACTATCTTTGATGGTGTTCCATCCAACTGCAGGACTCCCTTAGTCATTTCTTCATATTTTAACCCTAGCTTATCAGCTATCCATTTAGGCATCACCGAGGTGCTTGCTCCACTGTCATTGATGTAATTATGCACCAAGAAATCTCCTATGACCAAGGATAAATAAAAAGGGGGAACCTTTTCCTCTATCTTAACTTGGTTTGATGTGGAATGCTACCCATTCATCATCAAAATGTTATCAGCTTTTACTGGGATAGCTTGTTCATTCAGCTCGTGTGATTCTTTTTGTACCATGTCCTTTTGCCCTGTTATTGATAATGAATCCCACAAGGAGATGTTCATGTGCAGCTTCTTCATCTAGTCTACCACATTTACTTGAGGGTTGCCTTCTTTAAAAATTTCTTTATGATTACTTATAGCCTGAGGTGTAGGCTGAGGTGTTGAAGGTATAACCAGCGGTCTAAAGTTTGGAACCCTTTGGTTTACATGTGATGAAGAAGGTATTGCTGACATTTGGGTAACAGCCTGAGCTTCTTCCATTACTCTCCTTTTGGACCTTGTGTTGACTGTGACATAGTCACCTTGATTTTCGGCACTACCCACATAATTGACTACATAGAATTGACCCTCTAGGTGATTCATGAGAGCAAAATCGGGCTGAGCTTGACTACTACTCATGCTGGGTTACACTGAAGCCTCAAAGCTTTAGAATTGGGCAGCTACCTGATTGTCTTGTACATTGTGTAGTGACTCAGCATTTCATTTGTATAAATAGCCTGATTTTGACCATATCCCATGGTTGAGCAACTAGGTTGTTCTTGTACCAAATTGTTTTGATCAGGCACCATGGCCTTGGATGATGAAGGGCGGATTATAGCCTTAAAAATTTCTAGCCTGTGTAAATTGATCGTGCCCTTCATTGTAATTCTAGAAAGGGGGTTTATTTGCTTGACCATACTGTTGATATCCTTGATTTGGTCAGTTGTTTTGAGCTTGCTGCCTTTTAATAGCCACTAGTTCATTTATTACACTTTCTAACAGAGTTTTGACTTCATGGAGGTCATTTGATGAAGTAATAGGCAGTTTTTCTATGGCAGGCAGAAGAGCCAAGGTGGGTGCAGTAGTCTAGATTGGAGGCAGTATTTCAAGAAAGAGTGGCATATGAGGCTTAAGAGCTATTTTTCTAGCCTACACCAGGTAATTCTAGGTTGTTATAGCTATGTCATAGGCAAGAGGCAGCACATGTCCTCCCATGGACTATATGATAATAGTGATATCATTGTTTAATGCCTTCAAGTAATAAAGGAAAGCATAGCTCAGAGTTGGCCTTACCAAAATGGGGATTCTATCCCATGTCTTTTGAAACTGAGTGTTTAAATCCTGCATGTATTCATGTGGAGCTCTTTTCATTATAGTTACCTACTCGGTAAGTGAGAGGTGGTCGCTCTTCTCCCCAAATTGGTTCATCAAGAGAGTGCCCAATTCATTCTAGGAATTGACTGATTTCATGGGTAAAGTCCCATACTAGTCCAGAACTTTGCCCTTGAAAGACAATGCCATCAATTTGATCGCAATGTTTTCCTCAATTACATTGTGAATATTGTAAAGATTAGCAATATTTTTGATGTGTTTAATAGCGGTAATGGGCCCCTCTCCATTAAAGGGAGGCACACTTTTAAGGACTGCTCCTAGAATTAGGTCATAATGCTAGAGATTTAAAGGACTCTGACCATGAAAAGTCACAAAGGGTAATGCCATAGCTATGATAGGATGCAACCGATGTCTTCTTGCATAGGTGTATTTTATAGCAGGTCTGGGAAAGTGATTTGCTGAATAAGGATGAGTCCTCTCGAACCTTAGTCACTTTGCTGAGTTCAAAGTAAATTCAATGAATTCGAAAGGGACACCCTTAACAATAGATCATGTGGTGATTTTAGGCATAGGAGGTCAGACTGGTCTTTGATCAGAAACTAAAGCTCTTACCAGTGGAGTCACCAGATGCTAAAAATGGTTGATTTTGCTGTAACAAGACCAGCATCAATCCTGAAACTTTAATAAGTGTCAAAACTTTGTCCCATTGGGTGTGCCAAAAATTGTTGACACAATGGATTGCACCCTTGACAGGAGGCTAAGCTCTTGCCTTCCACACATCACAATGAAAACTCCCCTCTTACCTGTGGGCCTAGCAAAGCTAGGGGGAGAGTCTCTAGATAAGGGCTAGTTCCCTTTGATGCATTTGAGTTATTCCAGTAAGTTGCTAATACATATATATATATATATATATATATATAATAGGGGGTGAAAAGAGAGAAGGATGCTAAAAAATAGAACCTAACCTAATACGGTGATGCACCAAATAAGTTTGATCTACTCACACTCACACTCTGAACCATAAGAACACATACATACACTTCAACTGGTAAAAGGACCAGACTACAGGGATCTTGACAAGGAGGCTTTGATGGAAACACACAAAAAAGGACTTACCATAGGCGCTATAGGAAAAGCACATTGTCTAGTGACCTCCTTCTGCCTCTGGACTCTAGGTATAGATCTTCCTGTCACCTGTAAGAATGGCACCTTGTAGATACCAGGTGCATTGGTGTCAACCCTGTGAAAGCATTAGGAAGAAATATCTAACCAAAATAGAGGTAAAAAATTGTGTATTCTATTGATTCCAAGTGAAAATTGCCAAGGCTTCGCCTTATAATGTGAGAGATATCTTTTCAAAATGAGAAGTTACAATATATATAGAGAAGAGAGAGCAAAAGGTGCCTCTTTTGGTTTTGGCACCCTTTGACAAGTTGGCCCATGTGTGTTGAGAGCATTGGGAAGAGGAGGCCGGTGAAAGATAATGTTATGTCAGCTCCAATTTTGACTTCAAGTGTTTAAGATATATTTAAACATCATATGTGAAATTATGGGCCAAACCATTTGTCTATAAACAAGACTGCTCCTTCAAGATATTCACACAATTTGTCTGCTCATTAATGCAAAATGGAGAAAAAATGTGTCACGTCGTTCACTATTTGTGCCCCTTGATGAGCACTTGGTAGGCATTATTCCAACTACTGGAGTAACTCCTTGATTCGATGCCTTCCTTCACCACTTGGACTATTTTATCTATTTCTGCACTTGGCTCTTTGGTCTCTTCTTTGCTTTGTCTTTTCTATCTCCTTCAACCCTCAAGGGCTATCTTCTACTACTTCTTTGGCTCTTTGGGATCTCTTTCAGCAGTTCTTCCTTTTGGCCTTAAGGCCTTTGAATGTATTTGGGTTCGTGCTCAAGCTTTTAAAGATCAAACAGCTATTTCCTTACCATAAAATTGACGTTCGTAGGCCCGTCACCATTTGAAAGCCAACGGCTAGTTTATTGCTCTAAATTTGACAGTTTTGGGCCCGTCACCCTTCTTGGCAATTCCTTCAGCTTTTTTCTTGTTTGATCATTCCCAAATGGGATGTGTCCTTATGGATTTGGAGAATTTTCCCTTCATCTTTGGCTGAGAGTCCCCCACAAGGGTACCTACCCTTCGAGGTCCTTCGGGCTCCTTTTGATAGTCACATTCTTCAGACAAAATGTCTGAAGGAATTCCTTTAGACATTTTTTCTGAAGGATTTCTTCCTTTGTTTTTTCACTTATTTCCTTGGGTCTTTTATCTTCAATTGGGCTTTTGTTTTTTGGCCATTTCCTACAGACAAAATGTCTACAAGAATTGTCTCGATCACTTTCTTTCCTCTAGAATTCTTCTTCAGGTTTTTTCTCGTAGCTTTTCTTGAATTTCTTCAAACTTTTTGTTTGAAGGAATTCCTTCAGACAAAAGTCTAAAAGAAATCATTTCTTGCCTTTGCCTTGTCCCCTTTTTTTTATTTCACGGGATTTTCTTCTAAAGGATTTCTTCAGACAAAATGTCTGAAGGAATTCCTTCAAACAATTTGTCTGAAGAAATTCTCGTCCTTTGCCTTAAATAAATTTTCAAAGAAAACTTACCCTTTCAGCCTTGTTCAATTTTTGATCCTTTTTCAAGTGTACCCTATCCTCTGCAAGGGCACTTGGGTCCAAAACTACCCTCTACAAGGGCATCAGAATGGTCCCTTTTATACTTGATTACCCTCTGCAAGGGCACTGGTCCTTTGAGAGACTCTCTTGAACCTTCTGATTTAATTGTTCCTTTAAACCTAATGTTGAACCAATTGAGTGAATCGTCCCTTTGAACTAACCTGTTGAACCCAGTTGTTGAACCAACTGTTTGAACCACTTCTTTGAACCAAGCCATATGAATCATTTGATTGAACCTCATCATTAAACTTTGCCAATGAACTTTGTCATTAAACCAAAGTGATGAACTTAACCTTTGAACCAAAATGATGAACCAAAGTGTTGAACCAAAGTGATGAACTAAAGCATTGAACCAAAATGTTGAACCAATTGATTGAACCAGTGATGAAATAAAGTGTTAAACTAAAGCATTGAACCAAACCTTTGAACCAAAGCAATGAACCAAAGCGTTGAACCAATCGATTGAATCGGTTCAATGGTTCAATGATTCAAAGTTGCTAACTCTTGGAAAGATCATGTCATTGAACCCCGACGTTGAACCACTTTTCCAACCTTAAGGAAAAGTGTCTTAAACCATTTTAGCTCTCTTTTCTTTTGAATTTCTTTGGATAAGAGTATGAAGAAGCTTTGTAAAACCTTGCACTCTTTGAACTAGTTCTTCATCTACCGAAAGACTTGTGCAACCAAAATTGTATAGGCTCAGAATAGCAAGGGAAGAAGGGGACCGATTTTGGCCTGCTGGACCCAAAATGGTCAAATGGACTTAGGGCATTTTGAAGCATGATTTGATTAGCATTTTGAATGGGTATAGCTGACACATATGAAGGCTGATATGGGGTGTATTGGAGCTAATAATATTGAGCTAGTTCTTGAGCTTTCAACCTCCCTTCTATGTGAAAAATTAGACCATAAACATCCAACATTTCATTATTAAGGCCTTGCCAATTAGCTCTCTCAATGGGCATCTATTCCCTCTTGACTAGCTCTAAAGAATCTTTCACACTCTGATACAAACACTAGGGATGACTTGACCACAACCATTTCTAGTATCAATTTCTAGCATATAGTCTTCATAGCTAATGAGAGTCTTCTTGAAACTTGTAAGGGACTAACTTGGAGAGGAACTAGGTGGACTAGGTGAAGGACAAGATTCAAAAGGATGATTATAAGACTGATGCAACTCATATCAAGGCTGATAGGATTGATAAGGATCATGACAAGATTGGCCAAGGACTTGTTCATATTGATAGGAAATGGGCAAAGATGGATATATCTCACCAACTTGTATAAGAACAAAGCCAACATCAAAATTATCCATGAATCATTCATGAGAAGACTATATAACAATAAAAAACCTCAATTAGAGTACCTAGACTACTTGACCAATAGATTTCTATTTGGAGTCACCATTAGTGCTTAGTGTAATTGCCTCCAAAGGTTGATATCTTGAGGAGAACACTAAAACTCCTCAAGGAATGGACTTTTGAGTCCCATTAGGCATTACAAAAATGGTTGTCACTTGAAATTTCACCCCTTGAGGAGATGACAAGTCTCTCCTCATTCAAGTGGTTCAATGGAAACACCTCAGGGTTGTGGGTGACCTAAATTTGAGGTGAGTCTCTAAATTAGGGCTAGTTTCCTTGATGTACCACTTCCACACACCACAACCACACTTTTATTTATGAGGAAAAGGGTTAAGAAGCATAAACTAAACCTAACTATGGAGGTGATGCACCAAATATATCATCTAATCACACCACTTTCAATGCACTTGGAACCAAAAATAAAACTACACATACACTTCATTCATCAAACTGAAATCTCTTCTTCTACATCAATGTTTCAAGCATGGGTCTTGAAGAGAGTCTAGGTTAAGAGGACTTAGACAATAGGTCTCCAAGAAACACTAATGAATATACTACTCACTATACCTACAATCCACATTTGACACTTCTTACTGACCTACAAAAGAGAGATTTCAAACCACATAAGGCACTAGGAAGGATAACATGTCAAGGTAGGTAAAATACACTTGGACAAGACTAACAACCATAATATGCACTTGATGAAGTCATGAATGAGGTAAAAATAATATTATTTATTACTTAAAGGAAAAAATTGAGCAGGGCTTCACCATACTCAGGTGGAGAGATCTGTACAATAGCCAAAAAGGCTAGTATATATAGTAAATGTGAGAGAAGAGAGAAGGTGAAGCTCAAGAGTCACTAAGACACTTGTCAAGAAATAATAAGGAGTAATAAATCATGGCATTAGGCATGAGATGGTTCTTGTAAGGAAAATAAGGAAAGATGTCTCTCAAACTTGTCTAACTCCTCCAAATGTGGCATAGATGTTATTTTGCTTGCATATAAAATTGCCCTCATGATTTGCCTTCAATAAAATGCCTCCCCACTAAATAGGTAAAAGTATGATGATTTATCTAAGGGGAAGGAGTTACTAAAAATCCCTCACATGCATTAGAGTGGTCTCAAATCATTCATATTATTTTCTCCATGAGCAATCATCCTAAACAGTTACAAATAACTCCTTCTCATATACCCCTCACACTTGGCACATAAAATTCATCCAATTATTCAATATAATCCATGAACAAGGAGGAATGATACATTTCAAGATTATCCATGTCATCAGATTCATGAATCAAGCCTCAAAAGGCATTTTAATTGGAGTTTTCATCATTTTAAAAAAGTGTTCACTATTTGCTCACTAGATTGGCTAAGATGAAGAAGATAACAAATACACCTAGGAGACTAAATATCTCAATAAATGATCATGGAGACCTAATAAAGGTCCCAATATCTCCCCTAAAGGTGATTGCATTATCTAAAACTTCTCCATACCTACAAAACACATAAATCTATCAAAGAAAACATTGTTATACACCATCTGTTTAGGTGTAGTACAACTCAATTACGTAGGGAAGATCCTTAAGGATTTATTTGTCAGATCCAATTATTTTCATATCCAACTTGTGTCATTTGGATTCTCCACTTGCAATATCTTCCCAGTCAGGTCCTTAAAGAGGGTTTTGTGAGGGTTTTGAGTCATTTGGATTCTTAGCCTTCATCCATGAAATTATCTCATTCAAATCCTTGCTTGATGATTCTAATAGCACCTTAGGGACCCCCTAACACCACCAAATACCTTGGGTCCCCATTTATATCCTTAGAGAAGTTCTAAGCATCCAAACATGGCCACTCAAGCTCTTATAGCAGTCTGCATAGGCCTGTGTGGACTTTAAGACAATAAATGGCTTCTTGGTGGATTTTTCTACAAATAAAAAACTTAAAAACATCTATAAACATTCCAAATACATTTTTAAATCATAAAAATAGCTCATCAAGAACTACAAATGAAAATTACCCCCTTTTTGATAATAGGCCTAGACCTTGTTCAATAGGTTTGTCTACAATTCTTGGCTTAAAATGAGTTTTAATTATCTTATTTTCATCCTAAGGGGTTTAACAGGTCTACAATATTCCTATAAACATTATTAAATCAATTCAGAGGCTTATCCAAGTCCAAAAGTGAATATGACCTCCTTACATAGCTATAGGCTTTGTCATCCCTTATGGTGTTAATTGCAACCTCAAATGCTCATACCACCCTATTTGGTTTCAAACCTTCCTAATTGGTTTCCCATGTTTTAATAAGTGTGTTACAACTCCACAAACCCTCTTTAAAAAATTTCTAGTCTTATGGTCTCAACTTTCCATATCCTTTCTCAAAGTGCAGGGTTTATGCATGAGGGAAAAGTACCCCTTGTCTAAGACAAAATAGGGGGTACTTCCCTTATTTAAATATAAAAACCAAATATTTTATAGGCTTATCCAACTCACAAGGATGTCTTTTACAAATTTTTATCTCTTGGTTGCATGATTTGACCCCTAACCTGCTCAAATTCCAAGGTAGACTTTGCAAGGAAACTCCCTGTAGGGTTTACACTATGGGAGTTGTGTATGCATAATTTTAGATTCATATTTACTTGGTTTATATTATAAAAAGATTTTAAAAACTACCATGTCCCTTATGGATAAGCTTAAATTTCCATTTGTTACTTTAATCTTCCATTACTCCCCCTACAATTGCCTAATCAGGTTTAACCTTTCTTTTGACTATGTTTTGCCTCTTAGCTCTACCTGTAGGTGCTCATACATTTATTTGGAACCTTGTCATAATATGAAAAATGGTCTCTATTAAATTTAAATAGGGTCCATTTGATGTTATCCATGCACTTGAACCCTATCTATTCTTTGGCTCAAAGGTGAGTTTGTTTTGTCAAGATTGAAACACTCAGCCTGCCCTACCTGTTAACTGGGATACATGCCCTTTAAGACCTATTTGGAGGTTAATTTGATTCCATGGGGCTTGGGTGTGCATGAAATAACTCCTTATTAAGTCATAATCATAAATAACACTTTATATCTTCCTAACCATGTATTCACCTTATCTATTTCTTAGACTTCAAAATTGAGCTTTCTCACTTTGACTGAGATACCTTGTTTATATGCATACATTTGGAGTTTAGACACAATGCCTAGAGGGTGTCAGGTATCTAGAATCCATTGATATCCATTATCATTAATTTTAAACTCCCTATCTCATCTTTAACACTTACCATCACTCCAACATCTTCAAACTGACTCATTGGTTTGCCTGGCTGTAAGTGTCAAAATTATGCTTGAAGGAGGCCTGTAGGTGAGTGTCTTGTCCTTATAAGACTTGTACCATGCATGTTAAGGTCTCACTTAGGTCATTTAATTCATCCATGATGGGTGGTAGTGTTATTTGAAGTCTCCATGTTATGGGTTTCTTGCAACCTGTAAGTGTTTTCCCAAATAAACCTATAGATGGCCATTTTCTAGCCTTGAATGCACCTGTAGGTCTCTATGGGTCTAGACCTCTGACTCATCTTTTTCCCATCTCCCCTAAGCTTACCAAAGTGATCTTGAAACCCTTTATATCCATTTGTTATCCCATATATATTATCAATCACCTATAAATGTCAATCTCTATCCTAAGGTGAAGTCCCCAACTGTAGGTGCTCTGTTGTATGGAAAAGGAGACCTGTAGGTTGCCTAAGCCTTTTTAGATTTGGATCATTATTGAACTGCGTCAACATGTAGTGCACATATGTTACACTAACAAACCACTTACACAAAACAAACATCAAAACTTAATTGAATCCCACTTGCTTTATACTTGCTTTATATGGTATTTTAAACATTTCTGTGATCTCAATTTATATAAATTACTTAGTATGGTGGTAAGTCTTTACATATTGTCACCTTGAGAGTCATTCGGAGCTTATTCTTGCAAATAACACTGAGTAATTTTAGTGAGTGAAACCATGACTTCAGGGTCTCCAAACTTATGTCTCTTGAACTCTCTAATTTCCCTTTATTTCAAGAATTTACCCTCATGGTAGGGCTATATTATGTAATTCTTAAGGTTTAACAAGAAATCATCTCTCATACCTTTCCAATATTGCTAAAAACCATAGAGCACTCTGTTCCGCCATTTTAGGGAAAATGGTTCCAAAAACTAGATTGCCTGTTTTGAATGGTTTCTCAACACAAAGTGCGTTGCTAAAATAATTAGTCAAGTCCATCATGTTATCAAATTTCTTCACAAATCATAAATACCAGTACTTACCACCCATAAATCTATACAAATCTTGTAGCTCTATCTGAGACAAATGTAGGTGTGAAAGAATCAATTTACAAGCACAAATAAGCCTAGAAAAGGCTTCTTGAATTATTGAGATCTCCAAAACCAATAGAATAGTGTAAAACCTATGTAGAGGTCTTGAGTAACACATTAAGTAACCAAACCTATCAAATCAAAGAAAAATATTTTGAAACAAGCTCAAATAGAGACCCCTCATGGATGTAAAAGCTTAAAAAGCTACTTAGCTTCTTAGCAATGGTTCATAAAGGAGGAACCATGAAAATAAAAAAAAAATCCATGTATTTGAAATAGACTAATACCCCTTTCAAATCCTAAGATCACTCCTCTTAACTTCATCTGTACAAACTGTACCAAGTATTCAAGTTTGACTCTTCTTGGCTTGTGAAGGCAAGAAGGAAAGAACATCACCAAAATTTGATTTATTTGACCTTTTCTCTACACATCAATCATATTAATACCTTAGGGAGATAAAAAGACACTTTTCTCATGTTTTCACCTAAAAGTGAGCTCACCAAATTTATACAAGTGCCCATTAAGAGCCTATTTTTAAGGGAAACTCCCTATTTTTGTGCATGAAACTATTTATTGACTACCTCTGACTACTTAATAACATATTATAACCCCATACAAGTTATAAACTTGCTTGGTGACAAATATTATTATTTGAAAAATCTGTACAAGTCATTTAATGAGGCAAAATTATGACCAAATGGCATTTTTTGCATATGAAACATGGAAAAGGACAAATTTATGATTTAAGAACACCTTAAAACATTTAAATGACCATATTAGGACATTTATATAATAATTGTATCCTTTGACCATGCTTGACTAGAGTTGAATAAATTTTACTAGATAAGTACAAGGAATCTAGGCTTACACCAAGATTAGAGCAAGGATTGGTGAGATGTTTAAACACACATGAGACCCTATAGGACATATAGAAAACTTTGAAAAGTTTCAATATGTATGGGTTGACCCAATTTGACTAAAATTAAATTTTTTTCAATAATTACATGTAGATAACCCTATGAGAATATAATTTAAGCTGTGGTAGGATTCAAAAATCAACTATGGCCTTTGAGGGGGTTTCCAAGTCAATCTCTGCAAACATGTCCAATTTGGGGTTTTAGGAGGGTTTTTGATAGTTTTCACCCTTAATTATGATTCATAAAATTTTGAAATCCATCCTATGAAAAAATTCCAAAAAATGAAATGTCAATACCCTCTATAACATCCCCCAACTCCCTAAGGTCTCATGTTAAACCTCCTTGATGGTGTGGGCATCCAAACTTGGCCTCTCAAGTTGATTCATGCATTCTATGCACCCTATGATAGTCTTAAGCGAAAAAATTAACTTTTCATTAGGTTCTCTAAAAACCAATAGCTTTAACACACCTAATAACTCATAATGAACATGTTACCATGATTTTTTAAAGCTCGATTAGTCTTAGAAGTGGAATTGGACATCCTTTTGGGTAATAGGCCTAATCTAGGTTAGTGGGGTTTAACTGAAAATGATCACTCACCACCAATTATATGTTGTTTATCAAATTTAATAGGAATTATTAATGTAATTTCACATTAAATACAACTTAACACAACATCTCCAAGTGTCTCAAAGTATTACCAAGACAATCAACACTCCTTTTGATCACTTTCTCACCATTGTCTACATTCATGTTTGCCTGAAAGTGACCTACCTCTGAGATAAAATATAGGATATTTACCTTATTTTTTCATCAAAAAAAATATATGATGGTGTTAATTGGGTCATGAGTACCCTTTGTATAAAATTTTGGAGGTATATGATCCTTCTTGCACCTCCAAACATCAAAAACTCCAAGGTAGACTTTTTGAGTGTTGACTGTGTGCAGGGTTTACAAACATGACTATGATTTGTGTATTATAACCCTTTTAAATTTATTTCCTATGAATTGGGAACATATTAATATATTTTCCATAATTATTGAGGTGTTATACCACCTTCTATAACTTATAACCTTACCCAATCTCTAAAGCATTCTTTGCACTTTCCTAGGCAAGACTAACAAATTATACTTCCTTGCATAGAATGTGATGTCTATAGGTCCTTAATACATGGTTAGATCTTATTTAATTGAAAAATATACCTTATTTAAGTCTCCATGTCATTTTATGCCTTTGGACTGTCCATTACCATACATATGTTAGGTCTCTCTCCAAGCACTATGCTTTGGTGGACTATCATGCCACAGTCAACTATTGTTGACTATTTTTGGTGTAAAAAGGAGCATATAGGTTGTATTTAAATCTAAAAAACATATTATAAACACATTTTTATTATCTTGATACCTTATAACCAAATACATATGTAGGTATTTCAAGCTATATGTCTAATCACCAAGTTTAGATTCATAAGACTATAGGTAGGTATGGATGTGTCAACTTCATGGCTGAGTGCTTGGGTGCTTAAAGTCAAATTATGGCTTTTGAAACCATTTCATCACATCATATTATCCTCATTAATTTACTAAGGAACCAAAAATATCAATCATGACTATTGGTGTACATCAATTTGCATATTAACTTAGAAATAGACCTGTGCTTGAAACTGTAAGTGAGGATTTGAGAGGAAAAGACTACAAGGATTTGTCCTTTAGGGCACATCATGATATTCAAACCTCTATATAATCCATTAAATTTCAAAAAACTTTACTAAGATTTCAAAACCCTTGAATCTAATAGTGATCAATTTGATATCAAAACACTCCATGTGTAGGTGTTATGACTATACTTGTTCTCATAACCCTTGTATAACTGTAGGTGATATTTTGGTGTCACTTGATTACTATAGCATGGTTGAAAAATGACTTTTATATCATAACTATTTTTCTCCTAAACATATTTTTAATCATCAAACCCCTTCACAGATCACTATACTTTCCTTAGATCATAGACTTTACTTAAAGTTCTTGAAATTGTACTTTTTATGCTTGTACAGACTAGGACTGTAAGTAATGATGCCATGGGATTCATGATCACTCAAGGTGATTATGAATTGAAAATTTTTGGAGTGATTTCTTAACAAGCCAAACTATTCTTTGGAAGTCTCCCTTCATGGATGCAAACCCTTGAAGTCACCAGTAGGTATGTTTTCAATATTTGGTTGTAGTTTCTCTAGGTAGGTCTGTTGTAGGTTACTTTTTCCCTTATTGGGTATAAACTTTCCTTAAACCTTAGATATTTCCTGAATTATAATCACCAACCTAAACTCAAAACCTTACTGAGAATTCAAAACCCCTTAAGCATGTTTAAAGTCTTAAACACATTCTTAACATGACCAAAACCCTTGGCAGCTATAGGTATTCTTATTGAAGCCAAAACACACTTGTAGGTGGATATTTATGATTTAGTCATCGTATAATTATGCATTAGACCGTTAAAAGGTTTATAATACCCTTCCTTAGTTTTTCACTCCTATACTATGCATTGGGTCTCAATGTCATTGATTGTATATCATCTTTGAGCCTTAAAGGTCCTAATTATTACTAGACTATTGTAGGTTTTTATACTCTATTTCAGTCTATATTTCATGATTTAGGACCTTCTTGAGGTCTATTAGGATCAACCCCAACTCACTTGAACTTTCCTAACCCTGCACAAGGACCATGTAATGAAGTATGCCTATGATTCTAGTTTATTGTCACCTTAATGTGACTATAGGTAACCAATTTTGAATCAAAGGACACCTTAAAAACATTATAAACTCCTTCATTAGGCCATATACAACATCGAAATAAGACCTCCTATGACCATATGAATTCATCAAGACATCACTTAAACTATTGGACATCATTGACATATCCTCAAGAGCACATTATAGCAACTTCTTCAAGTTCAATTGGAAACATGTCTTGCTACAAGAAAATGATCATTCTCAAGACATATTAAACACTCAAAGCATAAATAGCATGTTCAACTCACTCCTTGAATCAACACATAGCCTTGGAGCTTATGAATAACATCTCTTACTTCCAAAACTCCACCTTAGGGTTTACAAACACTAAACCCTCATATCATTGTCTTACCTATCTCGAGTTTGTTCATCAACTCTTGGCAAAAACTGATCACTAACAAAACATCTACATGCACCTTATGACCTTGAGGTCATCTCCAAATAGTTTTAGAAAATAACATGAGTGTCTAAGAACAACATTTAACTCACCAAGATACACTTATCTGCCACTATCAAGACTTTCAAACTTAGTCAACCTTCATGATGAGTGCTAGCATAAAAGCACACTTTCAAGTCATCTTCAATGCATAGAATAGAGTTATAATGATTTCCCAACGTGATTCAACACTTAGAACATAAATTGGATCAATTTATACATGTTCTTAATCCATTTTAATCTACTTGAGTTCACTACGAAGAAACACAGACTACAAATATTGAATTTGGCATGTATATATTGAACTTATGTCATCTTCCAAAACACCAAACCACTTTTGGGATGACCTTCATAAAGTGTACTACAAATTTGCTTCTTTCACCAAGTTATAACCACTAGAATGACTTATAAAAGCCAAAACATCATCTCAGGTCCTTATTTTGCATACATAATCATTTGAAATTGCCTCCCAACATTTATATTGTTTGAATTCAAATGGCTATTTCCTGTAGCTTTAATTGGATGGACCTTGGCATGTCCCACACTGCTAGATCATCTTTGAAGGCTTATAACTAGAGATAAGAAACAAATAAAGACACCAAACTTGCATGAGATATTCATGGCATAAAATACATCATCTTCATGTGACCCTTTGACTTTAGTTGACTTTCCAAGTACACTTATTAAATACATAACCAAATTGACTTGTTCATACCTGCATGACATGACATGATGATCTAGTTTCTCTAGGCTTATGTTAGTCATCTTTATCTCTCCAAAATGACACTAGGGGGCATTGGAACTTTACCAAGATATCTATGAGCCTCAAAATAAGCTTTATTACCTAAATGACCTACAAACTTGCTTTACACACTCCAAACCATCAATCTGATCACTTTGTCATTAATGCATTATGAATCATGACCAAGCTTGACATTAATGATAATAATGACATTCTAGGACATTGCTCAACAATCACTACTATCAAGACCTTGTTCATACTTATAAATAAAAGGGAATCCATCTACCTTGATTCAAACCTCTCCAAAGTGTTTCCACCTTTGTCTCAAAGCTCTACCTATCAATAAATAATAGTCATATTATCCAAAATCAAGGCCATTTGATTAAAAATCAATGCATAAGAGTAGGAATTATAATATCATGTTGAGTTCTTTGATATCAATGGAATCTTTTCATCACCTTAAATTCATTAATCATTAAAAATAATCTCAACAAATGGATTTGTAACTTATTGAAGAGATACACTCAACTTAAACCCTCTCAAAGGAGACACACTCTAAATTGAAACTTATGAACTCTTGATTGAGTAAACAAGGTGTATCATGAATTATATCATCCATTGATAACCTTTGAAGATGGAAACATCTACTGAACAACTCATATTTTGTTTCAAAACTGACCCAAGAGACCATTCTCAAAGACAATGAAATAAATAAGGTTTAATGTTATAAATACCTTATTAGGAGTTATTATATTATACCAAGATTAAAAATAGCCTCATGACCCTTAAAAACTATTTCTCTTCATTTTTTTCTAAGCTTGAGAAATAGGTCTAAGAACAGACCCCTCTCAGATGTGTAGGCTATAGTGACCTATTGTCACTCTTAGCAATGGTTCATAAAGATAAGGCCACAAATACATGAACCAATTCCAATATTTTCAATCTTACTTAATCCACTAATAATCTACAAAGTTTCAAATCCTATCTCTCTCTCTCTCTCCTCATTCCATACCGAGCATTTGAAAGTTACCCTTCTTGAGCTGCCAAGAAGGTCAATATTGGAGCAATTTTGGTTTTTGGCATTTTTTCACCTAAAACTTCCTCTAAACCACTGATATGACCTTATATGGACCCAATTAATCATATAACATTATTTTCTCATAAAAATCATCTAGAAACCAAAATGAATGCCTCAAAAAGGCTCATTTTTACGCTGAAAAGGCTATTTTCACCAAAGAGCTTTCACTAAAATGATTTAAAATGTGTTCCTAAGTCTTTAACATGTTTTATGAGGTGAAAAAATATTTAATTTATATTTTTCCTAATCATATACCATTGAAACCTTACAAAACCTTCTCTAGAGATCACAAAATAATCATAATTGCATAGAAATGAGTCATGAAGTTAGTCTAGAATGTGATCAACCTAATTACCCATATGTTAGGATTTTAAATTAGCTTTAAAATTGTTATGAAACTCACCAATACACTCTAGACTCTTCTCACCATTGAAAATAGCTCAGAAAGGCCAAGAAATAGTTAGACAAATGAAGGGCAAGACCTTAACTCATCTAATCAACCTTAAGACCTAATAATCATGGATACTAATGACTAATTTAAGGAATTTTAAATGAAAACTATTGAATTACAATAAAAATTGGCATGATATGAGAAGTTTTGAATGGTAGGGGTGACAATTTGACATGTGAGGTCAAAATTATCAACAAACACCAAAGATAAACTATGAAAACTTGGGTGTCAAACAAAAACCACCTAATATGGTTATGGCACATTATCATTCACATAAAAATATTTCACCCTTACACATGATAGTCTAAGTAACAACAATAATAGGAAAATCATATTTGATAGTTACCATTCATTGAGCTCTTCAAAATGTAGCATTCCCAGAGTTATCTCCACTTTTATTACTTACACCAATTGGAGTTGCAACATTCAATATTAGTGCCTCCACTATCCATGCATAAATTTGAATCCTAATTGTGAATTTTTTTAAATTAGAAGGAACAAGACTTACAATTTTATAAGATTATATCCACCATATAAAATACATATTGATTGATGAAATGAGCTTCATTGGGTAAAATTTGTTACAAAACATAGACTCTAGACTCTAGACTCTATTATACTCTATGTTAAATAAATACGCAAAATGCACAACTACTACTAGCATACCTATCTTAGATAAATATATGTAAAATACATTGAGAGATATCATTCTCAAGGCACCTATTTGACTTATGTCACAAATCCAATATAAGATAGGCACCTCGAGAATGATATCTCTCGACATCTTTTACATAGATTTATCTAAGATAGCTATGCTAGTAATGTTATATGTCACGTCAATGCTCTTTCCACCCATAAATATTGGAATGATTATTTTAGTGAAAAAATTAAGATAATAATAATGTTATATGTCATATTTGGTATTTTATTGAGTAAATAACTATTGTCATACTTCTCATTTTTTAAATGAGTTTTTAATATTATATTGATATAAATAGAATATTCTATGAAACATGTAGAGGAATATTTTTTAATATTTGGGTGTTAAACTTTAAAATTGATAAAATGTTATGTCTTGTCAAAGTTTTTCATTAGCTAGAGTAAAAACATTATTTGTTCAAGTGATCCCTATAGTACCTTGCATGCAGGGATTAATAACCCTAAATTTTAGAATATATTGGTATAGGGTTAAGAATATATAAATAGTTCAAGCACAAGGGTGATGAACTAATCTATAACAAGCTAATTAATTTCAAACTCAAATAAATGAATATTCTAAATTATTATACTGAGATATGTTAAATATAAAAAGTATTAAATTTGAAAGATATTCAATTGATTGCAATACCAAAGAAAAATGATATTTAGTTAAATTTATAGTGCACAAATAGATCTGGTCTAGAATTAGGTGTAAAGTATACATGATCATTAGTATAGATCAATCATTAGATTTTAGAAATTGTATTTTTGTAATTGCAAACACTACCATCAGATCTACACACTATTATCGATAATAGTGTCTAATTGTGATGTAAGTGTCTAGTATAGAATAATGATTAAATCTAGATGCGACCAACTTCATTTTTATAAGTTTTTTTTATCATATTTTTGTTAATGTGTTTAGATTTAGGATATATGTTGTCTCTCTTTGATGATTGATCAAACCTTAGCTCTTCATCCTTAGAATGAATTTTCTAAAAATAGGTTATTAGGCTCACACTATTGAGTTGGCCCTAGAGACCCCTCTATCAATGTGTGATGCCTATATAGGCAATACTCCAAGGAGGACTCAAACTTGTGTAGTTATTCCCTTTGTGTGTAAAAGTGTGTGCACATTGGTGCAATATATTATATAATGATGCATGCATTAATCTAGCTTATAAATTGAAACATATCATTCATGGGATACTCTTTAAATGCTTCAAACCTGTAATATGATTACTTCTATGCTTGATATGAAATTAGGGATGAATAAGGTATAATAATTTTTTTATGCAATTGATTGATTCAACTTTAGTAGGTGTTTGCTTAGTATCTGCTAGATGAGAAATGAGAAGGCTTAAACTTATATTTATACCACACCTTTTAAAAATTTGTCATGGTAGGGTTTAATAAGATAAATAATCCCACCCATAGGTTTTAAATAATTTACAATTTGGATTAATTTTGGCTATTGGACACTAGATAAGGATTTGAACACTATCATCATTGGTAGTGTCCCTCTATGGCTAGTAGTGTCCAGAAGGTTGAAAATAGGTATAGATTTAAAACTGATAGTGAAAGATGTTTATCAGGTTTAGAATTAGGTACTAAAATATTTCTTAATTCATATTTCCACAAATTATTAATAGTTTTAATAAGCCATGATCAATGAAATATTTTTAATAATGATTCTCTACCATAAAACATCAATGTGAGATCTTTCTTATCTACATTAACATCAACATAATATTCCATATATTTCAAGTATTTTTGTATACTATAGATTTATTACAATGGCCTTTAGAAATTGGTAAGGCCTTGGACTCATCTTAAGACATGTATTGATATAATTTCATTTTACATATTATTTTAGTGTTTCCTTGAGTTATCATATATAATTGAAAATATACATAGATAATAGATATTGTACACTTACCATGGATATTAAAGTTTACAATTTCATATGCCAATTTTAATCTCCACCACCTCCTAAAACTCTTCTAATATTCTTTGAAAAAAATAACTAAATCTCTTTTATAATTTTGATAATCTCAAAATGTAGAAATAACTTAGGTTTGATTATATCCTTATGCATGGTATTGATAATGGTAGGTTTTTGACGTTAATACCCCAAAGTTAATGTAATTTTACTGTTTGAAATTTCAATGAATAGACAAATCACTAAAAAATATCCTTATTCTTATTTGTATGTTCATGGTTTGATATTAATATTTAATATTTTAAAAATGTATTGGAGAATGAGTGGAAAATAAGAATCCATGTATTATATTAATTCATGAGTTTGTGTTTTAAGAGAATATCTTCTTTAAAAAATCTTGGTTTATTTATGTACAACATTTGACATTTATTTATCAAGATTTGGACACTACCATTAGTGGTAGTGTCCCTTTGTGGCTAGTAGTGTCTAGAAGGCTAAAAATAGGTATGGATTTAAAATTGACAATGAAGGACATTTATCAGGTTTTTAACTTTAAAGAATTTAGTATCTAATTATAAAACTAACAATGTCTAACTAACATTGCTTTGGCCAAAGTTTTCAATATTTATTTATCTCTAGGATCAGTCAATTTCATACATACCACTTGATCGAATTACCTTCATCTGGTATTATGATGCTAGTAAGCTAGTGAAGTCCATCTCACTACTTAGTCCCAACAATGCAAGATTTGGTTAACATATATATAACCAATAAATTCATACAAATTGCTTCCTAATAATAAGGATTAAAACATGCTAAACATAGGAATAATCAAGACGCATACATTTAGTTTGTCAAATATATGAATGAATCTACATAATATTATTTATCACATAACTAATAAGCAAATAAGTGCAAATTATACCA
This sequence comes from Torreya grandis, assembly GCA_037957365.1. Classification (NCBI taxonomy): domain Eukaryota; kingdom Viridiplantae; phylum Streptophyta; class Pinopsida; order Cupressales; family Taxaceae; genus Torreya; species Torreya grandis. Next base: position 2,679,972 of record JARHVA010001089.1, on the reverse strand, counting down.
ACTGGGTATAATATATATTAAGACTAAAATTTTCTAATTCTTATAAGTAATTTTAAAATATAAATCACTCTATAACATCTCATAATATCATAGTTCATTGTTTATGAGCACAAATACTCAATTACGAACAACCAGTCTTAAAATTACAAGAACCAAATGTCTCATAATCTTAAATAATAAACAAGAAAGTATAATTTAAACCAATCAGATATATCCTATGTTTAAATTACATACTACTATAAATTATAGGCACACATCACGATGCATTAATATATGTTATTTATGTCTAAACACTTGTACATATTAATATACTCATAATATGTATCACACACAAGTTTTCAATACTGTATACAAATAGTCATTTATAACTCTAATCAAGAACTCCATATGATTTTAGCAATCATTATAACTTTCCTACTCACAAAACATAATGAAAATATTTATAAGATAAGGGATTCTACAATGTAATTTTCTTTCATAGTTTTTATCTCTAACTAAATAGATTTTCATCCTAATACAATCAAAGTGTATATAACTCCATACATAAGTTCTCAAGACTACATAGTCTTTTGTATCAAGGTTCACATATAAGTATTCATCAATATCCAAATTGCTCTTATATGATACACTAAAGTTTCACCAAATATATAAATATACAAATCATTAAGGCTTTGATAATATACCAGCCAAAATTTATGCTTATAGATACACATCCTAATGTATATTTATAAGCTATATATTTGAATACTCCCTCGTACATATTAGTATACTCATGGTATATATCATACCCAAGTTTACAATGGAACACAAACCAATAATTCTCAGCAAGTATTTGTGGTCTATTCTATGGTATACTATTCATTTATAGTACACATAGTTCATAAATATACTGACCATTTATGGAACATTCATAGCATATACCAACCACTAACCACTAGATCAATATTTAGTAATGTATCAGCCAAACAAGTATAATTTACATCCTTAATGTGGACTATACCATAATAAAAATTAGCTAACATCATTACAACTTATAAAATCCATTAAGCCATCAGTTTATGTCCAAAACAATTAAAGGTAACTATTATAATCACTGATATATATTTCATTTGTTAGATTAAATTATTAGATTTGTTCACTGAGTTTCATAAATTTATATAGATTTCCCTTTATATAATTTCATTATTTTCTATTTCAATCACTATTCATTGATACAAAGTGATGGTGTAACATAATTATACAAATATTACTTATTTCACAAATTAGTACCTCGATCAGAGATAAGTATGTTGGTATGGATACATACTACCTTATAAAAGGATCAATCACTATACAAATCAGAATAACATATTATGAATTTGACGTTAATAATTGAACATAGTTTATTGGATACAAAGCTATATTATTATTATAAGCTAGTGAAGACACTAAATATTCAATCATTACATACTATTATGGGTTATAAGCATCATTGATTTAATATTGTTATTACAATTATTATTAATTACTAGCGATTATTAATCATCATTAAAGCATCACTAGTCACAACTCTGATGAAACTATTACGATGATTATTAATATGTTAATATAATACAACATTGTAAAGTCAGATTTACAATGATCAATACCGATACCACACTTATACAATGACATATTGCATAATCAGATTTACCTGTATAGTTAGTACAAATATATTATAATCTTTGTATATATTTACTCGTAGTGTATTGATCTATTCATTTATATGTATAATATTTACCCATAGTAGTGTGTAGTTACTAAGATTTATATACATATAAATCAATATGTCAATAGTAGTCATATATAAATCTTAATGAATAGTCCATTAATGTGATATCATTATATAGGGTATATCACGTTATAGTGTGAATTAATCTAAACATTTAGACGTATAAAATTTTATCCATATGATACATAAATCAATTCACATACATTGATATACTATAATTGATTTACCCATATAGTCATTATATTTGACATCCTCATACAGTGTTATATTTTAATAGGTTGTATAAATCTAAAGTTTCAGATTTATAAAATACACAAGGCCTAAAATATTATGACTTATATTTTCTAGTAGAAGTGGGTCAATGTACAAAAAGAAAGGACTTATGCATGGCTTTGCACACAGCTATATAAATTATATTTTCTAGATCCAAGATATATAATTGACAACGTGGTAGAGTGTAAGGGAATCCATCCCACTATCACCAGTGTGAGAAGTTGACATTTGAATTTAGACTGGTGAATGTGTTCCTTGATTGGGATGACTTGTTAATACTAATTGATGTATTCCAAAATTTAAATGTATAGCAAATGTCAAATTTCGTAAAAGAGTGAAAAACAAGATACACACCACTGACTAAATATATGAATAGCAGAATATATGTTTGATAATATTTTTCCTAGTAAAATACATAAATAGTAGTCTGATTGCATGTAGTCGCTTGAGTTAGGTATAAGGTCTACCTGTATTTTATTCATGTTATGTGTGTGTGTATGTGTATCAAGTATGTTTAATTATTTATATTGCACTACATTATTTTATATTTATTTATGTTTATGATCAAAAGAGAATTTCATTACATTGGTCATCTACCATACTCAAACAAGTTGTGAAGTGGAAGGCACAAGGGTTGTTGTTGGACTTGTACTTTTCTATGGATAATTACATAGCTAAAATGGAAACTAAGTCTAGATTACAAAAGTTTTAGGGTCATAAACTAAGTTGGGAAGGCTCAAGGATCAACCATAGAATAGAGTTATTAATATAACCAAGTTAAAGCATAGATGTGGAGAAATTTTACACTCAAAAAATCATATAAAATCTTACTTAATTCCGCACAATATTTTAAATACTTCACCAACCTGATAAAAACTCTGACCTAAAGCAATGTGAACCAAAAGGTCTCTTACATTGTGCCTTCCTTTCTTTCTCTCATTATTTTGTGCTTTTTTCTCCTTTTCTCCCTTCTCCTCCTTTTCTTCTCTCCCTCTCCTCTACACCCCCATCTTTTATTATAGTCCTATATGAATTTATTTTTTTCTTTAAAGCTCTTTTTTTCTAAATATAAACTTCCTAATTTGTTTTATTTACTTTAATTCACTGATTTTTTTTATTTTTTTTCTAGAGTATTTTCATAGTACTAAGTCTTCTTCTTTTCTCCAATTTACCTTAATAGTAAAATCTTAAAATCCTTGTTTTATTCCATTTTTATCACCACATCAAAATTTTATTTATTTTTATTTCCTATTTTTATATTTTATAAATAGCTTAATATGAATTAATAATAATGCTACTAATGTAATTCATTAACATTCTCTTAATTCAAAATGGTAAACTGGATGTTTATTAAACCAATCACTAATGAAATCAAACTACATCATTATGCATTTAACCCTACACATAACATCCACAATACAATCACACATGATGTATTCCACATTTAAGTATTAAATTGAGCTATCTCACACAAATAATTTTCTAAATATAGATAACATAGATAACATACTAATACTAATAATTAAATCAATACATATAACGAGTGTTATTTGATGTGGTATCTGTAAGGTTCTAGATATTCCTCTATCATCTCCCAACATATCTATCTATGTCACCCTCTCTGATGATTCTCTACCTCCAGCATACTCTGAAGGATGAGTCTCTCCTGCGTCAAACTCATGATAAGCATGTAGTTAGTCCATAACATCATCATATATATATCATAAAATACTACTAAAATAATAAATTAACATGATCACAATGTAAATAATATACACTACAGCTAACTCATAGCATTGTCATTATGAAAGAAAAGGAAAATACAATTGTCCCATGATAGTATATGACTTAGAGCTTAATCAAATAGTATTCAAATCAAATTACCAACTATAAATATCCATAGATAATCAAGTAAGTTTGCTTAATGAAGAATCATAATGTAATATATATGTTATCTCTCTTTAATGATTTATCATACCCTAGCTCTTCACTCTTAGAATGAATTTCTAAAAATGGGTTATTGGGCTCATGGTATCGAACTAACCCCAAAGACCTCTTTATCAATGTGTGATGTCTACATAGCCAATACTCCAAGAAGGGACTCAAACTCGTGTAGTTCTTCTCTATGTGTAAGAAAGTGTGTGTACATTGGTGCAATATATTATATGATGATGCATGCAGTGATCTAACTTATAACTTGAAAAATATTTTTTATGGGTTGTTTTTTAAATATTTTAAAATTGTAATATGAATACTTCTATGTTTGATATGAAAATAGGGATGAATAAGGTAGAATAAATTTATTGTGTAGTTGATTGATTTAGTTTTAGTAAGTGTTTGTTTAGTATCTACTAGATGAGGAATGAGAAGGATTAAACTTGTATTTATACCACACCTTTTGAAAATATCTCATGATAGAGTTTAATAAGACAAATAGGCCCACCCATAGGTTTCAAATCATTTACAATTTGAATGAATTTTGGTTATTGGACACTAGATAAGGAATTGAAAAATATCATTAATGGTAGTGTCCCTCTATAGCTGGTAGTGTCAAGAAGGCTAAAAATAAGTATGGATTTAAAATTGATAGTGAAGGATGTTTATCAGATTTTGAAATTTATGTGTACTTTAGAAGACCTAGGTAATTAAAATGATATGTATCAAACTATGAAATAAACATTTATCTATAGTGAGATGGATAATGTGAGCCTTTCGATAGTAGGGAGGTCTAGACCGAAAGGGTAGATACTTGATTGATATTTGTCAAATATCTAAGAATGAGATGCTATAAATATTCAATTTTAGTATCTACATTTCCTTGTTTTAATATATTAATACACAAGGACAAAGTTAATAAGTTAAAATAAATAAATACATATATGGGTGTTGATTTAACAATTTTGAAAATATTGGAATCCTATTCCTAATTTAGTTAAGGGTCTAAAACAATAAATTAGAAAATAATATTGTAATAATTACAGTATTAATTTGTATAATTTATTTTACATTCGTACCTTTTTAAAAATAGTAATGAAAGAGGAGAAATGCAACTTAACTTAAAACTAGATAGAGAGTTAAATAGAGGTTGAAACTACTTGTACAAGACTAAGATAGTGTCATGAATCTAGATTTAAATTTTGTTTAGTGAAAGGATAGGAGCACCAAAATTAGGACACTTCAGGGTCTATCCTTATAGTTCACGTCCTACCGCTATTGTCTAAACTAGTCACAGAGATCTAAGTTTTATGGGTTTTGTTCGTTATCCCTATATGAGCTTGTCTGTGAAATTTTGGATTTTGAATGTTAATGGAACTCCTTATAGATCTATTTTAATTTTGAACTCTAGACCTCCATTATGCTTGGATAAAACTTGAGAAAGGATGGGAGGACAGGGGCTTAGTGTGTGTAAGATGCACTGAACATATATCCACACCCCTTATATAGGCACATTACCTATATACTAATACTCTGAAGAGAGATCAAGACATATGTAGTTCTTTCATTTGATGTGCTTTGTGCAATAGTGTTATATGTTGAGTGAATATTTTGGCGTCAACTAACTGATGACAAAATGGGTATATCAACCACAGTACAAGGAGATTTATGTCATAAAAAGTGTAGGTTTACCACATCTTAATGAGATAAATCTCTCCTCTCATCAAGGGGAGGTTCCCTATGAATCACTTATATGTTATATATGTATATAAATAAATAAAAAATAATACTCAGGGTAATATAACAGCATCCATCTCTCTTTTTTCAAAGATGATGTTCACAGAACAAAAGAGAGGTCCCGGTTGATGGCTGAAAGCATTCCTCTTCTTTCAGAAATGATATCTAGCACATAGCAGAAAATCTCTTGGAGTAGTATCAAGGTCCACAAAGAAACCCACGAAAGTGCAGATTCTTATGTTGCCTCCTTCACTGATTCGAAGCACACGTAACAATAGAGTGAAACAAAGCCCAAAGTCTTTACCTAAAACTACAATGGATAAAAGAATCACCAAGATAAAAGCAGCTCAAAGTCTTTCTTTTATCTTTTAGAATCATCTTTAGATAATTTCAATACACACACTTTGCTTATTAAATTGAACAGATGAGAGATTATTAGGAAAGAGAACATAAGAACTATTTCCTAACTAACACAAATTACTTCAACACAAAGTCTAAAATTAACTTGTTTCTCATTCATTCAACAAAATATGATTTACAAATTGAGCACAAAGTCTCAAGAAGTGTCTCAATTTCAACAGAGTTTTTGCTCTCAATTATCCAGATATCCTTTTTACAAAAGAGGTTCCCTCTATATATAGGGAAAAACCTTCAAAATTGGCAAAAAATTAAAATATTGAAAACCTAGTCAAAGATGAGTCAACGTTGACTTTGAGACATTTTCTAGATTTTTTACATGTAATTACACATTACAAAAGTGCATGTACTTTTACATGAAAAAAGTACATGAGCGAATGTCTCAAATCAATTACAAAGTACATGAGAAGAAAGAAGAAGAGAGAATGGAGGAATAATTCAACTCTTGCCACCAAAATTCTTCAAATGAGCATCATACATGGTGATAGATGCCTGAATTCCTATACTGTCTAGCACAATGGTATTTTTGAAGATTACTTTGGCTCTGATTATAGCATCTTTCAATACTGTGATTGTTTTGGCATGACTAATTAACCTGGTTCTTAAATTATCTAGAGTTAACTGAGTATCTAAAATGATATCCACATAAGTCTTTGAAAATGCTTTCTCTTCGAAATCCCTTTAGATCATACCTTTGAATTCTTGAATCATCTCCTCTACTGAAAGAAATAAATTATCTCTAGAGGTGAGTCTGCAAGGCAACTCCTCCAATCTATTCAATAGGTTGGTGTCACTTTTTTCACTAGCGTCCTTAGAAGACTCGAGATCTTCGATCAGCTCCTTAAGTACCTGGATTCTGTATATCAGTGATTCTTTGATTTCAACATAGAAATCTTTGTTGGCAATGACGTTGATTGACACTAAGGTGCATTTATTCAGAGCTTTCATCTCTACCCACTTGTTAAGATATTTATTTGTACTAACAATATCTTGAGAAATAAGAGAGACGAGGTCTTCTAAATCTATCCTTATTTTCTTCATTTTCTCTATCTTCTCAGTAACCTCTATAATCAAGGAAATTCCTTATGTATGCATCTTCTCTATATAATATTCAAGTACTTTCCCTTTCATGTAGGTCTTCTCTGCTTTCTGGATAACATGATCATCTATGAAAAAAGCCTCTGGGGTCACCGCTTCAGGAGCAAAAGTGAATCTCATGACTATCGCAGTCAATTGTTCTACCTTTGCCTTGTAATAATCTTTCATCTCTTTCTTTTTGTCAAATTTTTGGACCATGATATCCATTAAAAATTGTAAGTCGCTCTTCGCACCCTCCTAAGTTACTTTCCTCAACTCAACACGAGAAATGAAGTAGCTGCTCATGTCAAAATTCTATAGGGTTGCATCTTGTGGAGGTTTGGCTATTTCCAAAAATTTGTGCCCCTTTTCCTTAACCATTTTCAAAAGGATCTTTGGCTTCTTGGGGGTCTTAGCTTTTATTAGCACTATTTTGCCAAAATCAAAGTCATATACAAAGATGGCTTGCTTCTTCCTTTTGGGTGTGAAAGTTGACAACTAAGATGGGAAAGCAGAAGCACTTAATATAATAATAGTCCCTATAGCTGGTGTTACTAAGGTAACATCTACACTACTAGTGGGAACAACGGGCACAATGGGTATAGTAGGTGAAACTGTATCGACTGTTGGCTGGTCGATGGTAAAATTGTCTCTGATATTGAAAAAAGGAGATGAGAGACTAAGGATATTTCCTGATGATCGAAGAACATCTCTAAAAGTGCCTTAAAGGTCACCAAAAATAAATTTAGAAGGAGAGCCAGCTCCATAAGAAGAAATGCTGATGGAAGAAAGAGGTGAAGGAGCTGCCACAGGGGATTAGAGGGAGAAGAAGAAACCCCTGCAAGTGGTTGTGCCCCCTCTTAGGGAGATAGAGTTTTGGTTCCCTGTTGCTTTAAAGCCCTGTCATCTATCTCCATCCATTTTGCTACATGTTCTTGAGTGCTTTGTTCTCCAACCCTCATAGCTATTGATTCTAGTTCCTTCTCAGCAACCTTTGATTTCTTTGACACAAAGATGATCTTAGTCTTGTGAGGTCTAGAAGGAGAAGGAACGTCAACTTTATTCTTAGTCCTATTCTTTGCTCTCTTCCTTGTTTCCTCTTGAAATTTAGCCTATGATCCTGTGATGAATTCCTTCAATGTGATTCCTTTGGTCTCTAGCAAATCATTGGTGTTAGCCAATATTGGTTTGAATCTCATCTTTAAAGAAGTCAACTCCTTTTGGGACCATTGAATTGGAGGAAGAGGAGAGTTAGCAAATTTTTCAGCCATGTATCTACTGTTAATTATATTTTTATCATCAACCAGATTTGAAAGAATATTTGCAAGCCTTAGATATTTAACTTGCTCCAAAGACAGTCTGTTAAAGTCCATTCTTCCGATTTCTTCCACTGTTCTCAAGTCTATCAAGATGTCTTCAATCATGGGCTCATGAAACTGAGTCTTTCTTCTAATCATATCCTTGACACCTCTGTAGTCAATATTGGTCCTTCTTTTGAACAATTTCATGGTGATAAGTTGCATTTCTGTCTCCATTACCCTTGCTTTGGCGGCAGTCAAAATTGAGTATCTTTCAATTTTTATTGGGAACTTGAAACCTAGATTCTTAAGTTCCATTTGCTTAGTGTGCACAATAATAATCTGTCTACACTGCTCCATTAGGACTAATTATCAAAAGGAAATTTGGAGAGCATGTAGGGATAGCCTTGAAAAAAGCCAACCCGTAGATAGCAAAAGATGGGGAATTGTAAAAACATGCAGCCAAAATCATTGATGATAGTCCAGGATTCATCTGATACTCTCTTTTGCTCTAGCTGAGGATCAAAAAGGCACAAGAATACCATGAAGAAGGTGTTATTTACCCTCCTAAAGTGACGAATTGATCCTTTTAGTGTTAGCTAAGGGTAATATGAATAAACAGGGGTGGTTCTTCTATCTCTTTCTATTGTCAAACCTAGAAAGATTCATATTGAAGTTGTGATGTATACTAAGTATGAAGTCATATAGAACTTCAAAGTAGTATACACTTTTGTCAATTTCTCATGAAGAGCGTTGTTGATCTGCTCACTCTAGAAGATGACTTGTTTTCCTTATAGAATTATCTTAATAAAGGGATACATCCATTCATAGAATTAGGAAGAAGATGGTAGACCTCATACTCTACTAAGAAGAGTAATTAAGTCACCAACTTCTTTTATAAAATCACTTCTCAAAAAAATTCGTGGCCATCTAGACAAGTTGGCTCTAGGAGTCTTGAGCCATTTGTTGTTCATCACCTTTTTCGTCTTCTCGAGATCTTTGTCATATTTTTTCTGTGCCTCAATGAAGTCAATTTTCAACACTTCAGTAGTAGGAGGGCACATGAAAACTTTATCAATAAATTTGGGGTCTAGTCGAATTATCGCATTACCACTGGCATCTGACACTGCCCTGGTCTCTCTATTATAGAACTAGGCACACTAGAGGATGAACTCTGTGTGATGCATCGCCACAAGGAAAGAGGAGACTAAATAGATGTTGCTTTCAATTATTCTTTTCTTCTCCAAGCTCGGGTTTGTCACCTTGGTTCTCTCCATGAACTCGGCCATATCCATGTGGCCGATCTCTGTGTCTCTAATGTCGTCGACATTAGAAGTGACTGAGGTGATTAGAAAAACACCTTGATACTGGTACTTCATGGCCTTCAACTTATTTAGAGAAGCTTTAGTCATCAGAATGAGCATTTGTTGAGAGCATGTTGTTGAAAGAGGATCTTTAGAGAGAACTGCAATAAGAATCATGATCGTGTAATTAAGAAAAGATTGGCAATTTAGGGAAATTGCACGTCGGGTGATCATGACCAAAAAAAGGCACTTGAAAAGGCCAAGGTGTGAGTAGGTTGGAAAGTGAGAGAAAAATAAGGAGCGGGCATGAAAAATGGAAGGAACAAAAATTCTTTTGGAGTTAGAAAAAAAAATGAAGAAAAAAGATGTAGGGGTGGCAAAATTTACCGCCATGGCATGTGGGATGGGTGTGCATGCATAAGCGGCAAAATTTGTCACCCCTACATGCTAAGGTGAGAAAAATGCATCAATGGCAATATTTTTCGCTGACACATATTTGGGAAAAGAACTTGTAAGGGTGGAAAAATTTGCTGCCCTTGCACTTATGAAAATTAGGTGTAACAGTAGCGATTTTCACTGCCCTTACACTGTAGTCAAGTTGAGTTGCATCGGCGATAAAATTTACCATCGATGCATGAGATAAAACACAGTGTTATGGTGGTGAAAATTGCTGCCCTTACATGAGTAGAAAGATAGGTAAGAAAAGGGAGGGCAGTAAATTTTGCCACCCTAACACTGAGGAAAAGAAAGAAAAACCGAACGGGGAGGAAGGGAAGAGGAGAAAAGAAAACTAAATGAAAATCTAACAAAATGGAGAGAGAAAACTTAAAAAGAGGAAAGAACATGAAATAAAACATAAAAATAAAGACCTACTTGGAAAATAATGCATGACGAGAGCTTGAATCTGATGAAACACGCTTCTTTTTGCTTGCTAGATCATCTAGAGGTAAAGGGTAGGAAGAGGATTGGAAGAAATGAATCAAAAAGAATCAAAAAGAGATTAAATGGGGTGAAAATCACCCCCAACCACTCAATGTGTGTGGTTATAAATGCCATGCATGAAAAATAAGGCAATGTAGGGGCGACAAAAATCGTCGCTCCTACACTAAAGTTTAAAAGATATGCAAGGGCAATGAAATTTGCCCCTCTTGCAGGGAAGGAGGAAAATGCAGGGGTGAAAATTTTTGCCACTCCTTCATTTCGTATGCAAGGGCAGTGAAAAATGTTGCCTTTGCATAAAAAGGAAAAAAGATGCATTGACGGTAAAATTTGCCACCTTTGCATGAAAATGCAAGAAAAAGACTAACTCTAGAAAATAGAAAATTTGTCCCCTTGTCGCATCGAGACTGTAACGACTTTCAAATTTTAGGGAAAATATAATAAAGAGACGTTACAAACTTCAAATGATGCTAGTTGAAAAAATGTGAGAACAAGAAAAACTCGTCTCAAAAAATGAACTTAGAGAGAAAAAACATGAAACAGACAAGTTTCATAGGGGTTGTTCCAAAAAATGAGCTGAGTTAATTTTAGAAACAATAGCTGGCTCCTATTGGGGAACTTCTGTTTGATCAAACTGATCAACGAGAGTAAAAACCAGTCTCTAAGTGCCTTCATCCAAGCCATTGGGCTATGGAGTCATGATAAAAATGAAAGAAAACAAACAAAATATAAAAACTATACAGATATACAAGTGAATCCATCTAAAATTTTAAGGATTGAAATGCTTCAGGTGCTGCCCACTATGGGGCAGTGAAAATGGTGCTCCATCTTGATACTCCATCAAGAAGTTATTCTCACCACAGAGTTGTCAAATAGTAAAAAGACCTTTCCACAAAGAATCAAATTTGTCGTGCATTCCCTTTGGTTCTCTCCTCTTGTCCCACAATAAGACTTGATCTCTAATTTGAAAATCATGAACCTTAGCCCTTTTGTCAAAAAGTTTCTTCACCTGATTTTGATGCGCAGTGATCCAATCCACCACCATGGTTCGCTACTCATTCAATTCGATTAGACACATGATCCTTTTGTCAATTGAATCTTCGAAGGTTGAATCTTTGATTGCCTTGGCTAACTTGAGCATTGGTAGTTCTAGAGTGATAGGTATCTCTGCATTCACGCTGTATAGAAGTTGCAACGGTGACATGCTTATGGCCCTCTTGAGTGTAATCTTATTTGCCCATAAAGCATCAAATAATGCTTTGTGCCAAGTTTTTTGATTATCATCTACCAATTTCTTGATAATAGTAACCAAGTTCTTATTGTTGAATTATGCTTGGCCATTCCCTTGTGAAAAATAATCTGAAGTATGGGATAGGGTAATTCCATAATAAAAGCATAACTGAGTAATCTCATGTGAAGAGAAATAGGCTACATTATCTATTACAATTTTAAGTGGAACCCCAAATTAGGAGATAATATTTTCCTTAAAAAAATTACACGCCACTTCCAAAGTAGCGTGCTTGGTTGGGATGGCTTCCACCCATTTGGTAAAGTAGTCATTTACTGTGAGGACATAATCATGTCTGACACTTGAAGATGGGTTAACTGCGCCAATGAAGTCAATACCCCACTATTGAAAAGGCTCTTTGATTACTACTGGCTTGAGGGGTAATGTGGCCAGTTTAGGCTTTCTGACGAACTACTAACATAATTCACATCTACGCACCCATTTGTAGGCATCTTGAAATAGCGTAGGCCAATAGTACTTTGCTCGCAAAATTTTATGCACTGTCACTAGTGCAAAAAAATGTCCTCCCCAGGCAAATTATGGAAAAACTCTAAAAATTTATCTTTTTGCAACATATCGACACAATGAAGAAATACCCCATCTAGGCTTCTTTTATACAAACTATTATCCCATAGAACATAGCTAGCGGATTTTAGTTTAACATTCCATTTTTCTTTGTAGGAGAAATGAGCGGGACACTCACCATAAGTTAGAAAATGGGCAATGTCAGAATACCACTCATCAATAGTGGTAATGAAGAGGACCGTAGGCACGTCTTCAATCTTCATTTCTTCATTTTCTGCTTCATTGGGAATACTGTCAGCAATCAGCTGACAAAGATCTTTTCTCCACAAAAGTTTGGTAGGTTTGATGTTGAGATCAAACTCTTGAATCTTGGCAATCTAATTACCTCTCTTTGTACCAAACTCCTGTTGAGTCAAAATGGACTTCACCATTGTATCATGTACCAAAATCTCAGTATGTGAATTCAAAATATAAAACTTGAAATACTTAACTACTTTGAGCACCGCATACGCATGCTTCTCCATTATGAATATTTTAGCTTGTAAGCTTTGAGCAGACAGCTCATGAAAGAAATAAGAGATTCCACACTTTCTTGATTTTGTTAAACCAAAATAGCTAAGAGTGTATGTTCAAAAGCATAACTATATATTTTGAAGTCTTTGGTGTAGTTTGGACAAACCAGAATTGGTGTGCAAGTGATTGCTTCTTTGATGTCTTCGAACATTGATTTGCCCTCTGCAGTCCACCTGAAAATGGCTTTGCCTTTCATCATATTGATAATGTGGCAAGTTTTTTCAGTGAACTCAAGGATGAACCTTCGTAGAAAATTCACTTTTTTGAAAAAAGAGTGAAATACAGTTTTACTGGTAGGTAGAGTAAGCTCTTGGATAGACTTGACTCTTTTTGAGTCAATTTTTATACCTTCTCAGGACACAATATGTCCGAGAAGTTTTCCCTCCATCACCCTAAAAATAAATTTTTGGAGATTTAGAGAAATACTATTCTGATGACAGTGTTTCAACACTCATTGTAAATGGTAGACATGGTTAGAATGACGCTTTCAAAATATCGTTCAATCATCTAGGTATACTATAATGAACTTACCAATTTCATCTTTTAAAGCGAGGTCCATCACTCTCTGAAATGTGGCACCTGCATTTATCAGATCAAAAGGCATTCTTCGATAAGCTAAAGTGCCCCAAAGTGTGGTAAAGGCAGTCTTATGATGATCTACTATTCTAACTTCAACCTGATTATACCCCAAGAAACCATCTAGCATTGATAACATCTCTGAACCTGTCACCATCTGTAGAACTTGATCCATGATAGGGAGAGGGTAGTTATCTTTTAAAGATGACTGATTCAAGTTCTTGAAATCTACGTAGATTCAAATTTGTCATTCTTCTTTCTCACAGGCACTATATTTACAATCCATGTGAAGTGATGGATTGGAAAAATTATCCTGGCATCTAGCATTTTTTGTATCTCAGATAAAATAGTACTTGATATTCTCGAATTATATTGCCTAGATTTTTGTTTGTAAGGTACTTAGTTAGCCTTAACAAGAATGTCATGGCAGATTTCATCAGACTTGAGTGATTTTAGGTCATCATAGGAGTATTCTAAGACATCTATATATTGGTAGAGAAGAGTAGTGAACTTGAATTTTTCTTCGAGAGTGCAGCATTTTCTAATGTTCACTATCTTAAGATCTCCCTTGGTTCCCAAATTTACTTGATCAAACTCCTAAGAAGAGCTTGAATCTATTCGCTATTATTTGATGAATCTATCGTGGTTATCAAATAGTTTCTCTAGGGAAACTAGGCCTTTGAGAATCTTATTCCCTTTAAGTTGCAAGAACTCCTCACTTGCATCTGTATTCGAGTCAAAAATTGGCTCACATTTTTTAGGTTTACTCCCTTCAAAATGTAGTCATTCAAAGCTGTCTTTTTGCTTCAAGAAGGCAATGATTTGATTGTCATTATTGAATACTTACCAATGACTGACATTATCAGGTACACTTAGTCGAAAGACTAGCTCAATAGTGTACTTATTTTTTTTAAAGTCTAGGTGGAGGACCAAGAGAGTAGTCGAAATAGATAATGCATCAGCCCGATCATTAAATTCTCTCAAAATGATAGAGATGCTGAAAGCATCAAAGTTTTCAATTTGGTCTCAGAGTAGATTGTGGTAGTGGCACAATCTTTCATTCTTGGTTTGATAAAGGTTTCTTATCTAACAAACCACCAATTTGGTGTCCCCTTTAGCATGAAGGAGTTTGATGTCTTTTTCTTTCGCAGCCTACAATCCAAGCAACAGAGATTCATACTCAGCTGTGTTGTTGGTATTATTGAACTGTAATTTGTAAGATGAAGGAATAATATTTCTTTGAGGAGATACCAACACAACCTTGGCTCCTAAACCGGTAGAGGAGCAGCTGCCATCAAATTCTAAAATCCATACCTCACTAGACACCACTTTTTCTTTGAAAACTCTTTCCTTTGGAGGAAGAGATTCTTTCATTATTTTATTTTGCTTCACCAATACTCTCACTGTTTTAGTTGAATACATTTCCAAGTTTTTACCTATAGGAGCTTTGTCAGATGCCTCATGAACTTCGTCTGTAGATAGGAAGTAGTTACCCATACTCGAAGACTCAAATAAAATTTGAGCTTTCGGTGCTGATGATTGAGTGACTACATATTTTGTCTCTTTTTCTGGAAGCAATCTCTTCATAATATCTTTGATTGGGATCCTTGCCTCAGACAAGTCTATGCTTAGCTCACCACCAACATCTTTGCAAAAATTCCACCCAAGAAGGATGTCGTAAGAGGCCAGAACATCGGCCACCAAAACCATCATTTTTATCCTCTTTTTTGGAAAAGTTGCGAATGCAAATTGGGCATCTTTTATTTGACCAAAGAGTGGGACTTACTTGTTTTCTATAGAAAAACACCTTCCAAAAGTTTTAGTCAAAGTTAGACCAAGGGAATCTGCCACCTTGGCAGGCATAACATTATCAGAAGCTCCAGAGTCTATTATGCAATTACTCAATTTATAACTATTTATCAACAGGGAAATATGAAAAAGTTATATTTTCCCAGGAGCAATAGGAGGAGTCACAACAAGATTATTTTGGATGGATTTATCCTTAAAAGAATCATTAGTTGTCTTTGAAAAATATTGTCCTATGAGAACGGCTTTATTTTTTACATATTCTGCCAACCTATCAAACTATTCAAGATTGGCTCACAAATACTCAATCTCAGTCATTTGAATCTTAGTCTTTTTGCGACGTGATAAATTATATCAAATAATTGAAAAGAATTTGAGATAGAGAAAGAGGGCACATCATCTTGATCTTTAGTGGGTGTGGCCCTGGTCTGAGAAATAAGGGTGGAAGATATGGGATGGTTTGAGGTACTTATTTTTTTCTTACTTACCTAATCCTTTGGTTGGAAAGGCAATGGAGTCCCTTGTTTAGCGACGGAGACCACCGGATGAGGTCTTCTCCTGCTTTTCTTTTGTCAATTTGTGGAGCTGACTGGTTTTGAGATCTGATAAAAATAGCATAGGATCCATCAAACACTTTTCCTTTACTTCTAGCTTCATCTCGATAATCAAGAAAATTGATATTGGAGTCGCCAACTAATTCTTCTTTTTGTTCTTTAAAGAGATTAGCATCATCTTATTGGTCTAACTCAGGTTGGAGCAAGAAATTGTGTTCAGCCTCCAAGTAATTGATTGTTGAATTAGCAGGTCCTGCTTCAATGGCAAGTTTCCCATGCAGGGGAGGCAGGCGATTTGGTTGCCCTTGGTTTTGAGCAGCATTGCCCTGATATTATTGATTCTAAAATGTTTTTCTTCGCATATCTTGATAAGTGGGAGTAGGCATACCTTGAACCATTTGTTTTTTCAAAGCTATCAGTTCATTTGTCAATTTTTGCACCATAGGATCTGTGGTGCTAATAGAAAAACTTTCTGCAGATGAAGAAAATCTATTTTTACTGGAGTCTTTTCTGATCTTACCTACCAAGATAATATCATCCTCAATCTCAGTAGCCAAATTTTGAGTCATAGCAAGATCCATAGGGCCAGCCTGCCTCAACAAAAAATTTACTTCAGGGAGTTGCGAGTTGATGAAAAAGCACTTGAGATTCTCCAGTGTGGGCTGAGCGATGGTAAGAATTCAGTTCCTTAACTTATTAAATTTTGTTATGAAATCCCTCATGGGCTCATGGGGTTCCTTCTTTATCTATGTAAGCTAAGCCAATAAGGCATGTGCGTCTTTAGCAGGTTTAAACCTAGCTTCAAACTTGGATTTGAGTGTATTTTAGTCAGTTATAGTTTGAGCTTGAAGGTGGTAAAACTAATCCACGGTAGTGCCTTATAGAGTTTCTACAAAAAGTCTCACTACTACATCTTCGAATTCCACACTTATTACACTGCATGCTATAGAGAAGGTAGCAATATGTTCATCAGAGTGAACCTTCTCGTCACCAAAGAATTTGGAAAAATTCTTTCTAGAACTATGAGGTAGTTCATGTAAAGGTGGGGTCAGATTAAGAGGGCCAAAAGAATTGCCCCATAGAACTTGGGCCATTATGATAAGATGATTAAATGGTGGGATAACAAACTTTGGTGGGGTCAATAAAGATAAAGCCTTACTAGTATTAAGACTAGAAGCTTCACAAGGTATGGGAGATCTGGCGTTGGTAGGAGGGAAACTTCTAGTTCGTTGAAGGTGAGATGGTAGAGGAGAAATCTCAAAATTAGTTTGTCGCACTAACTCAAATACAGGATCAACAATACCTTGAGCACTCTGGGCTCGTGTGTACGATGGATCTGCCAGAATGTAAAATGAAAAAAGAACTTGAGATGCTTCAAATTGAAGCTTGAAGCTTCAAAATGCATGTTTGTAGTCCCCAACGGAGTCACCAAAAGCTATTGGATGAATATTTTGTCGTCAACTAACTTATGACAAAATGGGTATATCAACCATAGTACAAGGAGATTTATGCCACAAAAAGTGTATGTTTACCACATTTTAATGAGATAAATCTCTCCTCTCATCAAGGGGAGGTTCCCTATGAATCACTTAAATGCTATATATGTATATAAATAAATAGAAAATAATACTCATGGTAGTATAACAACATCCATCTCTCTTTTTTCAGAGATGATGTTCATGAAACAAAAGAGAGAGGTCTCGGTTGATGGCTAAAAGCATTTCTCTTCTTTCAAAAATGATATCCAACACATAGCAAAAAATCTCTTAGAGTAGTAACAAAGTCCATAAAAAAACCCATGAAAGTGCAAAGTCTTCTGTTGCCTCCTTCACTGATTCGGAGCACACGTAATAGTAGAGTGAAACAAAGCCCAAAGTAAACTACAATGGTTAAAATGGTCACCAAGATAAAAGCAGCTCAAAGTCTTTTTTTTATCCTTTAGAATCATCTTTAGATAATTTCAATACACACACTTTGCTTATTAAACCAAACAGATGAGAGATTATTAGGAAAGAGAACATAAAAACTATTTTCCAAGTAACACAAATTACTTCAACACAAATTCTGAAATTAACATGTTTCTCATTCATTCAACAAAATATGATTTACAAATTGAGCATAAAGTCTCAAGAAGTGTCTCAATTTTGGCAGAGTTTTTGCTCTCAATTATCCAGAGATCCTTTTTACAAAAAAGGTTCCCTCTATATATAGGGAAAAACCTTCAAAATTGGAAAAAGATTAAAATATTGAAAACTTAGTCAAAGATGAGTCAGCGTTGACTTTGGGACATTTTTTGAATTTTTTACATGTAATTAAATATTACAAAAGCACATGTACTTTTACATGACAAAAGTACATGAGCGAATGTCCCAAATCAATTACAAAGTACATGAGAAGAAAGAAGAAGAGAGAATGGAGGAATAATTCAACTCTTGCCGCTAGACTTCTTCAGATGAGCATCATACATGGCGATAGATGCCTAAATTTCTATACTGTCTAGCACAATGGTATTCTTGAAGATTACTTTGGCTCTAATTATAGCATCTTTCAATGTTGTGATTGCTTTAGCATGACTAGTTAATCTAGTTCTTAAATTATCCAGAGTTAACTGAGTATCTAAAATATTATCCACAGAAGTCTTTGAAAACGCTTTCTCTTCAAAATCCCTTTTGATCATACCTTTAAATTCTTAAATCATCTCCTCTATTGAAAGAAATTGATTATCTCTAGAGGTGAGTTCGCAAGGCAACTCCTCCAATCTATTCAACAGGCCGGTGTCACTTTTTTCACTAGCATCCTTGGAAGACTCGAGATCTTCAATCAGCTCTTTAAGTACCTAGATTTTGTATGTCAATGATTCTTTGATTGTAATATAGGAATCTTTGTTAGAAATGATGTTGATCGACACTAAGGTGTGTTTCTTTAGAGCTTTCATCTCGACCCACTTGCTAAGATATTTATTTGTACTATTAATATCTTGAGAAATAAGAGAGACGAGGTCTTCTAAATCTGTCCTTATTTTCTTCATTTTTTTTGTCTTCTCAGCAAGCTCTATAATCAAAAAAATCTTTGTGTATGCATCTTCTCTATATAATCTTCAAGTACTTTCCCTTTCATGTAGGTCTTCTCTACTTTTTGGATAACATGATCATCTATGGAAAAGGCTTCTAGGGTCATCACTTCAGGAGTAAAAGTGAATCTCCTGACTACTGCAGTCAATTGTTTTGCCTTTGCCTTGTAATAATCTTTCATCTCTTTCTCTCTGTCAAATTTTTGGACCATGATATCTATTACAGACTGTAAGTCGCTCTTCGCACCCTCGTGAGTTACTTTCCCCAACTCAACACGAGAAATAGAGTAGTTACTCATGTTAAAATTCTCTAGAGTTGCATCTTGTGGAGGTTTGGCTATCTCTAAAAATTTGTGCCCTTTTTCCTGAACCATTTTTCAAAGGATCCTTGGCTTCTTGGGGGTCTTAGTTTTCACTGACACTATTTTACCAAAATCAAAGTCATCTACAAAGATGGCTTGCTTTTTCCTTTTGGGTGTGAAAGTTGATAACCAAGGTGGGAAAGTAGAAGCACTTACTATAGTAATAGTCCCTGCAGGTGGTGTTATTGGGGTAACATCTGCACTACTAGTGGGAATAATGGACATAGTGGGTGTAGCAGGTGAAATTGTATCAGCTGTTGGCTGGTCGATGGCAGAACTGTCTCTGATATTGAAAGAAGGAGATGAGAGACTAGGGATAGATTTTGATGATCAAAGAACATCTTTAGAAGTGCCTTGAGGGTCACCAAAAATAAATCTAGAAGGAGAGGCAGCTCCAAAAGAAAGAATGCTGATGGGAGAAAGAGGCAAAGGAGCTACCACAGGGGATTGGGGTGGAGAAGAAGAAACCCCTGCAAGTGGTTGTGCCCCATCTTGAGGAGATAGAGTTTCTATTCCCTATTGCTCTAAAAGCCTATCATCTATCTCCATCCATTTTGTTGCCTGTTCTTGAATGCTTTGTTCTCCAACCCTCATAGCTGTTGATTATGGCTCCTTCTCAGCAACCTTTGATTTCTTTGACACAAAGATGATCCTAGGCTTGTGAGGTCTAGAAGGAGAAGGAATGTCATCATTATTCTTAGTCTTGTTCTTTACTCTCTTCTTTATTTCTTTTTGGAATTCAACCTTTAATCCTGTGATGAATTTCTTCAATGTGATTCCTTTGGTCGCTAGCCAATCATTGGTGTTAGCCAATATTGGTTCGAATCTCATCCTTAAAGAAGTCAACTCCTTTTGGGACCACTGAATTGGAGGAAGATGAGAGTTAGCAAATTTTTTATCCAGGTATTTGTTGTTAATTATATTTTTATCATCAACCAGATTTGGGGAAATATCTACAAGCCCTAGATATTTAATTTGCTCCAGAGACAGTCTGTTGAAGTCCATTCTTCTGATTTCTTTCGTTGTTCTCAAGTCTATCCAGATGTCTTCAATCATGGGCTCATGAAACTGAGTCTTTCTTCTAATCATATTCTTGACACCCCTGTAGTCAAAATTGGGCCTTCTTTTGAACTGCTTCATGGTGACAAGTTTTATTTCTATCTCCATTACCCTTGCTTTGGTGGCAGTCAAAACTGAGTATATGCCAATTTCTATTGGAAACCTAAAACTTGGCTTCTTAAGTTCCATTTGCTTAGTGTACACAACAATAATATGTCTACATAACTCCATTAAGACTAATTTATCAAAAAAAAATTTGGGGAGCATGTAGGGATAGCCTTGAAAAAAGCCAACCCGTAGATAGCAAAAGGTGGGGAATTGTAAAAACATGCAGTCAAAACCATTAACGACAATCTAGACTTCATCTAATACTCTCTTCTGCTCTAGCTAAGGATTGAAAAGGCATAAGAATACCATGAAGAAGGCATCATTTACCCTCTTAAAGTGATGGATTGATCCTTTTAGTGTTAGCTGAGGGTAATATGAATAAATAGGGGTGGTTCTTCTATCTCCTTCTGTTGTCAAACCTGGAAAGATTCACATTGAAGCCACAATGTATACTAAGTACGAAGTCATATAGAACTTTGAAGTAGTAGACACCTTTGTCAATT
Source organism: Torreya grandis (assembly GCA_037957365.1). Lineage (NCBI taxonomy): Eukaryota > Viridiplantae > Streptophyta > Pinopsida > Cupressales > Taxaceae > Torreya > Torreya grandis. The sequence goes on along the minus strand of JARHVA010001089.1, from coordinate 2,658,818 downwards.
GCTCATGAAGAGTGTTGTTGATCTACTCACCCCAGAAGATGACTTGTTTCCCTTGTAGAATTATCTTAATAAAGGGATAGATCCATTCATGGAATTAGGAAGAAGATGGTAGACCTCATAATTTGTTGAGAAGAGTAATTAAGTCACCAACTTCCTCTATAAAATCACTTCTCAAAAAATTATGTGGCCATCTAGACAAGTTGGCTCTAGGAGTCTTGAGCCATCTTTTGTTCATCACATTTTTCGCCTTCTCAGGATCTTTGTCGTATTCTTTTTGTGCCTCAATGAAGATGATTTTCAACACTTCAGTAGCAATAGGGCACATGAAAATTTTATCAATAAATTCAGCGTCCAGTCGAATTATCGCATTACCATTGGCATCTGACATTGCCCTGGTCTCTCTGTTATAGAACTGGTTGCACTGGAGGACGAACTCTGTGTGATTCACTGCCATAGGGAAAGAGGAGATTAGATGGATGTTACTTTCAATTATTCTTTTCATCTCTAAGCTTGAGTTTGTCACCTTTGTTCTCTCCATGAACTCGGCCATATCCATGTGGCCGATCTCTGTGTCTCTAATGTCATCGACATTAGAAGTGACCAAGGTGATTGGAAAAACACCTTGATACTGGTACTTCATGGCCTTCGACTTCTTTAGAGAAGCTTCAATCATCGAGATGAGCCTTTTTTGAGAGCACATTAAAGGAGGATCTTTAGGGGGAACTGCAATAAGAATCATGATCGTGTAATTAAGAAAAGATTGGCAATTTAGGAAAATTACACTTTAGGTGATCATGACCAAGGAAGGGCACTTGAAAAAACCGAGGTGCGAGCGGGTTGAAAAGCGAAAGGAAAATGGACAGAGGACGTGAAAAATAGAAGGAATAAAACTTCTCTGAAATTAGAGAAAAAAATGGAGAAAAAAAATGTAGGGGTGGCAAAATTTGCCGCCATGACATGTGGGATGGGTTTGCATGCATAGTCAGCAAAATTTGCCGCCCCTGTATGTTAAGGTGAAAAAAATGCATCAGCAACAATATTCTCTACCGACGCATATTGGAGAAAATAATGTGGAAGGGCAAAAAAAAATTTTGCCCTTGCACTTGTGAAAATTAGTTGTAACAGCAGTGATTTTCATTGCCCTTATACCGTAGTCGAGTCGAGTTGCATTAGTGGCAAAATTTGTCGCTGATGCATAAGATAAAATGCAGTGTTAGGGTGCCAAAAATTGATGCCCTTACATGGGTAGAAAGATGAGTAGGAAAAGGGAGGGCAATGAATTTCACTGCCATAACACTGAGGAAAAGAAATAAAAGCCGAACGGAGAGGAAGGGAAGAGGAGGAAAGAAGCGCGACGGAAGGAGAAAAGCACCTCAACGGGAGGAAGGGAAGAGGAGAAAATAAAACTAAATAAAAACTTAACAAAGGGGAGAGAGAAAACCTAAAAAGAGGAAATAAAATGAAATAAAATGTAAAAACAAAGACCTACTTGAAAAATAACGCGCGACGAGAGCTTGAATCTGATGAAACACATTTTTTCCCGCTTACTGGATCGTCTAGAGGCAGAGGACAGGAGGAGGATTGGAAGAAATGAATAAAAAAGAATCAAAAAGAGATTAAATGGGGCAAAAATTGCACCCAACCACTCAACACATGTGGCCATAAATGTCGTGCATGAAAAATGAGGCAGTGTAGGGGTTGCAAAAATCACCGCTCCTACACTGAAGTTTAAAAGATATGAAGGGGCAATGAAATTCACCTCTCCTACATGGGAAGGAGGAAAATGTAGGGGTGAAAAAATTTTCCACTCTACATTTTGAATGCAAGGGCAGTGAAAAATGTTGCCTTTGCATGAAAAGGAAAAAAGATGCATTGACGGCAAAATTTGCCGCCTTTGCATGAAAATGCAAGAAAAAGACTAACTCTGGGAAATGAGAAATTTGTCCCCTAGTCGCATCAAGATTGTAATGACTTTCATTTTTTGGGGAAAATGTAATAAAGAGACATTATGAACTTCGAATGATGCCAGTTGAACAAATGCGAGAACAAGAAAAACTCATCTCGAAAAATGAACTTAGAGAGAAAAAACACAAAACAGATAAGTTTCGTAGGGGTTGTTCCAAAAAATGAGCTAAGCTGATTTTAGAAACAACACTATATAGATGCAAAAATGCCAAATTGAGAGTGCTTGAGGTGGTTAGGGACTGGTGTGAGGGTTTGAATATGTTGGTAGTTGTATTAGATGGTTGTATGTAGAGAATAGAAAAATTTGCCTCGATGATTTTACTTGTATTCTTGTTTGCTTTTATAATATTTACCAACCCCTTTTAAATGAACTTTGAATGGGATTTTATGGAGGTATATTAGTCATGGGTTAGATGCATTCACACTAGGCTAACATAATGAAGAAGAGGAATCGGGAGGAAATACTCACTTGGGCTCAAAATGTGATTGAACAAGAGCGTTGGAAATGAGACACCCTAAGGTCCAATGCTATAGTCCAACTTGGGCACTATTGTCTTACATGTACGAGACTTGGAGGGATGGAATAAGCTTGGAAAATATAGCCTATTTGAGCTAGAATGAGGTTCTAGAAGACTATAGATGACTATAAATCAATGAAAAGGTGCCTAAAAGGGTCAAAAGAGCATGTAAGAGGGACCTATGGGTTAGGTGTCACAAGCCACACTCAAGCCACTAATTTTAAAATTTTATAAGACTACATTTCTCACCTTTTTATTTTAGTGATCCAACAAAGTGAAATACTAGGCTAAAGAAAAAGTAGAAAGCGTACCTAAACTTACTTGCAAGGGTGAAGCCCATGAAACTATGTGATGTTGGGTGTGCGTAGAGAGAGCACATCTTGAAGTGGAAATATATGAAATAAAATGAAGAGTAGATTAGTTCTTACTAGATATGCTATTTATAAAATAATAACATATAAATCTAAATGAGAGACAGAGGAAGAGAAAGAAATGAATACCCATCACTAGATATGTGAACCAATACAAAACCTTTTGTGATGCTAAGTAATGTTGGGTATATGTTGTACCAATAGTAATATCATGAATGGAGTTGAGTGCTCAATTTTTTGAGAGTGGCTCAAGAATGTAAAGGCTGGCCTTTTGGCTCCTCATTACTTACTAAGTGAAGCTAGGTGATCATGTATGTGTTAATTGATGTTTGGATTATGTGTCTAATCCCTCTGAGTAGGTGGCTCAAGAATACAAAGGCCGGCCCTTTGGCTCCATCATTGTCTACTAAGTGAAGCTATAAACTGATATCGATATGAATGTGTGTCATATGAGATGGCTCCTGAAGCCCATGAATGCTTTTAAGTATGATAATGTGGCATGGATAGCCGAATGTGTACTAAAAATTAGGCCAATCTTGACCAACTCTGGAAGGAGGAGATTAGGCTTATATGAAAGCCACTCCAAAATTAGAAACTAGGCTTATGTGGAAGCCACTCATAAATTTGAAGGTTAGGCTTTTATGAAAGCCACTCTGAAATGATGTCAACCATCTATAGATGGAGTAAGGCACACAACTACTGAGAATGCCTAGGTAATAAACTAAACTCATAAAGAAAATAATTCAAATGTGCTACACACATTGCCCCTAATCATTGGTGTTTATAACATGGATTCTGATCTAGAAGTTATACCAACTACCCAATATAAAACTAGAAGTGAGAGCCATCATGCCGTGCATGATGCCCCCTATATCTAGATTCTTTTAAAAAAACTATACTAAAACTATTGAATCTGGACTCGTCTATATGTGTAAAATTGTAGTTGAGCTTACCTTTCTACCTATTTCTAGAAAATCTGGATTTTTTGTTATTTGGATAAGAGCACCAAAAATAGGACACCTTATTATCCGACAATGTTGTCTATGTCTAACGTTGTTGTCCTTTACTGATTTTGATGACTATTTTGTAATTGTCACTATGTTTTGGTGTGTTCTACCTAGTTTTACCTTTGATTGCTGTTATGAGTATTCTAAAAACTAATTTTTTGATCAATAGGAGATCTGATCTCTATGACAAACCCCTATTTAATACCCCCTCTTTTGAGGGTAGGAATGAAGACCCTATAATGACTTCTCTCAGAAGAAAGAGCCCTGCAAGTGTGTTATGCTATGAAATACATGATATAACCATGATAATAAAAAAATGACTCAAGATATAGCATGGTTTATAATGGAGATTCTTAGATCAATAGGGGTATGCCTAGATAGATATAACAATGTAATAACATGTACAATGTGCTAAATTGAAACTGAAATTGTTAGTTGTTAATTGTCAAGAAGGGATGGAGCATGATGCCATCATGGCATCCAAGAAAGCAAGATAATGCATGATGTGGATCATGGCATTGCAAAAATTTGAGAAGCAATCAAGCAACAAGCACAAAAGACAAGAAGCAATAACCATACAAGAGTGGCCAAGGGGCCAAGAAAACAAGGGACATGGGCACATGTCACTCAAATTAGAAAGCAAACATACAAGGCATATTCAAATGCCACATACACATACAATTGGAAATAAGCAATGTTGGCATGAGGGCCACAATCACATAGAAGAGTACAGGCAAATGACATTTGCAAATTTTCTAAGGCACACATAAGAGTAGAAGTAAAATACATTGGCAAATGTCCTAAGGCACATACAAGAGACAAAACAAAAACAAAAAAAGTGCAATCACGTCTAGCTACTCAAAGCAAGAAAGGAAGGCATGTAATATGATAGAAATACAATCACATCTAACTAATCAAAGCAAGAAGTGAAATTATGCAAAATATGTATTACAAGACTAGGTATATGCTAAGAAATACACAAGTGTTATATACTAGTGAATGTCAATAAAGTAATATGTGTAAGCTAGTAAGTAATGTACATCAACATAATAACTAGAGTGTGTGGTGTAGGAATGACATAACCTAGATGGTGTAGTCATGTAGAAGATGCCCCTAGTGGGTAAATATATCGATGTATGTCTTGAGAGTAGTAGGATGCCCCCTCAATGGGTAGAGTGAAGCAATCAAGGATTTCGATGTCATTGCACACACTTAAAGATCAAATGAAGCATGATAATGTAGATAAATTGGCAAACAATATCATAGAACAACAATGTAAGTCTAGCATGGTAGTAGAAATGTAAAGCATGGATAATGCATATAATTGAAATGTTTTTGTATTTTTAGAATATTTGAATGTTTTTGGATTTTGAAATGTTATATTATTTTTAAATTTTTGATATTTGCATGTTTTTATATTTTTGACATGTAAGATATGTACAATCAATCATTAGGAGACTATGTACAAGTAAGCAAAAAGAAATTATGTACAAGTAATTAAAAAGAAACAATATGTACACAATGACATAAAAGACTAGGTTAGAGGGGGTAAAGGGTCTAAAGATAGAGCTCGTTGGGGATGGAGATGGAGGAAGGGATCACGACCATCATCAAATGCCTCAAGATCATCATCATAAGTATCATCATATGTCATAAATTTTATATGCATGGTGGCTATCTCCTCAGGTGTCAGTAATATCTATGTTCTTTGTGTATTCAGAGATCTATCACTTGTAATGGTGTCATCCTATCGATGGAAAACTAAAGGTTGCTCTGGTGGTGAAGATGTTGAGTCTCCTCTAAGATGCTTGGTTCTGGTAGTAGATGGATTCAGTGGAAGTGGCGAAGTTGGTGTTGGTGGTGATGTAATCTGAATAGTACCCTGAACCTGTAGTTTATCCAATCTATGTTGTAAAGTTGTACATGATTTTGTATCATGTCCTATGATCCTATGAAAGAGACAAAATGGGTGACCATGTTGCCATGATGACATGCTAATAGATCTATGTCATATTGTACATAGTGTAATTAATCCATGATCAAGTAATATCTATATTATAATTTGTGGTTGATGTTGTGTGTTGCCTACCTGAATATGAATGACTAGCTCTATATCCATATAGATAACCATGTGAATTGTATGTGCCATGTGATCTATCTATGATCACGAATATGGAGTATACCCTAAACTTTTAGTGTGAGATGCTAAGAGTGATGTAGGATGTGTAATGAGAGCTCTAGAGTCATCTCGATACTCTCTTGAGCCAACTGGTATAAAGCTCAATCCACATAAATAGTCATCTATGAGTGTGGGTGTCGTATCATCATCTAAATTAGCCTAGAAAATTGTATTAACATCATGTACAGAAGGTAACTTAGAATTTACCACAAGAGGTAAATGTGTTATGAGAGTGTCATCAACTGTAGTAGTAGAAGATGGTGGTGTTGTGAGAGTATCTATAACTATCAAAATAATTGTAACTATTGAAGGAGCTATATTTGTAAAATCAATTAGTATTATTGGAACTATTGTTGGTGATTGTATAATTGTACCAGGTGTAGGAATCAAGACTGATGGAGTAGCTAGAATGATTGAAGTTGTTATGATTGGCCGAGTATCTGGTGCTGAGAACACAATTGTAAGTGGAGTGCAAGATGTGCTAGTCTCTCCTAACTTATATGAATGTATCTGATCAAGAAAATTATGATGAGGTGGTGATTAAACTGTGATATGAGGTGTCCCATCTGGTGAAATAGTCAAAGATGACTCTATAATTCAATAATATATGAATGGATGGTTATCTATTGGGCATGTGTATAGGCATCTTCATGGAGAAACTTAACACATCGATGAAGATTAGAAGGAACTGCCCCAATATCATGTATCCAAGGTTGTCAAAGTAAAAGATTATCATAAAGAGGACCTGGCATGACCTAGAACTGTGTAGAGAGGGTTTTGGGCCCTACCATGATATTCAAAGCAATGGTTCTCAATGTCTATCATGATATATCATCAAACCCTATAATATTCTTATATGGTTTTTGCATGGATGTCATATCTATGCCCATGGTCTGTAAGAATGTAATATTACATATATTAAGTCTAGAACCAATATCAACTAGAACTCTCTTAATTGTGTTGGTTTTGACTTGAGCTTATATGAACAGTGGTAAATTTTAATCAATAACTATCTAAGATGACATGTCCTCATGATCAAAATAATATCTTCTATATTTTTTAACATGTTGACCACTGATGTAAAATAAGAAGGCTCTAAATCAATTGGCATAGAAGTCTAAGTGAGTACCTAATAAAGAATGTCCTTGAACACATTGGCTTTCTAAAGCAGTTCTAACATGGAAATTTTAGTTGGTGTGTTTCTCAATTGATCAACAATATCATATGTCTTGTGTGGATCTACTTGTACAGGTGGGTTGGGACTGGGACAGGGAGGAATAGGATGGTGGTGGGGCTCTTGACTAGGTAGAGGCATAGAGTAACAACTCTAACCACATTATATATTATTCATATAGGACTAGTAGTAGCTATAAGTAGAGAGTGAATATAATTGATACGTCGAGGTGGTGTAGGGAAAAAGGGTGTCAAATGAGCTCTTTGGTGATGGGTAGTGACTTGGGGAAGAGTAAAATGGACCATGCAACATAACTCGACATGGGATATATGCTCCAAGGGAGGTGAGAAAAGAGGTATCTTAACATGTTTAACAATAACTTTCTTGATATCATTCTATATTATGAAAAGTATGAAATGTAAAGAATAAAGATTTGTACTAACATATGATAAATTTCATCATTCATGTACATGATAGGACCGAGTATGGTCTCCTTATTATTTGTAATAAATGTAAGAAATATGTGTAAATAAGTTAGATCCATTTTTGTTAATACGTGAAATATGATTTTAATTGTAAGGTGACACCTCAAGAAAACAAAGGAACCTAGTATGTGCAACTAGGGTTTTAAAAAATGATATTTCTAAAATTACTGAGGAATTTTAAAATTTAATGTGAATATTTTATTTAAATATGAAGGTAAAAAATGAAAAAATATTGGAAAATTTTTCATTTAAAAGGACCTAGTATATGCAACTAGGGTTTGGAAGAAATTTTTCTTTTTTAAAATTACTATGGAATTTTACAAATTAAATTGAATTTTTGATTTAAATAAGCAAGTAAAAAATCAAAAAAATATTGTAAAAATTAGCAAAGAATTTACCCTAGGATTTTCAGGGTTTTTATGCATAAATAAAGTAATTCGAGTTCATCAAATGATTTAATATTTTTGAGAATATTGGAGTCCTATTCCTAATTTAGTTAAGGGTCTGAAAAAATAAATCAGTAAATAATATTACAATAATTACAGTACTTATTTGTATAATTTATTTGACTTTCATAGCTTTCTAAAAATAGTAATGAAAGATGATAAATACAACTTAGCTTAAAATTGGACTAAGACAGTTGAGACAGAGGCTAAAACTAGCTATTGCAAGATTGGGACAGTGTTGTGAACCTAGCTTTTGATTTCATTTGGTGAAAGAATAGGAATGCCAAAAATAGGATACTCTGGGGTCTAGTGCTATAGTCTAGGTCCTACCATTGTTTTCCAAATTGGTCATAGAGATCTGAGTTTTTTGGGTTTTATTCATTGTCCCTGTATGAGCTTGTTTATGAAATTTTGGATCTTGAATGTCGACAAAGCTCCTTTTATAATTGTTTTAATTTTAAATGCTAGACCTCCATTATGCTTGAATAAAACTTGAGAAAGAGGGGGGGGGAGGGTAGTGTGTGTAAGATGCATTGAACATGTATCCACACCCCTTGTGTGAGCATGTTGCCTATATACCAATACTCCAAAGAGGGATCAAACCATATGTAGTTCTCCCACTTGATGTGCTTTGTGCAATAGTGTTATGCAGATGCAAAAATGCCAAATTGAGAGTGCTTGAGGTGGTTTGGGACTGGTGTGAGGGTTTGAATATGTTGATAGTTGTATTGGATGGTTATATGTAGAGAATAGAAAAAATTACTTCTATGGTTTTGCTTGTATTCTTGCTTACTTTTGTAATATGTGCCAACCCTTTTTAAATGAACTTTGAATGGACTTTTATAGAGGTTAATTCATCATCGGTTAGATGCAATCACATTAGGTTGACACAATGAAGAAGAGGAATTAGGAGGAAATGGTCACCTGGGCTCAGAACGTGATTGGATAAGAGTGTCGAAAATGGGACACCCTAGGGTCCAGCGTTATAGTCCAACATGGATGCTATTGTCCTACATGAATGGGACCTAGGGGGATGGAACAAGCTTGGAAAATGGAGCCTAATTGAGCTAAAATGCGGTTCTAGAAGTCTACGAATGACTGGGAATCAGTGAAAAGGTGTCTAGAAGGGACAAGAGAGCATGTAAAAGGGACCTATGGGTTGGGTATCACAAGCCACACTCAAGCCATCAATTTTGACATTTTATATGACTAAAGGTGTGTATAACACACCTTGCCTTTGTTTGAATCCATTTTGAGTGCTTTGCTAGTATATGACCTATAACCAAGAGCATGTTATAGTATAAATCAATGCATATAATCTAAAATTTGAAATAATTGAAATGATTAGAAAGAAAGAGAGCAAAGAAGGAGTACACATGTATGCCAATGTAACCATGTTTCCTCTTGATGATTTGACTTGGTAAAGATGTTTTTTTATAAAACATTAGAGATGGAATAGGTTCAAACTTGAACCTTGGTCATGTCATAATGATGAGTTTTGACATGACCATTGAGTCATTATATCTCAATCACATAATTCAAATGTGAATATATATAATATGGTGAGGGTGAGTGATTTAATCAACCCATCCTATAAATATGGTAAGATTAGATGATTTAATCATTCTAATATATAAATATGGTGAGGTCGAATGCTTTAATCACTTCAACCTATAAAATGAACCAACCATTGTAATAAAAAAGGTTTGATAATAATACATCCTGAATCGATGTGTCCTAATGAGTAGTATAATAGGTAAGTTTTACATTTTTTGGTGAAATAACATGACATATGCACCTCTAATATGTTTGAGCTGGAGTGTATGTGTCATAACTCTAAAAAAATATGATTCAAATCTATGTTAAATCAGTGCAACATATAGGATTTTGACTCAAGTGTATATTTGAATCATGGAATTGAACTGGAGTTTGTTCAAGTGTGAAGGTCATGTCTTTGTGATATACCCCCATTTAAGTCTAGAAATACTAGTAAGTGTATAAGTGTGTAGGTCATGTCTTTATGATATGTTCCCATTGAAATCTATAAATATTGAGAAGGTGTATAAGTGTGGAGGTCATATTTTTATGACATGCCCCTAATAAAATTTAGAAACTTTGAAAAATGTGAAGGTCATGCTTCTATGGAATTCCCCCATTGATATTCCCTCCTTTTAATATGAGGGAGATAGAAACTGGTAGGTACCTTACCTCAAAAAGAGAAGGTATTTATATAATTTATTTATAAATCATGTAGCATATAGGGATAACATGTTGAAGTGGATATATCAATTAGGCCGCATTATGTGATCACAACAAGTCATAAAGATGCATGATATAGATCATGGAAACATATAGAGAGTAACAATATAAGCTCAAAAAAAAATCAAGCACACACACATGAGAGTACTCAATGTAATGTAAAGGAGTGGTCCAAGGAGACATCATACAAGGGGCATGTTCAAATACCACACAATCAAAAGGGATGACATATGTAAATGTCCAATCAACATGGAATGACATATTCAAATATACAAACAACATATAATGGCACATGGATCAACAAACAAGGAACATATTCAAATATTCCACAATTAAGACAATAACAAAAAATGGAATACGCTCAAATAAGTGGAAAAAAATAGATGAAATATAAACTGTGATCTAGGAATTTGACTCAAGAGATGATGGTTAGTATGGTGTTAGTTTCAAAATGAAAACAAAATGAAATAAACACACTAATAGCATAACATCTCTAGGACTAGACACTAGGGAGAGATTGATAACAAAAACAAATAACAAACATAACTAAAAAGCAAGAAATGAAAACACAATAATTCATTCACCTTCCTTAGATGCTCCAAATGCCTTTGTAGTGGTGGCTTGTTCAGCTTGTGCTCATGAAGTCTTTGGCAATGAAAGCTTGGCTACCTCCATCTCTCCTTGGCACCTTATGGCTTTCGCTTAGCTTGGCTTGGAATCAATTTGGCATTATAAATTTGCATTATCAAGTCCTTTGAAGACATTTGAGCATAATAACTTTGCACCAAAATAACTTTTTGAAATGATGTTCATGGCCTCTTTATTTATAGATTTTTTTATATGTTTAGAATCAACCTGGACCGTCCATCTCAAAATTGAGATGTGTGGTTGAGAATTAATTCAATTTTTAGAATTAAGTTTGTAATTATCTTCATCATGACCTTGGAATAAGGGGAAATTAAGAGGCATGGAGGGCATCATGGAAGTCATTGATGAGGCATGGAGGGCATAAATCTTGATATTTATGGCATTTATGGCCTAGGGATGTCTTCCCAAGAAATGAGGTCACTTGATGATGCAGATATTTAATATTCATTTCCAAAATAAAGTATTCAATAAGTTTTCATGGAATTCTTGATTAGGCCTTGATTTGGGTTAATTAGCTCTTAAACATGATTAAGCACTTTATGCACAAATTACTCAAATTGATCAAAATGCCTTATTATTGGTCTTAAATTTGATTGGATTCAAATTGGAAGTCACTATCAGATGAATTGAATGAATATTCCCATTTAGGATGTCACCAATAGCAAATAACAAAGGCACGTGCCTTGTGTAAAATATTTGATAGGAAAGAGTAGTCCAAAGCACATGGTGCAAAATTAGTATTTTGACTCAAAATGAACTGATCAAAGTTAGCTGGCCTATAAATTGGATTACCCCATTTAGTGATACCCTAGCCAAAATTGGCACTTGAATATGTTAGTTTCACATCATTTAGCATGTTTTAGTATTTTTAGGCCAAATTGTGCATTTTAGGTGGAAATTGGCCAAAACCCTGATTAGAGGTTATCGGTGGCCAATTTTAGGTGTCTACAATTTTCTCATATTTGGGAAGGCATTGCAAGCTATAAGCATAGTAACGTCCTCTCAAAGAATAAAAAGGTCCTATATGCCTACAACTGCAATGATGATAAACTAAATATATGATGCCCCCTCAAGGGAATGGTTGGTACAAGCAAGTTGGCAAATGTTCCCTCGAAAAGAAAGAAGTGAAATGAGGTGATCAAAGAAAGGAAGGATGATGGGGTGAAAACATAATGATACTAAAAAAGTAGTCAAATCATTGAAAATGTAAGTGGGATGGTGTGCAATGATTTACCCAAAGGCGATAATAAACATTATACCTCGATAGTGGCAACATAATATGATAACACAATGATTTGCCCAAAGATAGTTATAATCATTACAAAGATGGAGCTGCCCCAGTTAGGATAGACAAACAAGATAATAACATGCCCTTGTATAGGTAAAAAAATTAAAGTGGTGACAAAACAATGATTTTCCAAAGGTGATTATAATCATTAGGAAATATAGGTGGGATGGTGTGCAATGATTTGTGCATAGGTAGTTATAATCATTGGACCCCGATTATGGCAAACATGATAAACTTGGTCGATGATGATGATAACTTGAAACAAAGGGTAATGATGAATTAGAACAACCTACTAGTAAGGAGATGCTCATCTGAACTAATAAAGGTTGAAATTCTTTCGTGGTCAATTACTCTATTTGGGATATGATTGGGAGTGAAATAAGGATGTTCGTGCTGAAGAAATGCCACCATTGTTGAATATACTTCTTGAAGCTGAGGTTTGTTATAACACATGATGGTAGGCTTTATGATATAACACCATAAAGAATTGGCCACAATATAAGGACTAACTCCTGGAATCCAATAGTCAATGGAAAACAATGCACAAATGATAGAAACCATGATGAAAATGTTAACATATGAATATAGATGGATTCAAGTATAAGTGTGGGCAAGGAATCACCCAATGAACACACATAAATTGAATCAAGGCAATAGTGTCGAAATTAAACAAATAGGTAGACAAATAAACAAAATAATTAGAAATAAACAAATAAACAATGCAATAGAAATAAACAAACAAATAAAAAGCCTAAAAATAAAAGCAAAAGAAAGCATCTTAACAATGGCAATGCCCTAGTAAGGTGGATCGAGGATAACTGACTAGGCTTAGATAGGAAAAATATTTTTAGATTTTTGAAATGTTATGAATGTTTTTGGAATTTTAAGGGTATCTTAACTCGTTAGAGAATGACAAGATACCTACTCGCAAAATAGTGAGAGTGTTTGGCTTAGGTTGCTTACAAAATGACGAGAGCATATGGACAGTGGGACTGAGGTGACCTCAACATAAACTGAGCATGACCCTTATAGTCCTAAAATGACCTCAAGTCATAGCAATTCCATGCACATAAAAGGTGGGAAAAAACCAACTAGATCTCAACAAGTTCTCAAATCTGGTAAATAGCCAGTCAAATAAAAATAGTAATGGCAAGGTGATGCGACAATGCATGATAAACAAGTTTGCCCTTAGTTTGCCCACAGGCAATTATAACTAGGATACAATGACATAGGTCAATCATACTAATTTACCCACATGTGGTTATAATTAGTAACAAGACTAGTGAAACACTGGTTTGCCTATAGATGGTTATAATCAGGATCACATAAATAAACTTGATAGGATGAAAGATATCTTTCCAGATCAACTGTCACACTACTTTCATAGAGTAGTATTGAAACACAGATTGGATTGATTGTTGAAACTTGATTAGAATCTCACCACAAAAGGTGCGGGAAGAACCAAATGAATCAAGATCAAAAGAAGATTGGGTAGGATGACTAAAAATAGGCTTTGGTCTAGATAAGAATAGAATGATAGGATGGTATGGTCTTGCTAAGGATAATGATGGTTTTTGATAGATTGGATAAAATGGTAAGAGGGTTACCCCCAAATGACGGAGTGAATGACTAGGAATATACAACAATGATAAAAGGATATGTAACAATGGCAATGGTAATGTGAGATGATATGGTACATGTTTTTGGCCTAGATGTGGTTTTGATTCTATTGTTCCTCTTGATGGGTAAATGCACATCTTAATCAAAAAATGATACAAATAGAATACTCAATCATGTTAATTGTTATCCCACACCTCATTTGAATAATTGCTCTATCAAGAATGGCCTACAAATTTGATTGCTAAGAATGCTTTTGTGATCTTTGTTGGTCATTGATTCTGATTCCTTCATATATCAAGATAAGGTATCTTTGTAGCCTCTGCAAAGAAAAGTGCGATCATGGATGGTAAATAGGGACAAATAATGGATGGTGGGTTTGATTGTGAAATGGAATGGTAGATGATAATGGAATGTATAATGGTGGGAAAACAAATGAAGATTAGGACTTTCAGTCACACGTAATGTTGTTGATGTTAAATTCAACATAATTTTGGTTGTGGTAGGGCCGAAGAATTGTTCTCTTGATAGGACCACCAAATTTTTTTTATTTGATCTTGAGAGTAGCTACCATCTAATCAAGCTATAGATTGGAAGCTATTTTGATTTGATCTTTGATTTTACCTTCATCTAACAATGAATAACTTTTGTGCTCAGCTATTGGTACCTCAATAAGGTTTTTACCATTGAAGTTGTCTTGATTGTCTCGTAGCACCTTTGAGAAGGTTTCACTAATGAACATTGGCTTTTAGCTTTGATTGTCTTCTAGTGCTTCCAAAAAAGTTTTACTAAAAGATGCTAAGTTCTAACTTGGATTGTCTGCTAGCACCTTCGAAAAGGTTTCACTCAGAGAGTGTTCTTTTGCTACATGAATGTTGTCTTGGCCTCTTTGCTCTTTTTCAACTATTATGTCACCATGGATGTAATTCAATAGAGTGTGATTATTTCAGTCCCAATCAGCACTTGTGGGAGATGGAATGTCAATAATATGGCTATTTTGGTTTATGGTAGTAACTTGTGAAATGGTAATGAAATGGGGAGAGGCTGCATAATATTTATAGAAGATACTAGGATAACTTATGTCAAAGCTAAAGTACTCATCCTCAAAAATCATAGAAGGATCATAAATGTATTAAAATTGATCTACGAGGCATGCATAACTAATATCATAACAACCATGAACATATTCTTCATCTGAATCTGATTCTAACTCAAGGGACTTTAAATCTGATGTTGAGACTAATGTTGATTCTAATTTTGATGCTAAATCTGATGTCAATCCAAGAATAGAACCTGAATCTATCTCTGATTCTTCATCTGATGGGTATTTTGTTATAATGATGTCTTGTTGAATATTTGGTATTATATAAGTAACAACCTATAATGACATGATGGGCTCCACAAAAATTGGTTTATTAAAGTGGGACTTCTCTAGGATGGAAAGACTGACTTATCAGTAGGAGGCTCTTGATAAATAGGCACATGGTCAAGGTAATGATTTACCCAAAGGTAGTTATAATTATTAAGAAGTGACTCAAAAAAAGACTGGCTCATCAGAGTGTGACTCCTCAACAACTGGTATAGGATAAATAGGAAATTTATCATAGGTTGACTTATCACAAATGGTTGATTCAATAGAAACATCTTGGATTGGTTGGTTCTCTTGGCCTTGGTTCCAAAGAGTTGGAAAATACCAATTCCAAACATAGTTTGGTCTTCAAAAGATTCGATCTATTAAGGTTTGGTCAGGATTAGTATTGGAGGAAGAATAGCCTATGGTTGGATAATGGTAGGGTATTAGGGAGCATGATTGCTTGCATGAGCCAAATGACAACGTCTTGAGATGGTAATGATATGGCATTGTGTGGCTTGATTGCTCTAATAAGCCAAAGGACTAGGTCTTGGAATGATGAAGGGGTGTTGTGGAGCTTGGTTTCTCATAAAAGCCAAAGGACTAGGTCTATAAATGATAATAGTATTCCTTTGATATTGTAGAGCTTGATAGCTCTTATAAACCAAAAGAGGGTTAGGGGTAGCTGATGATTGGATAATAAAAGGACATCATGAAACTTGATTGCTTGCACAAACAAAAGCATCCAAGTCTTCCTCATAAACTAGATCATCCTAATCTTGAGTTGGATCATAAGTTGGTTCTTGACTGTGTTCCACATACTGATTATTGCAAAGAGGGTGCAGATTTGTATCCCAAACAACATTATTTGTAGTTGGGTCTTCACAAGCCTCTTCATACCAATCAAGGTCTCGAGTTGGATCGTAAGTTGTTTCGTGACTTTGTTCCCATTAATGATTAATATGAGGTGGATAGAAATCTGTCTCACAAACCATATTAGCATCATTAGGGTCTTGACTAAAGCCACAAAAGTCATTTTGTGCGATCATTATATCATGAGTTAGATTTTAAGTGAGTCCACTATAAGTGTAGTGAGACATATCCACGTAAATGATGAAACCTTCAAAAAACAAAAAGGCTTAGAGTTCTACAAACTCTGAAAAATAATCCAAAGGACAAATGGTTCAAATTTGGTCCAACTTGGTCGAAGGGGTGGAGTTGTATCTCTAATGTGGTTTGAAAGTGGAGTTGTATCTCCAAAATGGTTTGTGCTAAGACTTGGTATAAAATAATCTAACATCAAATATCTAATGTCAAATGTCATACACATAAATGGTCAAGCATCTGAATAAAAATTGGTATGTCAAAGGTTTAGGTCAAAGTGTTCCAAACAAGGTCTAAACTAGGAAAGGGTAAAGTTGAGTTGTTAAGTCTTTTGTCCAAACACAGATTCAAAATCTAGGCTCAAACAAATATGCATGATGTGATTTGATTTAATATAACAAGTTTGGAAACAACTTTGACATAGACCCGACACACAAAATCAAACATAAACATGATCAGTTGGCATAAGGCATAAGACAAAAGGCTCTTTGAGAAAGGTTGTGTTCTCCCAAATAAAGATACAAACAATAATGAGGGTAGGCTTTAAGCAAATAAACCATCAATAGTTTTAAAATTTGGGTAATTAATTAACTGAAATTATGCAACCCAAAAAATAAAGATATGTGTATCATCCCCACAAATTAAGGCCTAAACAAAAATCAATCAATGTTTGAATCCAAAATTGATAAGGCTAATTGAAAACTCAATGATGACAACTAGGTTTTGACCAAACAAGCTACACAAGATTGGATAGTATGATGGCATAATACAAAGGTCTAAAATGTATACATGACATGGTTTGAAATAATGGCTTTTGGTGTAAGTTAAACTAGTCTTGAAACAAATTAAGTAGACTAATGGTGGAAGCATGTTCGAATGATGTGGTCAATACTATGTTTCAAAGACTCAAAGGCAAAATGGTTTGACATGATTTGGGTAGCATAACGCTACCCTCTACAACTCAAATGACACATACACAAACAATTTTAGCAAAAATTTCAAGGCACAAGTGTGGTGTAAAATGGCCAGGATAACGCCTCTTTAGATAAAAGAGTGACATATAGACAAATTGGTTTTGACATGGCTTATTAACAAACAAACAAGTTTTAGTCTCAAACATACCAAGAAAAAATGAAAAAACTACTCTAAGTATAACCATCCAAATCCTAGTAAGGGTATGGCAAAATGGGGTTGACTAAAACTAGCAAGGTTTCGATCGTTCTAGGGGGAATCAATTACACAATGACTTTCACGTCAAACAATGCAAAAGACAAGCATGAAAATTAGGTGACCACGACATTGGCTAATTACAAAAATGTCTAGTCCTTTTTACAACCACTACATTCTATTGTTTGCTTAGTGTAGTGTGATGTCCAAATACAAATACGTCCCATGTGTAACTCTAAAGGAGTAAGTGAAGTCAATGTCAGGAGGTGAAACCCTAAGTCAAAGCTTCCCTAAAGAACTCATGGGAGGTAATGATGGCCCCCTCACAAGTCAAGTTTTTATGAAAATAAAAGACTAATAGAAAGACTTTAGGGTCATTTTCAAGGTCACCCAAACTTTGATGAGTTTTTGGGGAGTGCTTTAGATAACATTCTTTCTAAGCCTTAAACTAGGCTTTTTGCAATAGGAATGGCAATTTTGATTCTAATGGTTCTCTAAAGGATACAAATGGAAGAGCATACATGCAACACCCCTCTCTAAGCTAAACAAAATTAGATCAAACAACTATTGAAGACAAAAAACTTTTAGAAAGATGAGTTCATTTTTAAGCACAAAATTCGAAAGATTGAGTCGTGTTCATTTGACCCCTTGGTATTAGTTGTAATTTTGAAAACTAATGCTAAAAACACTTATTTAATCACCTTAAATGTTACTTTAATCACCAAAATAATGTTCCTAATTCATTTTAAAACATGCAAAATATGTTCTAAAACATGATTTATCAAACTTGAAATATGTTAGTTACCTGCCTACCCTTAAGGCATCACCCCAAAAGAAAATATGTTATATTATAAATATTTTAAATAAATTTTTCAAATTTTGTAAAAAACATATAAAATTTTAATCTAAACTAATTCCAAATTCTTAAAATTTAGAAGAAAACACGTGGTTTTAAAAAAAAATCATCCAAAACAGAGTTCGTATGACCCCAAACCAAGCATTTAAAAATAGCTCTCAGGTTTGTGTTTTTATATAAACACAATTACCGATGTTGGTTATATAACCGACATCGGTTACACTTACTAATAGACATCGTTTACATAGATAGTGACCGATGACACCTATGCCAATCGATGATGATTTTAATCACTGAAGTCAGTTACTATGTAAATCTGTGCAAACAAAAATGGCAAAATAAAGTTAGAAAATTAATTTGTAAGAGTTTCAAGGGTCAAAATAAATATTTTAAAGTTGAAAAATGATCTTCTTCAGGTGTGAGATGCGTCTAGTCCCACCAGGCATGTCATATGTGATATAGGAATTTGACTCAAGAGAGGATGGTTAGTTTCAAAATGAAAACAAAATGAAATAAACACACTAATAGCATAACATCTCTAGGCCTAGACACTAGGGATAGCTTGGTAACAAAAAAAATAGACAAACACAACTAAAAATCAAGGAATAAAAACATAATAATTCCTTCACCGTCCTTGGATGCTCCAAATTCCTTTATAGTGGTGGCTTGCTCGACTTGTGCTCATGAAGTCCTTGGCAATGGAAGCTTGGCTACCTCCATCTCTCCTTGGCACCTTATAGCTTTGGCTTGGAATCAATTTGGCATTATAATTTTGCATTATCAAGTCCTTTGAAGATATTTGAGCATAATAACTTTGCACCAAAATAGCTTTTTGAAATGATGTTCATGGCCTTTTTATTTATAGATTTTTGAGAATGTTTAGAATCAACTTGGACCATCCATCTCAAGATTAAGATGTGTGGTTGAAGATTAATTCAATTTTTAGAATTAATTTTGTAACTATCCTCATCATGACCTTGGAAGAAGGGGCAATTAAGAGGCATGGAGGGCATGAATCTTAATATTTATGGCATTTATGTCCTAGGAATGTCTTCCCAAAAAATGAGGTCACTTGATGATACAGATATTCAATATTCATTTCCAAAATAAAGTATTCAACAAGTTTCGATGGAATTCTTGATTAGGCCTTGATTTGGGTTAATTAGCTCTTAAACATGATTAAGCACTTTATGCACAAATTACTTAAATTGATCTGAATGCCTTGTTATTGGTCTTAAATTTGACTGGATTTGAATTAAAAGTCACTATCAGATGCATTGGATGCATATTTACATTTAGGATGTTACCAATAACAAATAAGAAAGGCATGTGCCTTGTGCAAAAGATTTGATAGAAAAGAGCAGTTTAGAGCACGTGGGTGCAAAATTAGCATTTTGACTTGAAATGAACTGATCAAAGTTAGCTAGCCCATAAATTGCATTGCCCCATTTAGTGATGCCCTAGCCAAAATCGGCACTTAAATATGTTAGTTTCATATCATTTAGCATGTTTTAGTGTTTTTAGGCCAAATTGTGCATTTTAGGTGGAAATTAGCCAAAACTCTGATTGGAAGTTATCGGTGGCCAATTTTAGGTGCCTACATAAACAACCAACATAAGCATATCATACTAGTCTTTATATATATCTGTTAGAAAAAAATGTTATGTAGTATAATATATCAAGTACACTATGAAAGATATGAGCATGAATATAGACATGTGTAAGCATTAGAATATAAGATCAGACATGATAATGTAGAAATGATAATAAAATATATGTAATATATATCAATCATGATTAAAAAGGTAGATGATCCTAATTTACCATATGATGTAGGTAGAGGCGAGGTGCAACATCTGGAAATACATAGATCATGTGCCTGGATATCCTTGTATCACTCTCAAATTTTTTTGAAACATTGTGTTAGTGGGCTCATGATGTCGAGATGATCTCGAATACCCCTCTATCAATGGGTGTTGCCTACATAGACAATACTCCAAGGAGGGCCTCAAGTTTATGTAATTCTCATCTATGTGTGGGAAAGTGTGTGCACAAAGGTGCAATATACTATATAATAATGCATGCAATGATCTAGCTTGTAAATTGACAAATATTATTCATAGGCTAATCTTTGAATGCTTCAAATATATAATATGATAATTCTTATGTTTGATATAAAATAGGAATATATATGGCATAATAACTTGATTGTGAAATTGATTGATTTAGCTTTAGTAGGTGTTTACTTGGTATCTACTTGATGAGGAATGAGAAGGCTTAGACTTGTATTTATACCACACCTTTTGAAAATATTTCACTGTATGGTTCAATAAGACAAATAATTTGTTGCATAGGTTTCGAATCAGTTACAATTTAGATGAATTTTGGCTACTAGACACTAGATACAACTTTGGACACTATTGTTGGTGATAGTGTTCCTCTGTGGTCAGTAGTGTCCAGAAGGTTAAAAAATAGGTATGGATCTGAAATTGATAGTGAAGGATGTCTATCAGATTTTAAGCTTTTTGTGCAATGCAAGAGACCCAAGTCATCAGAATGATATGAATCAAACTTAGAGATAAGCATTTAGGCATAATGAGATGGTGAATGTGAGCCTTTCAACAACAAGAAGGTTTAGAAATGAAGGGTAGAGCCCCAATTGATATTTTTTAAATGTACAAGGCTGAGATGTTTTAAATATTCAATTTTAGTATCTACAATCATATTTGCCACTTTTGAAACAAGTTTTTAATTATTATATTGATATAAATAGAATATTCTATGAAACATGTAGAGGAATATTCTTTAATATTTGGGTGCTAAACTTTAACATTGGTAAAAGTATTATGTTTTGTCAAAGGTTATCATTGGCCAAAGTAAGAAAATTATTTGTTCACTTAGTGATACCTATAATATCATGTAGGCAGGGACTAATAACTTCATTACTTTCTCCATGTATTTTCTATTGGATTATGATAAATGATCATAAATTAGTTCCACCATGCCCCCCGCTTCACCGCACTTCCCCTAGCTGATTGTCATTGTAGAAGACCAATCAACACACAATTAAGATATAAAGGAAAATGTTTACTAATTATTTTTCTATATATGTCTATGATGATATTTTATCTCTTAACATCTTTAAAATATGTTTTCATTTTTTTTGATACATTTACAAATTACAATTTATTTAGTTTGTGCCACTTTGTTTCATTTAATTTGACATCAATCTCATCAAATCACATGTTTTTATTGTTTAAAATGTCTTGTATTTTTTTCAATAAAATATTACTACTTACAGACCATGTGCCCACAAATTTGCCTTGTCTCGTTATATAGGTACTTAAGCTACACCACGACACTTTTTATCTTATGTGGTGGTTTTTCCCTTGTTCTTTTTTGTCATAATGCTAATTATTTTTCCTCTAATCTCAAATACCTATATAAATATATTCCATATTTTTAATATCAAAGACTTGATTCAATAAAATCATAGAGTGGAAAGTGATGTTAAATATGTTTAAAGGATTTGATGATTTTTTAATTGAAAAAACATGAGCATAGTTATATACCTTATTCAACCCAATCAACCTATATACCTTGCCAACATAGTGTTGGCCATTTCTCACATAATACTTGGTTCAACTTAAATTATAATAATATCCATAGGGTTAACCAAGTCTATTATGACAAAGGCTCCACACAAATCTAAACACATACAAAAAAACTATAAGTGCATCCTTAAAAGTACAAAAAAGACTTATCTAAAAAACAAGTGTGAACCCATTATCCATCAACTTAAATTCACCCCCAAACATTTTTGGAGAGTCTTAATTCTTAAGAAGTTGATTTGTGTTATAATTTATCTTTTGACTTGGTTTAACCATTCCTCTATCCTTTACAGTGTGCCTAACCAACCTTGCATATCTCTTAACCCAAAATCTATTCATTGTATCTTATTTATTGACCACCTTTTCCTCCATACCATCCTTAAACTCAACTCCAATAAAGCTCATGATGTAGATAATTTAAAGTGAAATTCTTCAAGCACAATCCATAAGTTTTATCTATTTACCTAGTCAATTTGTTTAACTATAAATTGTATCCTATGGCTTTCCTATATCTTGGACAAATCACATCATCCACTTGATACACACATATAGAGACCAAAATAATCTTAATAATTATCAAACCATCGTGATAGGTCATACACTTAGAAAAATATTTCTTATTTCTTTAGATATCCATATATCTAGATGGGTTGAAACAAAAAAATTGAGAGCTAAGGGACAAACAGGTTTTAAGAAGAATCATCATGCCAATGATCAAATTTTCACTTTGACCTCTATAATTGAGGAGGTTAAGTTTAAAGGGGATAAGGTTTATTGTTGTTTTGTAGACTTCTAGAAAGCCCTTGACACTGTTCCTTAACATTTTCTCATTAGTTAACTAAGGGCTTTGGGTCTTTCTGAAATGGTGATATCACTGGTTACAACATTATGTGAGTCCATTATTTTAAGAGTGCATGAGAGTTGATGATTTAGAGGGGATACAAAGCATCATTGGGGTTAAGTAGGTTTAGTGTTTGCTCTCCTACATTTTTTGGTTTATACATAAATGAACGTGATGAAATCATATCAAGTTGTTTAGGCACAAATAGTTGTTTGTTGTATAATATTTGTATTTTTATTCTTCTATGTGTAGATAAAATCATTTTGATGTCCAACTCAGAATAATGTCTCTAAAGACAACTACATATCTTAGCATCTTTTTGTGATACACATTGTCTTCAGGGAAATCTTGAGAACATAAAAGGTATGTTTTTTAACACTTCAAAACATGATGCCAAACAAATTTTACTTACATATAAAGGTTAAAGGGTCGATATGGTATCTTCATATGTATATATAAGAGTCATTTTTTTTGGGTTGCACTTCAATTTATCACTAGCTACTAAATTTAGAATTAGCAAATGGTATGTTACCCTCACCACTCCTGAGAAATAATGTTTTCAACTTTAGCTTTAGGATATCTAGATAAATATTCACCTCTTCCACTCACTTGTTACCCCTACTTTTATATATGGGTTTGAAACATGGGGACCTTACCTTAATAAGGTTGACCGAAGTTGAATTGAAATAATGATTACCTTCAAGTTATGCAAACATTTCCATTCTAAAATATTGGTATCTCAAGAGATTATTATCATTGAATTTAGTACAATGCAACTCATTATTGATGTGCTCTTATACATGTGACCAACTCTTCATTTAACCTTTTAGGGTTCAACTATGTGAAACCTATATTTATATTAAAGTACTGAGATGTCTAAGAGCACATGTGACCAACTCTTCATTTAACCTTTTAGGGTTCAACTATGTGAAACCTATATTTATATTAAAGTACTGAGATGTCTAAATCAATCAAATAATATACAATAATTAAGTAGCAATTTGTTATAGCATTTGACTTCTTTTGACTTTATAAAAATAGTAATAAATAGACTTGAATAAAAAAATATCTAAAAAGTGACTCATGAATGATTTGGGTTCTAAAAACTAGGTTCTAGACAGTTCTAAGTGTCGTCAATAGGAGTTTGGTGTCTATTTACTTACTCGATAGTAGCACCCCATATGGACAATAACACCATGCTTGTGTAGTGTCCTCAATATGGTGTTAATGTCCCCTTTGCAGGATTATTCATATTTTTTAGGAGCACCTACAAAGCACCTACACCTGTGTTTTTAGGTCTTGTTCCTGCATGTATAAAACCTAGAGCTTTGTGTTGTGCCTGGAAAACTTGATTTAGTGTGAAAACCCTAATCCTGCTTGAAAGTATGGCATGATAAATAATTGTGTGTTCATTACTAGGATAGGTTGAACATCCTCAAGACTCTATTGTGAAGAGAGTTGCCTACACACCAATACTCTAAAGAGGGATCAAACCTGATGTAGTTCTCCCACCGAGTGTTTGATGCAAGTGCAAGTGAATGCTAGAATGTACGTGAATTTGGATGCCTTAAATGTGTTTAAGATTTAAAAACTTTGAAAATTGGGCTTAAGGCTATTATATATGGTAGTATGCAAAACTAGGGCATAATAAAGATCAAACACCTTAAATTTTCTCAACTTGTCTTTGGTTGAATGTGATTTTGCATCTATTATCTATCTAATGAATAGAGGTCAATTAGACTTATATTTATAAATATTTGCAACTTGTGTGGATAAGAAAATGTGCTTAGGCTGACCTTAGGAGGGGCACATGTTTGAAAAAGTATTTGTTGGGAAGAGTTAGGGCTAAGGATAGTAGTTCCCAGTTGGGGACACTAGTGCTATGTGGATTTTATGTCCCAAATGTGGCGATAATGTCTACTTGGTAGACTATTAAGCAAGTTAGGTTGGGATCTGAGATGACAGTTCTAGGACTATGTTTTAGCTAACTATGGATGAATGTGGTCTACACAATGATTGGAAAAGTGTGTCCAAGGCTCTAGGATAGGTCTAGGGCTAAGTTATGAATAGGGTAACTCAAGCAACACTTTAAACATCTAATTACCACTTCTACATGATTACATCCCCCCCCCCCCCCGTTTATGCTAGTAATGCAATAAAGTGAAATAACTAGTATAAAGGAAAAAAGAAGAGTATCTAGACTTACTTGGAAGTGAAGCCTATGTAGTTGAGTTTGAGTATGTGAATCAGGGTTTGCGTAGGTGAAACATGATCCAATGCAATGTCTTGGAATGAAACATGCAAAAATCAGTCCTTACTTAAGAGATGATCAAAAGCAAAAGACTATGCTAAAATGAAGTGACTGACTAAAAGTTGAGTAAAGAGAGAGGAAAGGAATGAATACACCTCATTGGGTACATGAACTAATGCATGAACCTGGTGATAACTTGTGTGTGAGTGTTCATAGTGATTATATCGTTGAATATCTTAGACTAAGTTGATGGCTTGATCAATCCTCATATGTGTGGCTCAAGAACTCAATTTGGTTTTGACTCCATTACCCACCCCTATTCAATTGACCCTGATCTCTGTGAATAGATTAGATAAGACTATAAATGTGTTTAACCCTCTCATGTAGGTGGCTCAAGAAATCAAGTAGGCCATGACTCAATCATTGCCTACCTGTGTGAAGTAGATGCATCTTTAATTAAACTACACAAAGTGCTAAAACTATCTAATTGAGTAAATCTAATTGTGTATGTCAACTTTGTGGCACTCATGTATATTAGGTAGCTCTAGGCCACTCGGGAATGCTAATGACTACAGATGAAATAAGGCATGAATCTGGTGACAACTTGGAATGTGATAGCAAGTGTATACAATGTAGAGAATGACATGGAGTTTGTCATTCCATCTGATCAACCTAAGTATAGTTGAGTATATGGAAACTATGTGACGTGCACATACCCTCAATCTAGTATATGATTATACTGAATCTGAATTGAGTATGTAATAGTTGAATCTATGTAATTAAATTAAATTTGGGAGTGATAATTTCATGCATGATGCCACTAAATTTGAGGGATTGGTATGAATCTGAGTTGAAATGAATGTATCTGAGCTAAATTTGAACATAACTATCAAACCTATGACTATATCTGTGCAAATTTATATTTTACCTAGTATACTGGTCTGAATGATCCAAACTATCCTGAAGTTTGGGCTACTATCCAGTAACACCTTTTAGTGGATAGTAGCATCGTGTGGTACTAATGTCTTGATTTGGGTGTTAATGCCTGCCTAGTCTAATTTTTGAGTGATCTGAATTGACTTATGAGTTTTTGTTATGTTTTGTGTCTGCCCTAAGTTTGATTTATGCAACTGAGCCTATGTGCTAAAATTTATCTGTGAAAAGCAAAGTAAGAACCTGATCTCTGTGAAAAACCCTTGTGAATGCCCCCTCTTTTGAGGGTAGTTGTAAAATATATGTAAGAACTACACTCTAAAGAAGTATCTCTACAAAATGTGTTAGCCAGAACATGTGCATGATATTCTAATACAATGTACAAACATAACATCAGAATGTAAAAGTATCTAAGCATGAGTAATAAATATAATATGTATGTTGTAATCTAGCATTGCACAAGGGTGTCAAGATAGATGTAATCAATGTATAAAAATAAATTTAAGTAACTACCTAGGGGGATGGGGTATGATGTCCATCATGGATCGTAAGTAAGAAGGGTAGATGCATGAAGTCCCTCATGGTATCAAAAAATTGATGTGTGTGTGTGTGTAACAAGAAAATACAAGTGTCATGGTGTAAAAGCATACAAGGAAGCAAATAAATAAGCACATGAGACACACAAAAGATAGGCCAAAGGGCCATAATATAAGGGACATGGGCACATGTCACTAAATCTAAGAATGAAAACATATGAGGACATGTTCAAATGTCCACATACGCAAGCACAAATAATTTGGCTTAGAACCACACAAAAGGACATGTTCAAATGTCTGCATATAGAACCAGCAATGCACACACAAGGGACATGAGCACATGCCCAAGGCATACAAACAAAGAAGTGGAGTAGATCTAAAGAACAATGGCATATTCAAATTCCCTCAAAGATGGAAGAAGCATAGGAACACAATCAAGTTTGATCTGAGCAATATTTCAGGCGACGGTTCTACCTCAATTGGTGACAGAACTTTTGGGAGCCATAACTTTTACACCACAGCTCCATTTGAATCCCCATTTGAACCGTTGGAAAGCTAAGAATGAGGGAAACATCATGAGATGGCACGAGCTTTGATTGATGGGCTTTGACCCCTAAAATCTAAATGGAAGTGCCCCAAATTTCAATTTTAGTAGTGTAGTCTACAAATAGTAAGTTTTTAAAAATAGTAATTCTGTGAATTTTGTATTGTTGTAAATCATGGAAGTCAAACCACTTAGTCTCCCTCAAGATTGGTGACCTTCCACATCCTCCTTTTACCTTAAAAATATATATAAATGAAGATGTAACCTGAAATGGAAATCAGACATCTCTTCCCAGAGATAGGCATATGTTGTATCATAATTTTGAGCAATAAAACATTTTCTTCTCATAGATAACATTATTACAATTGTGTTTTTCTTATTTCTTGAATTATATTTCAACCAAAGCTTATGAGTTTTGGATCAAAGTCTAATTTAGGAACTACAAATGAAAGCATGTATAACTATGTAGTACAAATCTATGTAAATGTTAGGATGCATATATATAGTGAATTAAACTAGTGATAGTCAACAAAAAATTTAAGCAATGAGGAGAAATGATCAATATCAAGATAAATCAATGCGTAAATTGGAATTTATAGTATGTAAAGATAAAACTTGGTTATAGCAACTATGTAGGAGATGCCCCCAAGTGGGTGAATGTATCAAATGTATAACCCTAAATCAATGTAAATTTCCCCAATGGGTAGATGATAGCTAGTCTAGATTAGTGTACTAGACCGGAGTCCTATTTGGAATTTGCAAGCATTCGACAAGAACAAGTGAAGCATATGTGTATGATAAAATTGACTATATTAGGATATCTAAAAATATGCAATATATGGTAAGTAGTAGAAATGTAAACATAGAAATGCATACAATCTATAAAATTTTATGTTTTTGAAATATTTGAATGTTTTTGTATTTTGACATGTTATATTATTTTTGTGTTTTTCTTAGTATAAGCTATGTACAAGCAAATGAAAATAAACTATGTATAAGGAGTGAGAGAGAGAAGGAAGTATGTAGAAGAATAAGAACCATACTAACCAATGAGTCTCATGGGACAATCACTATCACCGTTGTTGACCATTTTTGGTCCAACAGGCCAAAAAATCGGTCCCCTTCTTTCCCTGCTGTTCTAGGCCAATTCATTTTTTGATTTTGCAAAAGCCTGGAAATTTCTATGAAATCTGCAGGTTTTCTACGGACTCTAT
Organism: Torreya grandis; assembly: GCA_037957365.1. NCBI lineage: Eukaryota > Viridiplantae > Streptophyta > Pinopsida > Cupressales > Taxaceae > Torreya > Torreya grandis. The sequence goes on along the minus strand of JARHVA010001089.1, from coordinate 2,630,453 downwards.
AGGTCCATTTCTACGAACTCTGCAGGTCCATTTCTACTAACTCTGCAAAGCTTGGATTTCTACAGACTCAGCAGTGAAGTTTTCTACGAACTCTACAGGTTTTCTACGAACTCCACAGGGACTTCTACGGACTCTGCAGGTGTGTCTTTCGACAGATGAGGAACCAGTTCAAAGAGTGCAAAATTTTACAAAGCTTCTTTGGACTCTTGTCTGAAGAAATTCACAAGGAAAGTTAGCATCTTTGAACCGTTGAACCATTGAACTGGTTCAACGCTTTGGTTCAATGCTTTGGTTCATCGCCTTGGTTCAATGACAAAGTTCATCAGCTCGGTTCAAAGGCTTGGTTCAATACAGTTGGTTCAATGCTTTGGTTCAATTAGATGGTTCAATCACTTGGTTCAGTTGGCTTGGTTCAAAGCTTAGTTCAATTGCAAAGTTCATCGACAAGGTTCAACGACGAGGTTCAATCAAATGGTTCATCGACTTGGTTCAACTATTTTGGTTCAAACATTCAATTCGATGCCTTGGATCAACAACCGCTTGAACCATTGAACCGGTTTAATCAAATGGTTCAACAGTTGGTTCAAATGAGTGGTTCAAGCAAAAGTTAAAGAGAATTTCCCAAAGGACAAGTGCCCTTACAGAGCACAAAAAACACTTCAAGGAGGCCACAAAGAGAAAGCCACAAAGGTAAGCTCTTTCAGAATTTTGTTTAAGGCAGTCGAAAGGCAAAGGCATAATTCCTTCAGAATTTTTGTCTGAAGGAATTCCTTCAGACAAAAAGTCTGAAGGAATTCAAAAAGGCTGCAAACAAAATCCCGCAAAAGACCAAGGCATTGAATTTTTTTAAACTTTTTGTTTGAAGGAATTCCTTTAGACAAAAAGTTTGAAGAAATTCGGAATGGAAGATAGCCGCAGGGAAAGTGGTCGAGAAGAAAACCTGAAAGAAATCAAAGCGGCCAAACAATTCTTGCTGACTTTTTATCTGCGAGAAAATTGTCTGCAAAAAAAAGTCCGCAAAAAAGGCCGAAGTAAGAAAGCCAAAGAAAGTCCAAGGGGTGATGGGCCCGAGGATGTCAAAGTCAAGCATGGTGAACTAGCCGTTGGTTTTCAAGAAATGACGGGTGCGCGAACATCAATTGTAAGAAGGTGAAATAGCTGTTTGTTTTAAAAATGCTTGAGCGCCAATCAGAAAAGAGCCCAAGGAGCCAGCGACCTGCCAAAGAGATAGCCCCCGAGGGCTAAATGAGCTAGAAAGAGACAAAGCAAGGAAGAAGACAAAGTGTAGGAAAAGACAAAGCAGTCTAAGTGGCAAAGGGGAGGAAAGTTATTGCCAGATGGTCACCAAATGGTGCAAATAGTAAATGGTGCGACCTGTCTTCTCAATTTTACATTTATAAGGGGACAAATTGCGTGAATATTTGGAAAGAGCAGTCTGTTTGCAGAAAAGAGGTGCGGCCATGCTTTTGCATTAATGATTGGAATGCCAAAGTCAAAGCAAGAACTGACAATCAAATGGCTTCCTCTTCCCAAGGCTCAGAACGCACATGGGCCAGCTTGTCAAGAGCGCCAAAGTCTTTTCCAAAAAGCGCCAAATTCTCTTCTCTTTCTATATATTGTAAAAATTCTCATTTGAAAAGGGGATTCTCTCAGCCTTAAGGCAAAACTCTGCCCAAAAATCTCTCGGGTTTGTAAAGCAGAACTTTGCCAGATTTTACCTTAAATCAAGACTTGGCATTTTTACCTCCATCTGGACTTGCACTCAAGCACATGTCTATGTTTTCTTTTTGTGTTAAGTCATTTCCTTTTATGCTTCTCACAGATCGATTCCAGCATGTCTAGCACATTGTGAAGTTTCTTTTCTGCAAGTCTGCCAAAAGTGTCTACAGCAGGAATATAGGAGCATGTGAATAGGCCACCAAAGTGTGTCTCAGAACACCTTTGATGGTTCCTTCCTCCCTGTATCTCTAGGGACCCCTGACTCACTAATACAGAAGAGTTTCCCACATCAGATGAAGTGTATGGGCACTTCTTCTTGGTGAAAAGTGTATATTTGGGCTGGGTGGGTCATCTTTTTTGGTGTATCACCCTTTTTATTTTAGGTTTAGGTTTTGTTTTCAGCATCTTTCTCCCTTTTCATCCCCCCCTTTTTTCCATTTTATTTGTTAGCAATAGGAATCCAGGGCCTAAAAGATACATCAGAGGGAGCTATCCCTTATCTAGAGACTCTCCCCTCCAGCGTCGCCGATCCCACAGGCGAGAGGGGAGTTTCCATTTTGACGTGTGGAAGGCAGGAGCTAGGCGTCCTGCCCCAGGTGCAATCCACTGCATCAAAAACCGTGACCTATGTTGAAGAGGGGAACTATGATCATGCATGCAGTGTGAGAGGGAAACTATGAGCCCGTGATTTGTTGTGTTGTTTAATCTAAGTCTGAAACTGCTTGTGTAGTGATGTTATGATGTTGTGGCACTAAATGTGATGAACTATGAATTGTAGGGGTCTTAGGGACTCATTTGGTAGAACTAGAAGCTGTAGGTGCCCTGTGTTGTGGCACTAAATGTGGTAATGGTGCTATAACTATAACTGGTGTCTATGTTGGAACTGTAGCTAGAAATTATGCTAAAAATGCCCATGGGATGGGAAGAGGATACTCATATGGGACACCCTCAATATTAACCACCTGATTAACATGTATATACTTTAAGCATTAGTGTACTATAGATGGGATGGCTCAGAACTGATGTAATCATGGCCTGCCCAATAATATATCAAATACACCCGCACTAGGTACTACTAAGAATCAAGTGGCTATGTGTGTTGGTCTAACTTGTAATGGAAGCGTAATTTCCCTGATGGAGCTCTAAACGTGGCCATTGAAACTACTAATGATTGTATCTATGGGGAACATATCCCACTCTATGTAACCCAAGTGTTGTAAGAGTGTCATGGTGCACATGCATACGCCTTGACCCATTGTCAACCATAACACCATGAATAGGATGGTGGTCTATGTATGTTCATATGAAGAGTGCATATAAATTCGTGTTGTCATATACAATCTCTTATTCTGAAAATGTGATAAGTAGTCTAGGTGTCACTATAGTGTGATACATGCCAGTAATGTTATGCAAGGGATGTGTCTCCTCTGTAACTATGTGATAGGAAGTTAGTGGTGGATGCGCTTGATATGTATAGTGAACACCTAATGTGCCCCATACCTCATTAGTTGTATGCTTCGAGAAAATGTCTAAAAATATTTTTAGTGCCTTTGCCTCTATTTTTTGTTGTTTAGATGCTCTATGGGTGTGCCCACATCATGTTAGCCTTCATGAGATCTTGTATCTTGTGCTTTAGGCTAATGCATATGTTTGTCATGTGGTTTATTGCCCTGTGATACTCACATAATACATTTGAATCATAACTCTTTGGAAGAGGTCGTGTTGTATCAACCTCTTTAATGGGAGGGAGAGATATGACATTACATTCCAATAATTATTGTAGAACCTGTGCTGGTCACTCTAGAGGATTAGTGAAGACTCTACGCTGAGGAGTGGATAAAACCAATCTAGGAGAAGGCTCAAAAGTTGCGTTAATTATGGTTTTTTTATCACTTTTATTTTCTATGGCCCTTACCTTGTATAGAGGCTTGTTTGAACTCTTAATAGTTGATTCTAATCCATTTGTGTACTTGAGTTTGCCCATTGATAAAATCTTAACCTCTCTTTCCTTGACTATGTGGCACATATCGATAAATGTGGGAAACTTCTTGAATAAGATAACTTCATGTAGTGTTGGTAATAAAATATGTTTAAATATACCCTAAATCTCTTTGTTTGCCATGGGGATAGTCAATTTGGATAATATTGTCCTATATCATAAGACATAATCGATGATCTGCTCATTTGCTTTTGATTTAACTGTGTCACTTGTGCATATGATATCTTATCATTGATATTGATGGAAAAGTGTGCTAGGAACATATCGGCTAAAGGATTGAATGCTATGATAGATTGATTTGAAAAATCATAGAACCATTGTAAGGCATAATTCTTGAGACTGTGTGGAAAGAGCTTCGTAAAAAGCCAATCCTTGGACACATAGTTCAATAATGCTATGTGAAAGGCTCTGAGGTGATGCTCTAGGTCACCCTTGCCATCATATATTATGAGTTTGGGTGTCGTGAAACTAGATGGCAAAGGAGTTATTGCTATGTGATGTGCCAAAGGTGTATGCAAGAGAATGTTAGAATCCAAGGCATGTGATGGCCTAACTGCTCCCTTCTCGAGATGTAACACCTTAGACTGTAGAGTAAGAACCTCATGCATAAGGGATTGTACATCTAGAGTAGAGGAACTAGCCATAAGTGGTGTAGCTATTACTGATGGTTGAATAATAATCTTGGGTTGTGATATCTGAGTTGGCCCCACTAGAGGTGTAACAACATTATTAACTAGAGGAGTTGAAGATTGACCATTGTTTGTCTTTTGGAGTTTCTCTTGATGAATGTTTATGAAATCATCTTGTATATCCTTATGTTTGGATACAAAGTCTTATAACTATTGTTTATTGGTTTCATCAAATCTGTTGTTAAATTCTGCCATTGTGAGTTGAAAGGTAGGAAAACAAGTTTTGTATATTTTAAACTTTTTAAGAAAATGAATCTATAGAAGATTGCAAAAAAGGGAATATTGCAGTAACTCTGATATTTTTGCAATTAAAATCTGAGTATATATAGAAAAGGATACAAACCCTAAGTGTGTTTAGGGTCAGGGTTTTTGAATCTAAGGTTTATTTGTACCAATTTAAATTATATGTAAAATATATTGAAACCTTAATGTAAAACTAATTTAATTTAGCTGGGTTGTCTACAAAAAATTAAAAAATCAAAAGTATGCAGCCCTAAATTTATTTCGCAATATTTGGATTAATGCAAGCTAGGGTTTAAGTAATATTTGAAGTAAGACAAGTTTACCAAATGATTTAACCTTTTAAGGTTTAACTATGTAAAACCTATGTTTAGATTAAAGGGCTTAGATCTTTAAATCAGTCAAATAATATGCAATAATTAAGTACTAAATTATTATAGATTTTGACTTCTATTGACTTTATAAAAGTAGTAATAAATAGGTTTGAATGGAAACTTATCTAAAAAGTGACTATCGCGGATGATCTGGGTTCTAAAAATTGGGTTCTGGACAGTTTTGAGTGTCGTCAATAAGATTATGGTGTTTGTTTACTCTTTGGACAATAGTGCCTCATATGGACAATAACACCATGCTCGCGTAATGTTTTCAATGTGGCACTAATATCCCCTTTGCGGGACTGTTCCTATTTTTTGGGAGCACCTGCACCTATGTTTTTAGGTCTTGTTCTTGCGTGTATGAAACTTGAAGCTCTGTGTTGTGCCTAGAAAACATGATTTAATGTGCAAACCCTAATCCTCCTTGCAAGTATGGCATGAAAAATAATTGTGTGTTCATTAGTAGGATAGGCTAGACATCCTCAACACCATGATGTGAAGAGAGTTGCCTACATACGAATATTCTAAAGAGGGATCAAACCCGATGTAGTTCTCCCACCTAGTGCTTGATACAAGTGCAAGTGAATGCTATAATGAAAGTGGACTTGGATGCCTTGAATGTGTTTGAGCTTTGAAATCTTTGAAAACTAGGCTTAGGGCTATTGTAGATTGTAGTATGTAGAAGTAGGACATAATAGGAATCAAATACCTTAATTTTTCTCAACTTATCTTTGGTTTGAATGTGATTTTGCATCTATTCTCTATCTACTGAATAGAGGTCAATTAGACTTGTATTTATAGAGATCTGTAGCTTTCACGGATAAAAAAATGTGCTTATCCTGACCTTATGAAGGGCACATGTTTGAAAAAGTATCCATTGGGAAGAGTTAGGGCTAAGGATAGTAGTGCCTAGTTGGGAACACTAGCGTCATGTGGTTGTAGTGACCCAAATGTGGTGCTAATGTACACTTGGTAGGCTACTGAGCAAGTTGGGTTGGAATCTAAGATGATAGTTCTGGGATTGTGTTTTAGTTGACTATGGATGACTGTGGTTTGCACAATGACTAGAAAAGCATGTCTAAGGCTCTAAAATAGGTCTAAGGCTAAGCTATGAATAGAGTAACTCAAGCGACACTCTAGCATCCAATTACCACTTTTAGGTGATTACAACAAACTCTTCGGTTGATTTCTTTAGGTGCCCATCTCAACCGTTCAAATTCTCTATGGAGCTAGTACAATGTGGGATCAAATCTAATTAGTATGTCAGGGCTTTTGCTCTACTAGGCATTATAGATATTGATATCAACAAACTCCCTCCAAGTAAATTTCCAATTGAGGCACCAAATGTATCTAAAAGGGTGATAAATAGGGATATCATAGATGAGATCTACAGAGCCTACCTTCGATCTAAATGGCTAGAGTCTTGTGAGCTTATTTCTTAAAAGCTTCAACATTACTACAATACATATCACTACTTTGAGGATGGGCTCATCCAACCCCTAAGTTACACCTGGCTCCAATTATCTTGCGGTTTGAGAGTTCCATAAGCACAATTTAGAGCTTGTTCACATGCCCTGAACACATTGAGACAAATCACCATATTCCTCAAGGTCATCGTATTTTTCATATTTGTTCTTTGGAGTTTGAAATCAAGGATTATTTTGTTTTAGATGTTCTTCTTACTATAAGATCGAGGGCGATTCTTTTGCTTCTTTAAAGACTTGTACAACTCTCTCCATACTTTCATGGCTTACGAGGATCAAAGATGCTTAACTCTCTTCTTTCAAAAAACATTTAATCTTCACTAATATTTAGCCAAAGACTTTATTTCTACAATAAATTGCACTCAAAAAATTACTTCTTTCTTTTACTTTTTTTAAAAATAAAAAACGACCTTGTAACATAACTATAAATATATCGAGACAAATGAAACATCAAAAAACATTATTTATTTTTACAATTTTTTTATTACATTTAAAAAAAAAATTTCAAACCTATTAAAATTAGGATTACTCTTTCTATTCTTTACTTTATTTTGTAATTTTTTAATCCATAAACCCATTTTTACCTTAGATGGACATTAATATCATTATGTTATATATTAATGAAAAAGCTGTGTTAATCTCATTTTAGGGCAACGAAACAACTCAAATATTTCGGAACATTTAAAATTGGCGAAAAAACACATTGGAAATGAAGACGATGATATTTGAATGGAGGGGGAGGCGTTGCGCTTTCTCCCCACACACCTACCTCAAGTAGAGCAAGAGCAGGCTTGAAGAATAAGGTGAGCATGAGGAGCGTCACACCATTACCATCCTCCATTCTCCTCCCACGCCCACCTTCATGGTTAACCAGACATCACAGGAATGAAGTTAGAATGCAGAGCTCTTCATCAACATCACATGTTTCAGCTCCGTCCAGAACACAGGTGGGTGTAATTCCAGATCGCACATCCCTAAAACAAACACCGCTTTTCTGCCTTTGCCTTTGCCTTTGCCTTTGGTAGTCAAATTTCCCTCGTGCCTCTGTATATAGACATTTGCATATATACCACTTATCGATTGACTCAACACAGATATCTCAATTGGAATTTGGAATGGACCCTTAGGATTAAGATGAACTGCCACCAAGGCGAGCAAAAAGACGACAGGTAATGAGCATATTCCATCATGGGGGAACTCCTGCTTTGGAATGTCTGAGAAGTATCTTTATACAAAGAGGAGACAAATAAATCCACTCTATTATGCATTGCATAATAAAAACAAACCTAAAAGTAAGAAAACGACTTGTTTATGTAATCGCCTTTGTTTATGATAGTGTATATTCAAATCTAGATATTCCTTATTATGTTGAGAAATAAAGAAATCAGGCAGATGAACTTTTGCCCTCATGCCAGAAATTGAACAAGAGCTTCACATGTAGCATGAGCAAACATAAATGGGGAGTGCAAGTATGTATATATATGTGTGCATTGTGTGTTACAGACTGTCCCACTTGTACCCGTGCACAACGTCAAAATACAGGGCCACTGGCTAACACCCCTGCACACATATGATAGAAGTCGGTAATCTAAAACATGATAGGATTGAAATGAGTGGAGATCATCACCAAACTATATTCTGTGGACGAGGACTCATTAACGCAAGGCATCCCAAATTTGTTTCTCCAACCAACATGATCTCCATCATCCAACCTTAGTCAGCATTACATAAAATTTAAATCGAAGACGATTTAGTAAAAAATATTTGTTAATCACGTCCAGTAGATTCAACATTGATTTCAATGTTGAAACCATCCTTTTCGGGTCTGCTACTTAAAGTTGACCACCGTCCCTTGCAAGATATTTACCTAAAGTTAGCCACCATCCCGTATAGGACTATTAAACTAAGATATCAATCATCATTGCCACCATCCATTATAAGAATATTAATATAGAATCTGCCACCTCCTCTTACAGGACTGTTGGCTTTGTGTTAATCACCATTGCCTCCATCCCTTCCAGAAAAATCCAGATTTGAACATCTGCCATCATCCCTTACACGATTGTTGCCTTAAAATCTGCCGTTATCCCTCACACTGTTGTTGGCTTAAAATCTAGTCATCACTGATACTATCCCTTGTAGGACTGCTGGCATATACAAAATTTTGTACCATTCTTTAGGAAACAGTTGGAACAATATCATCCCTTATAGAACTGCTGGCATATCCAGAATTTGCCATCTTTCATAGTAGTCGACACTGAAATTCGAATATGTCAAAATATATTATTCTTGCCCTCCCATCTACCACTGTCTACGAGTGTCTTGGCTCCGGAAAACTACAGCTGTTGTTTGAACTCACCAAACAGAATTTATTGCACATCTGTTTGAAATTTGAACTTAGGCAGCCGTTTGGATTGGAAGGAAAGACTTTGGTAGGTGGAGAAGTAGTCAAAGTGTAGTAGAAGACAAAAAAAGGAGAATGAGACAAGAATAAGCCGCAGAAAGAGAATGCAGCAGCAGACTGTGAGAGATAGAGCGGGCAGAAATGAATGAGTAGAGCAGGCATAAGAGAAAGAAAGACAACGGTCTTAGCAAAGAAGTTTGTTGACAGTAGAATAGAAGGAAAGCATAGAAGCTTTATAGATTTGTAAGAAATTTTTGTAACAGCTGAAGCTGTAGTCAATCAGTAATTTATAATCAGTTCATTTCGTAGCTATTTTGAATCAAAATATAATCATATAATTTTGTGTTTTGATATATCTCTGCCTCCTCTCTTTTAGTAAGTTTCTTTTGAGCTTGTCATTAAGTGTGTTTGCTGTCTACCTAGGCTTTGTATCTCTAACAAGTGGTATCAGAGCCAGGTTCTTAGTGACTATCAAACATGGCAGCAAGCAGTTCTAGTTCATGGCAGCAGTCTCCAACATTTAAAGGAAAGAACCATGATGTATGGGGTATCAAGATGAAGACAATTTTTCGCTCACAAGAGATCTGGGAACTTGTAGAGGGTGGATACACAAAAGTTGCAGACCAAACAACCTTCAATGCCCCTCACCCAAGCACAAAAAAATGTATTGAAAGTGAATAGAATAAAGGATGCCAAGGCACTAAGCTACATTCAAATGGCACTAGCTGATTCGATTTTTCCAAGGATAGCAGCAACTGTTCATTTGAAGCAAGCTTGGGATATTCTACAAAATCCCTATCAAGGTAGTGACAAGCATAGTCACCGTATTCAAATTCGCAGAGGAAAAAAATCGAAAAAAATTCGGAACTAAAAAATTTGAGATAAAATTCGTGATTAAATTCGGCTAATAAGAATATACTTATTTTTTAAAATGTAAAATTATAAATTATAAATATATTATATATAATATTTTTATATTCTATATTATAATATTATATTATAAACTATAAAAATAACCATATTCTAGAACTATTTATATGTATTTTTTTGACAATATTAATATTACGTTATTCAAAGTAATGGAACAAATTATAATAATGCTTATTAACTTAATTTGTATAATGTAAAATAATCAATTAAAAGTTTGTATTAAATATTAAAAAAAAAGCATTTGACCATCTGCCCACTTTGTTTTGTATTTGGCAGTTGGACTTCGTTTTGTATTTCCCAGCTTCATCCATGAGACCGAATCTTTAATATTCCATTAAGGAAGTGGTCGCCCGGTACCATCTTGATCGAATCGAGGAGAATATGAGAGTCGAGACTAGGACTGGTAGAATACAATCCGGATCGCTCAGCCTATATACATTACACAGGGGCGATCAATGCCTTCTCCTCCCTACCATTCATGAAGTGCACCTGCTAGTGAAACACGGCGTAGGAAAATGATAATGAAATTAAAAAATGTGACGTAAACCCCAAAAACACTAAGCAACCCTAAAAACACGATTTTTTTTTAACTTGACGAATTTGCAACAAATTTCGACTATTTTTAGGGGTTCTTTTTTATTAAATTCATTTTTTCAATTCATCTCGAATTTCAAGACGAATTTAAATGAATTTCATGTTTTTTTTTGCAGTTCGACGAATTTTGAACTTCTACCTTCTAGTTCGCTGAATGTGGTGACTATGGTGACAAGGTGAAGCTTGTTAAGTTGCAACTTTTGAGAAGGGACTTTGAGACATTGATGATGAACGAAAATGAGTCAATCAATGACTCCTTCACAAGGACTATGAGCATAGTCAATTAGATTAAAACAAATGGTAACACTCTTGAAGACCATAGAATCATTGAGAAGGTGTTGAGAAGCTTTCCAATCAGATTTGACCCTATAGTGTATGAAATTGAAGAGTCTAAGGATTTGAGACAAATGACAATAGATGAGCTATGGGTTCCTTGCAAACCCACCACGAACAGAAGTTGAATAAGTCAACCACCTCTTCCCATGAACAAGCCTTCAAGTCTCATGTCAATATGAGAGGTAGGGGGAGAGGAGCAAACCACAGAGGTAGAGGAAGAACTTGCAGTAGTCAAGAAGGTGGAAAAGATAACTATCAAGAATCACGTGCAAGAGGAAGAGGAAGGAGAAACAACATTTTTAAAGGTGGTTCTACACAAAGGTATGATAAGTCCAATGTACAAAGCTATTATTGCAAGAAGTATGGGCACTATGCTAGTGAGTGTACAAAGAAAGAGTATGATTTGAATAGACAAAACTCAAATTTATCCAAGGCACAAGGCTGAACCTAATAGGAATGAGAAAGGGGAAAATTTGTTTATAACATGTAACATTGCCGAGCAAAGTAGTAGAGAAATATGGTATTTGCATAGTGGTTGTAGCAACCACGAGTGGGAACAAAGAAATGTTCGACCACATTGATGAGTCAATCAAATTAGAGGTAAATATGAGAAACAGTGATAAGGTCTCTGTCATGGGCAAAGGTGACATTTCTATCCGCACCAAGCCGGGTGACAAAAGACAAATTCAAGATGTTTATTATGTCCCTGGGTTGAAGCACAACCTAATTAGCATTGGACAGCTTGTTCAAAATGGATATATGGTGAGATTTGAAGATAGAGAGTATCATCTTTGATAGGAGTGGCTGCCTTGACTGTTACAATCTACCTAATTAGCATTGGACAGCTTGTTCAAAATGGATATACGGTGAGATTTGAAGATAGAGAGTATCATCTTTGATAGGAGTGGCTGCCTTGACTGTTACAATCTACCTAATTAGCATTGGACAGCTTGTTCAAAATGGATATACGGTGAGATTTGAAGATAGAGAGTATCATCTTTGATAGGAGTGGCTGCAATAGGTAGATTGCAGCAGTCAAGATGACAAGCAATAGGATGTTTCCTTTGAAGATGCAAAGTGAGCTCGCAACAACGTTCAAAACTTTAGTAGTGGATGAGTCTATTCTTTAGTACCTTAGGTATGGACATTTAAGATTTGGAGGGCTAAACCTTCTTCACAAGAAACAAATGATGAGAGGGCTGCCTCTCATAGAACAACCAAGCAAAGTATGTGAAAGTTGCATTTTGGGGAAGCAACATAGAAGTGCATTTCCCATGGGTAAGTCATGGAAAGCAAGAGCTCCACCTAAGCTGATACATTCAGATTTGTGTGGTCCTATGAAAACTCTCTCCTTATCTAAGAATGTGTATTTCATGGCATTCATAGATGACTTTACTAGAAAGACATGGGTGTATTTCTTGAAGAATAAATCAGAGGCATTTGAAACCTTCAAGCAATTTAAAGTCATGGTTTGAGAAAAAAACTAGCCATTACATAAAGTTTTTGAGAATGGATAGAGGGGGAGAATACATATCAAATCAATTCATGAATTTTTGCAAGAACAATGAGATAAAGAAGCAGTTTACAATCAGGTATACACCACAGTAAAATGGTGGGGCTGAGAGGAAGAACCGAACCATCCAATAGATGGCAAGGAGCATGCTAAAGGCTAAAGGTTTGTCTAATGAGTTTTGGGTTGAGGCTGTGAAATGTTCCTTTTAGGGCAGAATATAGCAATTCTGGAAATCACTGCAAACCCTTTAAATAAAATGCAAATTCTGATTTTTTAATCAAACCTTAACCACAACTTTTTTTAGAATTTTGGAAACACTTATTTTAGATTAAAATTCGATATTTAATTGCCACAAACTTGTGCAAAAATTAAGAGAAGTACAACTATACAAAATATCTCAAATTTTGAAGTTTTGAACCAAATATATAGTTGGAAATTACAACAATACCAATTGTATAAATGTGTGATCAAACATCAAACTAGGCATCCAAATTGCCTCATACTGCACTTTGAAACAGTTCAAGGTGTTCGTTGTCCTAGGAGAAGGCACCAAATCAGGTCATTGCCCTTGTTAGGGCTCCAAACAAGGTTTGCTAACCTAAAAATTACTGCACCACCCTTTCAACTGCTATTCCATTACTGCATTCCACCTAGAATGGTAGCTAGACGCCACAAACTGCTCAATTCTACCCAATATGACCCTTGAAATAAAGTCAACCCATTGAAGGTTGAAGGTTTTCATCTTCAACTTCAGAATACCAAAGAAGGGTTTCGTCTACTAAGATTAAAAGTCAAGCATGCTGCTTAAACTCATAATTTTGATTTATAGTAATGACATAGATCCCAAAATTAGAAATCTCTACTTCCTTTTATACTCCTTTTCCCTCCAACCATCTCCCAAGTGTGGCGTTCCAAAAAGAGAAGGAAAATAATTATTCAAAACTTATTAAGGGTTGACTTACATGAAATTAGGAAGTCCCCTTTCTTTATTAAAAGTCAAATTACCAAAGTTGCTGACATAGTTACTTTTTAGCAACTTGAACAAAAGAACCAAGTTTCCCTTTTTCTCATTTTCTTAGCCAATGGAAAACCAAAAGAGTGTAATGTCCCTTTTTTGGGCTAAAAGACCAAATAAGAGTACTGCTTGAAATCCCAATATTATGCAAATAAATTCTGAATTCCAAAATTTAAAAAATCAACCAACCCTAGTTAAAAAATGAAGCTTCAACACATGCCCAATCTCACCAAACCTGTGGTGCCAAAGTACAAGGGATAAATAGACAATTTTCAGCAATCGATTCAACCTTAATTCATTCCAAAATATGCAAATATGAGCAACAACTGAAAATTAATAAAAGTGTACCTTTTTTCACTTGAATGAAGATAAATTTCAGACATATGCTTGCTGGAAAATATCCGATTTTACTCAGAAAAATAACCGTTCTCCCTCCAAAATCTTTCTTAAACCCTTGCAATCATCATAGAAAAAAATGTTACGCATAGGCTTATACTGAGAGGGGGGGTGAATCAGTATAAGATAACTTTTTAATCTTTTCAATTTAATCGACCACAACAGCGATAAGCATTCAAGATCTAGCAATTAATAACATAAGAGAACACAGGATTTATGTGGAAACCCTTTTGGAAGAAAACCACAGCAAAATATTGCTTTTATATATATATATATATTACAATGTTTGCAGGCACCAACCTATTAGAGACACCAATCCCCAAACCAAGCACCAACCAAGTCAATTTGTGAGCACCCACCCGTTGGAGACACCGATCCCCTTCGCCAAGCACCAACCCGACCAATTTGTGAGCACCGACCCACAGGAGCACGAACCCCTAGACTATGAGGCACCGACCCCAAGCCAAATTGATTCCATCATCTGTAATTGCTTTTTCAATCGAATGATGGCTTTGCTTCTCTTACACTTTCTCTCTCACTGATTTTTTTATATACTTTCTGCTCTGTTCATATACTTTCTGCTCTTCTCTCTTTCACAATTCTCAAATGATATTCTTCATTAAAATAAATCTACCCTTCACACTTCTTTTCTTAAGAGATATTCTATTTCATTTTCTGCTCTTCCTCTCTTCCTTCTCTCTCACACTTATATGATCTTCATTCAAATTGAATGCTTGTAATACTTCCACATCTCTTCTCCTTTATATAGCTTTTAAAAGATGCGTCCCATCCAGAGGTACCTCTTCACCAAGAGATGTGACCATTGACATTTTCGTTGACATTTTCATTAACATTTTCATTGATATTTTTGTTCACTTCCGTCGACATTTCCGTTCACTTCCATTGACAATTCCGTTCACTTTCGGCAACAATTCCATTCACTTCTGACAACAATTTCATTTGACATTCCTGTTCATATCCGTTACAATTCCTTTAACATCAATGATAATTATTCCAACAATCTCCCCCTTTGTCATTGATGGCAATCCCCATGTATTAGTATATGAGCTCCTTGTTGACAATTCTTTCACAGGTCAGATTGTCTCTTGCCATTCGGAAAGTTCACGTCTGTAGCCAAGGAAGAAATAATACATTGGGTAAGATGTAGACCAATTGAAATACTCATTTGCAAAGGCCTTGGCTACAACAAGATTTCCTTCGAACAAAGAAGGCTTGATTTCACATAGCTTTGGAAAAGTTCAAAGGACCGTTGCAAAATTTTGAAGGGACACTCAAGAAATCCGAAGGGTATGTTATCCTTTGGAAAAAGTTCTCTGTAGGAAATCCGAAGGAATGAGCTTTGCAATAAGTCTGCGGGAAATTAGCCAAGAGCGAAGAGATAACAAAGGATATCTCCGAACAAAAGTCCGAAGGAATTCCTTCGGACTTTTTGTCTGAAGGAATACTTCGGAGAATTTGAAAAGACAAGGTCCGCAACCTCCAAAAAGTCCGCAAGAAAACATAAAGTCCGAAGGAATAAGGACACCTACAAAAAGCTGGGTGCCCTAATTTTTTTTCAAAAAGCCATAGAGGAAGGACACAAGCCCTTGCGGTGGGCACTTGGTTGGTGGCAAAACCTTTCCAAAAAACCCGAAGGGCATTCTGGAAGGACACAATCCCTTGCGGAGGGCACTTGGTCGGTGGCAAGACCTTTCCAAAAAGCCCGAAGGGCATTCTGCCGGTGGTAAGACAAACAAAGGACAAATTCCTTCAGACAAAAAGTCCGAAGAAATTCAGGACAAAGAAAAACCCGTGGAAAATATACAAAGGCAAAAAGAGCAAAACAAAATTGACGAATATCCTTCGGACAAAAGTCCAAAGGAATTCCTTCGGACTTTTTATCCGAAGGATTAATGCGAAAAAGTTGGCGAACACAAAGTCCGCAAAAATTCAAAGGGTTAAGCCGCAAAAAAGTTGGCAAACACAAAGTCCGTTGACTGTTCTAAATTTAGAATTGACTAATTGTTAAACGCCACATCTACTAGGAGTTTTCCATGCAAAGGAGAATAATCTCTTCGTCCAACTCAACGTTCCAGCAACGCATGAAGAAGATAAATTTAGAGGTGAACGTGGATTTCCATGCAAAGAGAGGTGGGCGTTTCAATAAACCCAGCCGTCCACTTCCTCTAACACCAAGGAGCTTCATGCAAAGACAAAAGGAAAATATATTTTATTGGAAGGCAAAAGTTGGTCTTGAGTTAATCTAAGTTGATCTTCCTCTTCTATTTTTCAATGCCAATGTTTTGGTTTTTGTAATTCTCTATATTAATGGCTTTTCAGCCTTAGATTTTTTCATGCCTCTCTTGGCAAGACCAGACTTTGCCATTGGTGAGTTGTGTAACCTCTTCAATCAATAGGACTGTACTTTCAGATTTCAAATGTTAGCATAGTGTATATTCATTCAGCAATTTGCATATGTGGTAGATTTCTCTCCCTTCCCAAATTTTGATTCGTATCTAGTTGCTAGCTTATCATATTATGCAGGTCATATTCAGTGTTCTTTATGTCTTTTGCTGAAGTTGTAAATGGATGTTAAGTGGCTACAAAGTGTCTTATGTCAGACCTCTCTCCATCATTTTCCCTCATGTGGATCGAACCTTATCATGAAATATTTATCAATAGTGATCAATTGAAATCAAAGGTCTTCCTTTTCCCTTGTTTGATTCAGTGTTCAGGGTTCCAAGTAGAGTGGATCAACATTTTGGTGTATCACCGTTATTAGGTAGGATTTCCCTTTCAAGTTTCCTTCTCCCTTTTCCATGGTAGTTTGCAGCGCAGAGTAGAGATCCTCAATGACACATCTTATAGGAACCAACTTTCTTTAGAGGTTCTTCTCACCATTGAGGCACCCACCCTTGTGAGAAGATCCCATTGTTTCAACCGGATAGAGGATTGGCCATTTCATGCACGTCTTCGATTCAGGGTGCAGCTCCAGGGTGACAACACTCCCCCTGTCTTCAATTCTCCCCCTTTGACATCAATGGCAAAGGGTTGTACACCCTGCTCCCCCTGAGTTGATGCTTCCTCTCATAGTCACTGGATGAAAAAGATATTTTTTTCTGTTGTCTTCGTTGCAATGTTGAATTTCTTTCATACCACTTATGGTAATATCTTCTTTTATCGTTCCTCTTCGTAGCATCTTTCCACTGTGCACATCATCTCTCTTGCTTCAACATGGTCTTCATTGCCATTTCTTCTTATGCTTTGTGCTCCATCATGGCCTCTCTACTATTGCTCCTTGTGCCTTTTGCACAAGCACAAATTACTCCTTTTAATTGTCTAGTTGCTGCATCCGCTTCCAAACTTGCATGAATTCTCTTTTGAGTTTGGTTTGAGCATCCTCTTTCTTGTTCTGGTCTATAGGATTACTTCCACATTGTCTCGCTATATGTCCATACTTATTGCAATTATAACATACAATGTCTTTTGACAATGGAGTAAATGAATTTCTACCTGAGAAACCATATGAATCTTTGTTTCCGTTTCAACCATGCTCATTCCTCTCACGTCCTTCACTTGTGCCATAGTTCCATGCATACTCATTTCTTGCATGCCACTGTTCCATGCATATCCATTCCTCGCATGTCTTTTACATTCCTTTGCTCTATGACCAAAAATGTTGCAATTAAAGCAATAGCCATAAAACGATCCTTAGTACCTGTCAGACTGTTTTGGCAAGAATGATCTTCTATCATGCCAATGGTTCTTTCCTTTGTCTTCTACTTGCAGAACTTCATTCTTCGGGGAAGTCTTCTCTTCTATCTTCATAGGTTTAGCAATTTTAACATCCTCCTTGGTAACCTTTTGTTTATCTCCATAGCCAAGACCTGACTTGTCGAATAGTGACCTCTAACGATCTAGAATCTCATCTAGAACCTCGATGCTCTTCTCAAATTTTAAGCTACTTGTCAATTTAGCATTTGCTTTTTCTAGATCCTTTCTCAAGGCAACAATCTCAGCCTCTAGCTTCTCACATTCTTCCTTCTTTGCGTTCAGTTCAATTTTAGTCTCTTTATTTTTTTGCCTCTTCGACTTGAACATTTAGACTTAGATGACCATTTCTGATTTCTCTTGATTTTTTGATAACTCTTCTTTATCTTGATCATCTTCTTCGTATTTCTGATTTTGTTGCTTTTGTTTCTGATTCTCTTTCTTGAGCATTTTGTTTTCATTCAACGCATTTAAGAGTTCTCCTTCGAGATCTACTTCTGCTTCTCCAGCTTCTGAATCACTCCAAGATTGTCCTCTAGTTATCTGGTCATCACCATCCCAATCTTCTATACCCATGAACAAAATTTCACCTCTGTCACTATCTGTAACACCTTCTTCAATCTCCTCACTTGAGCTACTAGCCCTTTTTGAATAAAGGCTTTTCTTTTCTTTATCAGATCTCTTCTTTTTCTTATATTTCTCTGATTTGTAATTTTTCTTGCTCTTGTGATACTTTGTTTCTCATCATGTTCCTCTTCGTCATTATTACTCTTCTTTTGAATGGGGACATTTATTTGCAAAGAGTCCTATTTTTCCACAAACACTTAAAAGGTAACTTACCTTTATATCTCCCAAATCCCTTTTTAAGATTTTTCACAAATAGGGCTTCTTCTTTATCTGACTCTTCATTGGTGCTATAGCTTGATTCATGTTTTTCCTTTTTCACTTTCTTTGATACTTTGAGAGCTGCTTCATGCTTTGTTGGCTTTTTTGCTTCTGTCCTCATTTCGTATGCTGTGAGAATTCCATGTAATTCATCCATCTTCAATGTGTCCAAGTCCTTCATTTCTTTAATAGTAGAGACTTTCGCATCATACCTCATAGGAAGTGACCTTAGTATTTCCTATGCTATCATCGATTCTTCCATTTTCTCACCTGGCCCTTTGATGGTGTTGACTATCTCATCCACACGGAGAAGATAGACTACAACGTTTTCTTCATCTTTCATCTTAAGACTTTCAAATTGCCTTCTATGCATTTGAAGCTTCGCCCTCTTGACCTTGTCATCACCTTCATAGATATTCAGAAGTTTGTCTCATATCTTTTGCTAGCACACAATACATTATTTTTACGAACTCCGATTCTGATAAACCACACAAAATGGCATTTATCGCTTTCACATTATTCTCACATGCTTTCTTTCCACCCTGATCGATTGGCTGATTTGTTGGTGCTATGTACCCCGTTGCTACTGATAACCAAATATCAAACCCTATAGCCATAAGATATGTTCTCATCCTTATACTCCAAAAATCATAATTCGTTTCATCAAACAATGGTGCTTTGTTTGTGGAGAAACCGTCCTGAACTTGTGATCCAGCCATATGTGCTTGTACGATCTACCTTCTAGTGGTTAAGCTATATCTGAAGGAACCTGCTCTGATACCAATTGTTAAGCACAGTGTTATACTGAAAGTGGGGGTGAATCAATATAAGATAACCTTTTAATCTTTTCAATTTAATCGACCACAACAACCATAAACATTCAACATCTAGCAATTAATAACACAAGAGAACACAGGATTTACGTGGAAACCCTTTCGGAAGAAAACCACGGCAAAATATTGCTTTTATATATATATATAACTCTTTTACAATGTTTGCAGGCACCAACCTACTGGAGACACCAATCCCCAAACCAAGCACTAACTCAGTCAATTTGTGAGCACCCACTCACTGGGGAAACTGATCCCCTTCGCCAAGCACCAACTCGGCCAATTCGTGAGCGCCGACCACAGGAGCACCAACCCCTAGACTATGAGGCACCGACCCCAAGCCAAATCGATTCCATCATCTATGATGCTTCTTCAATCAAATGATGGCTTTGCTTCTCTTACACTTTTTCACTGATTTTCTTATATATTTTCTGCTTTGCTCATATACTTTCTGCTCTCCTCTCTTTTACAATTTTCAAATGATATTCTTCATTAAAATAAATCTACCCTTCACACTTCTTTTCTTAAGAGATATTCGATTTCATTTTTTGCTCTTCTCTTCCTTCTCTCTCACACTTATATGATCTTCATTCAAATTGAATGCTTGTAATACTTCCACATTTCTTCTCCCTTATATTGATTTTAAAAGATGCGTCCCATCCAAGAGGTACCTCTTCACCAAGAGATGTCACCATTGACATTTCCGTCGATATTTTCGTTAACATTTCTGTTGACATTTCGTTCATTTCCGTCAACATTTCCGTTCACTTCTGACAACAATTCCGTTCACTTCCGGCAACAATTCTGTTCATTTTTGGCAATAATTCTGTTTGACATTTCCGATCATATCCATTACAATTCCTTTGAATTGATGACAATTATTCCAACAAAAAATGCCAAAAATATCCGAATAATTCTAGCTCCTATCTAAGGCACCCAAAGTAATGAAACAACCTCCCAAGTGAAGTCGCCACAAGTCAAAACCCTGCAATAAAATCAGATTTAAATACTCTTCACAAACTAAAGTCTAGGGCATTCTCAAAGACCTTCCAAGCTTGCTTAACCAAATCATCACAATTAGGAAAAATCATAAACTATTTAGTAATCCCAAATCATCATTTCGTGAAGCCAAATTCATCATAAAATTCTATCAAATAAATAAATAATAATTCAAAAACTTATTATTTATTTTTTTAATTAAATAAACTTTGAAAACCTTGCCAATCTTTCACAAAACCCAATGCCACACTTCAGAAAATTAGCAATGAATTCCAGCAACTAGTTTTGAGCAATTGGACACGTAATTTGTCCTCAAAACCCTTTCCAAAGATCACCAAATCAAATCGCTCCACTCCTAGAGAAAGAAACAAAAGATACATTTGTAAGGTGGTGTCAAAAAACACATTTTTATTCATAATTCAGCTCAAAATCGCAATAGCAATTATTGGGCATACATCCCAATCATTCTTCAAGCATGAAGATTCACAAAATAATATTCAACATACGTAGAATAAGATCTCCACCTTCTATTTATACCCTCCAAAAGGGGGCGAACCACCTTGGGGGGTAAAATACTTCATAACACTTCCTTGCCGACTTTTTAAGATATCTTTTATTTTCTTTGTTCATTTCCCAAGCTGACATTCCTCTTTTTTCAAAAATAATATTAAATTAATTGCCTTAATAACAAATAGTAATTAAAATTACTTTTAGGTAATAACACAATAATTATTTATCCTTTTAATCACCATAGTGGTAAAAACCACTTTTAAAAATATTATATTAATCAATGTCTTATATGGATAAATGATAAAAATCACTATTTGGACAATCATAATTAATTAATAAAATAAAACCCCAAAAGTGATCCCTCAGTCTATGGGAAAAGTAGACTCAAGGTCTTCAGTACCTGTTCATAAGTAATTTGAAAATGAGGACATTACAGTCCTTCCTTTCCAAAATTGTTTACCCTCAAGCAATTGCAAACTCGGATGCTCCAAGATTGACTCACTTTCCCAAGTGGCATCCTCAAGTGGCAAGTCTTCCCATCTAATCAAATATTCTTTGATGCTATGGTTCCTTAGCTTCTTCTCATATACCTCAATGATACAATCTAGAATCAAGATTAATTTGCCCTCTTCATCCAATGGGGGCAACTCTAAAGAAGCCGTAATATGCTCCCAAGAGTCTTTTTGAGACGAAACATGAAACACATTGTGTATCTTACCATTTTACGGAAGCTCCAACTCATATGCTACCTTGCCCATCTTGTTCTTCACCTTATATGGTCCATAAAAACGTGGTTTTAACTTTTCAGAACCACTTGGTTTGAGGGAGGATTGCCTATAGGACTGAAACATCAAAAAGACTCAATCTCCCTCCTCAAATGACCTCTCAGTCCTATGCTGATCTGCATACAACTTTTGCTGGTTTTGAGCATGTTGTAGGTTCTCTTTTAGTGCCTTCATGATGTCATGACCCTGTTGTAGCAAATCTTTTGCTCTCAGTCTCTACTATCCATTAGAATTAAATCAATGAAGGAAAATGCATCATAACCATAAAGTGCTTTGAAATGACTCATACCTATAGACATGTGGAAAGTTGTGTTATAACAATGTTCAACCATATGCAACCATTTTACCCATGCTGTTTGTTGTCCTGAAACATAGTTCCTTAAATACCCTTCCAATCATATATTTACAATTTTTGTTTGCCCATCGGTTTGTGGATGATAATTGGTGCTAGGTGTGAGCTCAATCCCTGTCAAATGAAAGAGTTCTTGCCAAAATAAACTCATGAATGTGCTGTCCCCATCACTTACAATGTTTTTGGGCAGCCTATACAATTTAAACACTCCTAAAAAAACACATCAACAACCATAGGAGCATTGCACTTGGATGGAATTGGATAAAAATGATCATATTCTGTGAGTCTATCAACTACAACATATAAACAATTCTTACCTTGAATCATAGGCAATCTGGTAATAAAATCCATGGAGATGCTTTCCCATTTTTGTGAGGGAATAGGAAGAGGCTGCAAAAGACCAACTGAAAACTCATGCTCACTATTAGTTTTTTGACATAACAAACATTCCCGAATGTACTTGAATACCTCTTTCTTCAAGCCCTTTCAATAGAACCTTTCTCTCACAAGCTTGTAGATCTTGAAATACCCTTGGTGACCAGCCAATGGAGTGTCATGACCAACCCTTAAAACCATGTGCTTTACCTTAGATTTGGGTACCAAATAGACCCTATCTTTGTAGAGTATAAGCCCATCTAAAAATTTGAACCTTTAATCAATAATTACCCCTTCAAGCAAGTCACTAGAAAATTGTTCTTTGGCATATTCCACAATTGGATAGTAGTGACATAACAAACATTCCCGAATGTACTTGAGTACCTCTTTCTTTAAGCCCTTCCAGTAGAACCTTTCTCTCACGAGCTTGTAGATCTTGAAATACCCTTGGTGACCAGCCAATGGAGTGTCATGGCCAACCCTTAAAACCATGTGCTTTACCTTAGATTTGGGTACCAAATAGACTCTATCTTTGTAGAGTATAAGCCCATCTAAAAATTTGAACCTTTCATCAATAATTACCCCTTCAAGCAAGTCACTAGAAAATTGTTCTTTGGCATATTCCACAATTGGATAGAGGTGGAAGCTAGTTTGAGTGTAGCAAACTGGATCTTGGTGTTAGAACCCCTTCTGGATGCTCCACAATTGGATAGTAGTGCCATTATTGGAAATGTGGCAGTAGTGTCTTGATATTGGCAGTAGTGTCCTCTATGTAGGACTGTTCTAAGCTTTTGGGTGCACTTGTGTTTGGATCTCTGAGGTTTGTTCCTATATGCATGAGTTCTGCAACCCTGTATTTTGCCTGTAATGACTGATTTAGTGAACAAACCCTAATCCTTCATGTAGCTAGGGCATTCGGTTGACATGAGCTGAAAAATATGTTTGTTAGTAGGATAGACTGGACATTCTCAATACCTCGTTGTGAACAGAGTTGCCTACATACCAATACTCCAAGGAGGGATCAAGTCCGATGTAGTTCTCCCCACTTAAATGTTGGTGCAAGTGCAAGTGAAGCTAGTGTGATAGTGGCCTTGTCTACCTTGAATGTGCTTGAGACTGGAAATCTAGGTAATCTGGGCTTAGGGTTGCTGTAGATGGTAATATGCAGAAGTAGGGCATAATAGAGATTGATAACCTTAATTGTGCACAACTTGTTCTGTGTTTGAATGTGTATTTTGCATATGATTTTCATTTAGTGGTTAGAGGGCTAAAAGTCACTTATTTATACTGTTTTGATGCTTGTGCGGGTGATAAAAGAGGTCTAGGCCGACCCTTGAAAGTTTTAGTTTTGAAAAGATATCTGTTTGGGGAAAAGAAAGGTAAAGGACATTGGCACCATTTTTGGGACACTAGCGCCATGTGGTGCTAGTGTCCTTATTATGGCGCTAGTGTCCAGCTGGTAAAACACTAGGCACAAAGGGCCAGGATTAGGAAATGAGGGTTTGGGACTGCTTTAGGGTTGACTAGGGACGTCTGTGGCCCACATGAAGACTGCATAAGTGTGATAATAGGTTTTAAGATAGGTCTAGGGATAAGTAGTCTCAAGTAGCACTCTTAACACTCAAATACCACTTTTAGGCGATTACAACTCCAAATGATCTGTGGGTTGCAAATATTAGAGCCAAATACGCTGAAGATGATCCTCCAAGGAGAATTATTATGTTATCCCTTCCTCCTAAAGGATAACTTATTCTTGCTTTTCTTAAGGTGGGGAAGATCTTATAAAGAAGCATTTGTTTTGGATTGTTAATGATGGTCAAAGGGCCAACTTCTGGACTGATTCATGGGATGGGTTTCCGCCAATCATCACTCAATATCGAGAGTTAAAGACAATGATGGAAGCAATGCATAGAAAGGGATGTATTAAGATTGCTCATTACTGTAAGGCAACTAATCATCCCTGGGAGATTGGGAAATGTTGGGTTCCTATCTTGAGTGGGCAATTCAAACTGATGAGGAGCAACATTCATAGATTAATAACATTCTATTAGCTCATCCTCTTTCAATATCCCCATTTCCTGATGCCTTAGCGTAGGGGAAAAATTATACACGTGTCTATACGGTTTCTTCAGGGTAGGATTCTCTAATTAGGCATAATTCTCATCTTCTTAAGGATATCTTTAGTCATATTTGGCAGCTTGCTTTATGTTCCAAGGTGAGCTTCTTTGTATGGTTGGTTTTGAAGAGAAAAGTCTTAACTAGAGAGAACCTCCTAAGACGTTTGTGCTTGGATAATGAGGAAACCATTACTCATCTTTTTTTTCAGTGTCCTTTGGTGGTCTACTTATGACAACTCTTATCCAGGTTGTTTAATCTTCCCTAGGTGAGCTTTCAGTCACTATAACAGCTATACAAAGATTGGCCAAGTCACCTACCCAAGTGTCAAAATCTCCTTCCGACTTTGTGGTCTAGCATCACCTATTTGCTTTGGAACATTTGGAAGGAACTGTTGGCCGTTTCTTGGTCCCCATATAAAATTTTGCCCAAGTATGAGAATGTGGACATTCAAGCAAAAGTGGCAAGTTCAAACAACCTCAGGTTCTCCAAAGAAGAAGTCTTTGGGCTTTCAAAGTCACAAGACTTCGGGTTTCTTAGGACACAGTGCAAATCGGGTTTCTAGCGGTGCTTGACTTCTAAATGTTTTATAAGCAGAAGTAATTCGGGTTTACAAACCTGAATTACTCATGAACAGTGTATTTCGGGTTCTCCAAGGAGCACTACTTAATTACTTCATAAGTTGTGAGCAGTCAGAAGTCCGAAATAAGTAAAGGGGCTTGACAAACTCGATTTGGTCTTGAAAAATAGTGCTTCTCGGGTTCTTCAAGGGGCAAGTCTTCTCCAAAGAATACTCCAAGGGTCATTGACAAATCCGAAGGGCATTTCCTTCTCCAAGTGGACAATTGCAAGTTGGCCGAAGGCTCTTTGAGCTTCGAGAAGACCATTTCAAATTTTCCAAAGGGTATATGTCCCTTCGGAAAAGACCATTTGTAGAAGCCCGAAGGGTCCCTTACCCTTCGGGAGAACCCTTACAAAACCCGGCGGAAAATAATTCCGAAGGAAAGAACAAAGGGAAAACCAAAAGAATTCTTTTGGAAACATATTCCAAAGAAAAAATGAACGGGATGGAAGCTTCGGACAATTTGTCTGAAGGAATTCCTTTGGGAAATTTGCCCGAAGGAACAAAGCGAAAAGAAAGGGCCGAAGGAATCCTTCCGAAGGTCTCAAACAAAAGTCCGAAGGGTATGTTACCCTTCGGAAGGACCATTTCAAAATTCTTGAAGGGTATCTTTCCCTTCGGGAGGACCATTTTCAAAGGCCAAAGGGCATTTTTCTCGACGGGAGGATCATTTGCGGAAGTCCGAAGGGACATACAGGAAGCCCGAAGGGTCTCTCAACCTTCGTGAAAGTCCATTTTGAAAAATCCGAAAAGTAATGTCTGAAGTAGGAGAGATCAGAAAGCCCGAGTTACTCTGCATAGAGTAAATCGGGATTCCTCAATGGCTTAGCTTGAAAAGCTTCATAAGTCAAGTAGCTTTGAAAACCCGAATTACACAGCAAAGAGTAAATTGGGTTTCCAACGCTGCTTGACTAAATATGCTCAGTCCAATGGCACGTTCTAAGGATCGACAGTGCATAAGAATCATGGAAAGGACAAATGAGAGGCTGCCAAGTGGCACAAAGGGCACCTAGCTGGGAGGGAGATCAACGATCCATAGGCGTCCACGACGGGAAGATCCATGGTGCACGTCAAGGATCCAAGGCAACGTCCAACAACCAATCAACACAAGAGGGAGTCCAAACGACTGGTGGGAGATGGTAGCTGAGAATTTAATGAAGGCCTTCGTCCTTCAACATGGCTCCCTCTCTCGACAAATGGCCATTCAAACATAAAGGCAACATGGTTCGGCCAGATTATCAACAAATGGAAACCTCGTCTTCTTTGGCAGGACACGTGAAAATGAAAGTGACCACACCGTTTTAAATGCAAAGATCGTTTCAGCCGTGCAAGGAAGTGACGTTTAGCTGCTCATAACATGCCTCTTTAAATATGCCAAAGAGAGACTTGAAGGCGGGAGGGACTCGAGATTGTTGTTCAGTGATCCTGAGCGGCGCATTTAGTGGCACAAGGGAGGACAACGATAGGGATCCTAGTTATCAATGACTTCTTCTCTCTTCCCATCTTCTCTTCCCCCTTTTCTGTTATAAATAGAGGCCTTGAAGCCAAGAAATTCTCTCTAGACTGGCTATAGAGTTACTCTGCCAAAATCGCTTTGTAATAGACCTTTTTAAGCAATAAAGATTACTTTTTACCTATCTCTTTGTCTGAAAATCGTGTTGAGTTAGCTCGTGTACAATGGCGTTGTGAAGAAGTGTCATTCCAAGCTCATTGTCATTTCTTGCCTATTTTTAGGTGTTTTTTCAGTTAATTGCAGGGCTGGACTGGAGCTCTTTCTGCCATTAATAGATGCTTGGTGTGATTTCGAAATCCCTCTTTGCTTCACGTATGGTTCAGTGAGCCTAGTTTACGAAATACTTATGCAAATTAACTGCTTGGGAGGTTGTGTAAGTAAATTTATCTTATGCTAAATTAGTGTCATTTCCCAAACCAAGTGGATCATTTCTTTTGGTGCATCACCTCCCTTAGCTTAGATTTCCTTTCATGATATCCTCCTATCCCTTTTCCTTAGCCAATAGTAGATTTTAGTGTGAGAATCAAGCGCTGAAGTGAAGCACCTGAGGAACTAGTCTCATTAAAAAGCCTAGAGGTTCAACCTCACCATAGGAAACCCACATCCTGAGGTTGTCCCCATGCTTGTAGCTAAAGTGAGAGAACCTGAAGTACTCTCTCACAAGGGTGCAATTTCTAGCTATAACAGTTCTGGCATGCTCGGTGGGACACACTACCATTTTCATTTCCATTTTTATGGAAGATTGGAAAAGTTTGATGTCGTTTTGATCAATTTGCAGCATGGTAGCTATCATCTTCTAGCATCTAGCGACTCCAAAGAACAACCAGCTATTTGGTGGCAGAGCAGTAGCTATCTTTCATGCCAAAGGTGACTACAAGATCGACTTTTGCAGGTATTCCTTTTGAGTTTGTCGAATTACCTTTAAACTCAGCAAGAAGGTTAAGGTTCGCCCATACTCACCCTTACGTGAGAAGCTACTTTCCTAAACTAGTCATAAGGCATACCTACGTGAGAAGATCCTTGTTAGCCCCTCTTGCTACCATGATTGCACAAAGAGCTTTTGTGGGTTTCAGCGGCCAAAGTTCTTTGAACTTGCCATAGGATGACCCTATGCCAGTAGCAGCCCTCAAAAGTGTCCCATATTACACAGGAGACCAAGCTGTAACTTCTACTGAACACATAATAGATAGCCAATTTTCGCAACATCCATAATGTCACAATAGAAAACTTAGCTGTTAGGATATTCGTTGTATCCTTCAAGAGGAAGGCGTTAGATTGGTATAGTGGTTTAGCTCCTAACTCTATCCAAGCATGGGACCAGCTGGGAACAACCTTGTGTAAGAGGTTTGCAGATAAGAGTGATCATTTGTCACTTGCATAACAATTGACCACAATCAAGAGAGCTCCCCATGAAGTCATGTAAAACTTCAACACGAGATTCCATAAGGCCTGGGATAGAATTCTAGCCACTGTTAGACCGTCCCCAAACTTTGCTTTCTTGTACTATTTAAAGGCTCTAAACAAAGATATAACTGTAATGATCCAATCCATGGGAGGAGACATACTCCCAGATGTATATGAGGTGGCCATTAAAGTAAAAAATTGCCTGGTTCAGGTGGGCAAGCTTACTCTCAGACCCCCAATGCCTCTTTTCCCTGAGATCAGACCACTTCTTGTAGTCATTCCTCCACTTGATGTTATACTTTCAACTCTAACAATTGTTGTCGTGCCTTCACCAAAGCAAGAGAGGGCCTCCACTAATGTATCCAACGACTCCCAAGAGCAAAAGAATTACTTGGAATTGAAAAGCATGCTCCAATATTTGGGGAATGATGTGGTCAATGTCAAGAGGCAACAAGCTTACAACAAGCCATATCAAGCTTCATATCAGCCTTATCAAGCAAATAGACTACCCTACAAAGAAAATTTCCAAGGACAGGGGCAGCCTAATTATGCTAGACAGCATAATTATAATCCAAATGCTGCAGGCCCATCCAATTCCTTAGTTCCAGTTCAAAACAATATGGCTCAAGAGGCTGAAGGGACAATGCCTTGGAATCATTTTTTTGGGCAATCCATTATCCCGACTAATGGCTTTAACCAAGCATTCAATGACCGATGGCAGAAGAGTGTTGCTTATGGATACAACCAAGCTCTTATGGCCCAAGGCATGGAGGTTCTCACGATGACAAAGCAGGAGTAGCCTCCATAAGAACAAGGCTCAGATCAGGTGTCAAACTAGTCGGAGGCTACAATGGTCATTAGTGAACATTAGTGAACAAGAGGAGTGCTATGCATCCAATAAGTAGACCATCCCTAGTCTGGCTCACATCCCAGTCTCAACAAACACACGATTCAAGAGAAGGAATATGGGTGACAATCAGGAAGCTTTCAAAGAACCTCTTGTCACCGCTTTATTGACAAAGCTAGGGGTAGTAGCTCCCAAAGCCCAGGCAAACGCTGGTGGTACGCTAATCATCATTGTGGAGCAAATAAAAAAATCCAGCGTGAGCATACCAATGTAGGACATGCTTTCCATGCCCGACCAAGTGGACATCCTTGAAGAAGGTTTGTCCAAGATGAGTGTTACGACAGCTACAGGTAAACAACCAGGCAAGGATGCTAGGTCTTCACTAATGCAGCCAAGAGTCCTTTGGGAAAAAGGTCAAGTAGTGTGACCAAGCCCCCTCCATTCTACATTTCATTAATCATCGGTGATTCCTTGGTGTACAATTGCTTGGTAGATAGTGGGGCTAGTACCTCAGTCATGCCAAAGTCTATAGCTGATCCGCTGGATCTTAAATATGAGCCGCATACCAAGGGAGTCTTGCAACTCGACAGTTCTTCCACAAAGCCATCAGGTATCATCAAGGATTTGAGCTTAACCCTGCATGCTTGTCCTAGTGTTTCGGTGGTGCAGGACGTGTTGATCTTTAATTCCACTCCCCGCTTTGCATTGTGTCTTTCTAGAGAATTCACAGCGAAAATTGGAGGTTATCTTGCAACAGATTGGTCTTACATGGCATTCAGAACAAGGTATGGGACTAAGGTCTCAATCAAGGCTGAACCCATGGCACAATTCCACATTGAACCCCATCAACGAGATAGTATAAACCTCAATTGTACTATCCTTGATGAGGATGAGTTTACAATTGGTTAGGAGCTGAACACTCATCTTGAAGAGGTCCCAGACTTTCTTGGATGAGCTATGGGGAGATAACCAATTTTTCAACCCTTTGGAAGGTGTTGAGGAAAGAGACATGGGTGTCTATTTGCTGCATAAAGAGAATCAACTCATGCCTGCCCTCATTGGACCTAAAGAGGACCCCAATGGTCCATTTCAGTTGCTCTTCAAATGCAACAGAGTATGAAGGCTTGATCCTTGGCCTTCAATGGGCCAATAAAAGAGGAATCAAATTGCTGCAAGCATATGGGGACAACGAGCTCGTAGTAAACCAGGTCAGAGGCTTGAACGCTACAAAGAATCCTTTGATGAGGTCCTACAAAAACAGAGTGTGGGACTTAATTGAAGATTTTGAAGCCTTTGGCATTCAAGCTATTCCAAGAAATCAGAATCAACATGCTGACAGGTTGACAGTTGTGGGAGCTCAGTTTGACATTCCAAGTGAGCTGAAAGAAGCCAGGGTTCAACCATACGTCAAGGTGGTGGTGAGGCCATCAGTACTGGATAATGAAGCCCACTGACAGGTTTTTGAAAGTGACAAACAAATTGCTTGTTTCTTACAGTAAGACGCTGAGTTCTCCACCAATCAAGGTAAATTGCAGCATCAATACGAGGATCAGTTTGACATTCCAAGTGAGTTGAAAGAAGCCAGGGTTCAACCATACGTCAAGGTGGTGGTGAGGCCATCAATACCGGATAATGAAGCCCACTGACAGGTTTTCGAAAGTGACAAACAATTGCTTGTTTCTTATATCAAGAAGTTGAGTTCACCAATCAAGGTAAATTGCAGCATCAATATGAGGATCAAATTGTTCAACTAAGGTCAAACAAGCTTTCTAAGGGGCTGGTTACACTTTAAGGTCTTTTTCATGAAGGGGACCATGTGAGAAAGGAAAAGGCAATAATGTCTACTAATGATGAAAACTATGAGAGAGTCCTCATCTTCAAGGATAAGCTTCTCAAGCTCAGGAAGGTAAGCAACAACGCTGAGAGGCATGCTTTCATAGCACTTTGTCAGGAATATGCAGACATTTTTGCTTGGGAGTACAGCAACTTGAAAGGCTTCGATCTGAAGTTAGCCCAACATACCATAGAATTGGAGGCCAATACCAAGCATGTAAGGCAAAAGCAAAGGCCCATCAACCCCAAGATAGAAGCGCTGATAAGGGAAAAGTTAACCAAGTTGATCGAATCCAGGATCATCTTTCCCATCAAGCACTCATCATAGGTAGCCAATTTGATGCCTGTAAGGAAGAAGAGTGGGGAGATTAGGCTATGTGTTGGCTTCAGAGATTTGAGCAAAGTCTATTTGAAGGATCACTACCCTCTACCATCCATGGAGCAACTTCTCCAAGTAGTTGCAGGATCAAAACGCTTTTCTCTGTTGGATGGATTTCAAGCTACAACCAAGTATGGGTAAAAGAGGAGGATCGGTACAAGACTGCCTTCACCACCAAATGGGGCATGTATGTGTACCAAAAGATGCCCTTTGGTTTGTCAAACGCTGGCGCAACTTTCCAAAGAGCCATGGACATGGCTTTCCAAAAGTTGCTAAATCAAATGGTGTTGGTATACTTGGATGACATCACAATTTTCTCCAAAAATGCTAGCGAACACCTGGACCACCTGAGGCTAATTTTCGAGAAATGCAGGGAATATGGGATCTCATTGAATCCCACGAAGTGCGTGTTTGCTGTTGATGAAGGCAAGTCGCTGGGCCACATCATTTCAAAGGAAGGACTGTCCATTGACCATGATAGAATAAGTGCCATCTTGGCCTTATCCTTACCCAAGCATAAGAAGGGACTCCAAAGTTTTCTTGGAAAGATAAACTTCGTGAGAAGATTTATCCCTGGTTTTGCAAATTTGGTCAAGCCCATCACTGCTATGCTGAGGAAGAACCAAGTGTTCACTTGGTCAAATGAAGGTAAGTCAACATTTAAGGCTATCAAGCAAGCCATTGCTCAAGCACCCACACTTATGAATCCTGATTTCTCAAGGGACTTCATATTGTATGCTTTTGCCAATATTGATAATATATCAGCTATGCTGATGCAAAGGAATGGTGAAGGACTCAAGTAGCCAATAGCATTTTTCAGTCAGGGGCTTGAGAGGTATGAGGTGAGGTATACTTTTGTAGAAAAGCAAGTCCTTGCAGCAGTAAGAAGCCTCAAAAAGTTCAGGGCAATGCTCTCCAACAGCAAAATCTACCTTATGGTGTCTCATCCTTGAGTGAGGGACTTCCTTCTCAACAAAGACTTGAACGAAAAGAGAGCTGGTTGGATTACTAAGGTCATGGAGTATGACATGGAGATCAAGGTCACTAAGCTAGTAAGAGGTAAAGGTTTGTGTGAGCATATGGTCGATGACCTTCATGAAGATAAAGAGGTCATCTTGGTAACATAAGATAACCCACAAATAGATGCACCTCCATCTCACACTAGTTGGCTCCATGATATGACTCACTTTCCTGCTAACAGGCGAGTGCCCTCAAGGTATGGACAAAGCAAAAAGAAGGTATTTCAGAGTTCAGTCCATACCTTATGCATTGGTTAATGGGATTTTATTTAGAAGGGACCTTAATGGAATGCTTCTAAGGTGCATAGATGATGACCAAGTGGCCAAGCTTCTAGAGCATTTCCATGATGGACCTACAGGGGGTCATTTTGCATCTAGGACTACAACAACAAAGATCATGAGGGTTGGCTATTACTGGCCCAGCCTCTTCAAGGACGCCTATGCATGGGTGATGAAGTGTCAGGAATGTGCTCTCTTTATGGGTAAGCAAAGGTTAGCAGCTTTTCCTCTCAACCCGATTCAAGTAGAGCAACCATTCATGCAGTGGGGTTTGGATTTCATTGGAGTGATCAACCCCCCATCAAGTGCTGGGCATAAATGGGTGCTTACCGCAACTGATTACTTCACCAGGTGGGTGGAAGCCAACGAAAGTGCAGTCTTAGATTTCTATGACAACATTGTGACCAGGTTTGGTGTTCCATCCACTATCATATCCGATAATGCATTAGCTTTCCTTGGTTTGAAAACAAGTGAATGGACTCTCAAGATGGGCATCTACCTCAACACTTCCTCAAATTATTATCCTAAAGGAAACAGGCTGGCTGAGTCCACGAATAAAAAATTGCTGAGGATCATCAGGAAGACTATGGAGGAGACCCAGAGGACGTGGCACACCAATTTAAAGACAGCCTTGTGGGCTAACAGGGTAACTCCTAAAGTTGCTATTGGCAATTCCCCATATATTCTAGTATATGGAAGGGAGGCCAAGCTACCCATTTTTCTTGAGCTGCTTGCATTAGAACTAGCCCATTAGCTGGAGCTGTTGGAAGATGAACCCATGAATGTGAGATTGGTAGAACTCACGAAACTTGAGGAGATAATAGACCTTGCAATGAAGACGCTAGAGTCACATCAGGCTCAGGTCAAGAAAGCTTTTGACAAGAGAGCCACAGCAAGGGACTTCAAGGAGGGAGACCTGGTCCTCAAATGGGATTCAAATAGGGCCAAACCAGGCAACCATACCAAGTTTGACAGCTTGTGGAGTGGCCCTTATTTGATCTACGGATGCAAACAACATAACGCCTTCCAACTCGCCCAATTATACGGAGAGGTATTACCCATCCCAATCAATGGGATTCATCTGAAGCCCTTCTATTAAGGGTTTGCAGCCGTTGTATATATTATTGTACATTTTGTATAGCTTTCCATGTTTCTGTCTAAGTGCCTTGTGCACATCCGTTTCAGTTGAGTGTCTTCCCTTCCCTAAGTGCCTTGGGTACAATTTGTTTCGTTTCGGTTGTTCTTGTTGCTTCGAGAGAAATTTACAGATAGACCCAGCTTTGTACAAAAGCAGTGACTCCATGCCCAATGGATCGAATGAAGCAAATAAGTTGGGTTCTCAAGCATAACAGGTATGCTTCCCTGCGAGTCGCAAAAAATGTTGGCCATTTCTTGGCCCCCATATAAAATTTTGCCCAAGTATGAGAATGTGGACATTCAAGCAAAAGTGGCAAGTTCAGACAACCTCGGGTTCTCCAAAGAAGAAGTCTTCGGGCTTTCAAAGTCGCAAGACTTCGAGTTTCTGAGAACACAGTGCAAATCGGGTTTCTAGCAGTGCTTGACTTCTAAATGTTTTATAAGCAGAAGTAATTTGGGTTTACAAACCCAAATTACTCATGGACAGTGTATTTCAGATTCTCCAAGGAGCACTACTTAATTAATTCATAAGTTGTGAGCAATCAGAAGCCCAAAATAAGTAAAGGGGCTTGACAAACCCGATTTGATCTCGAAAAATAGTGTTTCTCGGGTTCTTCAAGGGACAAGTCTTCTCCATAGAATACAAGGGTCATTGACAAATCCGAAGGGCATTTCCTTCTCCAAGTGGACAGTTGCAAGTTTGCCGAAGGCTCTTTTGAGCTTCGAGAGGACCATTTCAAATTTTCCGAAGGGTATATTTCCCTTCAGAAAAGACCATTTGTAGAAGCTCGAAGGGTCCCTTACCCTTTGGGAGAGCCCTTACAAAAGCCCGTGAAAAATAATTTCGAAGGAAAGAACGAATGTCATGTCCCCTCTCTAGTACGACATGACACTTTACGTGGATTTGCCTATTCCAGACTCTCGTAGGCAGATGGTGGTGATGAGAGAGTCATTTTTGCGTTTATTTGGCAATTGGATGGCTCATTATGCTCTCGGAGACATTATATTTATTTATTTGGGGCCAAAATGTTATATTTTTAAATTAAGATGCACTTTTATTTTATAAAGTTACTTTTTATAAAGTCACTTTTATTTAAAAAAATAAAATAAAATGAGGTTTTACAAGATGTATTACGGATACTTCTAGAAGTTTCCAAAAAGTGCATAAATAGACCCCATGGGTCTATTATTTGGCATCGAAGTCTATTTTCTCATTTGAGTCTTCTTGAGCATTTGTGGGGCGTGATAGTCTGCAAATCTTCAGCATAATCCTTGAGAACGATACATCTCAAGAGATTGCATAACTGAGGAAGTGGAAGATCTTCTGAAGGGTTGCACATTGGAAGTGGTATTCAGCGATTTCATGTTGAGTTTCATTGAGTATTCAGGGTTAATTCGAGAATTAAATAATTTTGGAATCCTTTGGTGAAGCGACTGCATCAGTGTTCAAATTGGAGGGCTTACCAAAATATATATATTTTATACAGTCCGTATAGGTACGGCCTGTACCTACAATAAAGTATGGCAGGGTTTTGGGCGCTGCCCGCATACTGCGATTTCCAGCAGAATTTACATTTTTGTTCATAGTTCATATTTGGCTGGGAGATTCATTCTTATATGGTGGGAGGCGTTTACCCCAGCCTAGGTGCCCAAGTTCAGGGCATCATCAGCACTTGAAGACAGGAATTAATGCCAGAATCGCACCAGTCTGTACAGTACGGCCTGTACCCAAAGAAGTGTACGGACAGCTTTTTGGGGCGCAGCCTACGGATCAGGATTTCTCTTAATTGTCATTGTTTATAAGGATTTGCTGTTACAGTCACTGCTATATCAGTCATTGCATAAACAATGCGAATTGATGATCACATTTTGGTTATGAGGGCTTACATTTTTTTAATCACTGATTTTGTAACCAGCTGTATTAGTGATTCTAGGGAGAGGTTCTATTTACATTAGCATATCTATAATAGAAATTAAATTATGTGCCAAACTTTTGTATTCCTTCCATGATAAGAAAGGATATTATTTGCATCTAGTTGCATTGTCTTGTTGAAAGCTAGAAGTTGCAATCTATTGAAAATGATCTATATCTCCATTGAATGAATATATTGGCACTAAGTGGATTTGTTCCATATTCAGTTTACACTTACAGCAGTATAATTTGATTGTTTTGCCAACTGTTTGACGAAATTCCATAGTGCAAGATCAATGTTTTGATGATCCTACTAGTGAGGGTCATTACAACAAAGGGAAAACCAAAAGAATTTTTTCGAAAAAATATTCCAAAGAAAAAATGAACGGGATGGAAGCTTCGAACAATTTGTTCGAAGGAATTCCTTCGGGAATTTTGCCCGAAGGAACAAAGTGGAAAGAAAGGGCCAAAGGAATCCTTCCGAAGGTCTCAAACAAAAGTCTGAAGGGTATGTTACCTTTTGGAAGGACCATTTCAAAATTCCCGAAGGGTATCTTTCCCTTTGGGAGGACCATTTTCAAAGGCCAAAGGGCATTTTTCTCGGCGAGAGGATCATTTGCGGAAGTTCAAAGGGACATACAGGCAGCCCGAAGGGTCTCTCACCCTTTCGAGAAAGTCCATTTTGAAAAATCTGAAAGGTAATATCCAAAGTAGGAGAGATCAAAAAGCCCGAGTTACTCTGCATAGAGTAAATCGGGATTCCTCAATGGCTTAGCTTGAAAAGCTTCATAAGTCAAGTAGCTTTGAAAACCCAAATTACACAACAAAGAGTAAATCGGGTTTCCAACGCTGCTTGACTAAATATGCTCAGTCCAATGGCACGTTCTAAGGATCGATAGTGCATAAGAATCATGGAAAGGACAAATGAGGGGCTGCCAAGTGGCACAAAGGCACCCAACTGGCAGGGAGATCGACGATCCATAGGCATCCACGACGGGAAGATCCATGGTGCAGGTCAAGGATCCAAGGCAACGTCCAACAACCAATCAACGCAAGAGGGAGTCCAAACGACTGGCGGGAGATGGTAGATGAGAATTTAATGAAGGCCTTCGTCCTTCAACATGGCTCCCTCTCTTGACAAATGGCCGTTCAAACATAAAGGCAACATGGTTTGGCTAGATTATCAATACATGGAAACCTCGTCTTCTTTCACAGGACACTTGAAAATGAAAGTGACCACGCCGTTTTAAATGCAAAGATCGTTTCAGCCGTGCAAGGAAGTGACGTTCAACTACTCATAACATGGCTCTTTAGATACGCCAAAGAGAGATTTGAAGGCGGGAGGGACTCGAGAAGGTTGTTTAGCAATCTTGAGCGGTGCATTTAGTGGCACAAGGGAGGACGACGACAGGGATTCTAGTCATCAATGACTTCTTCCCTCTTCCCATCTTCTCTTCCCCCTTTTCTGTTATAAATAGAGGCCTTGAAGCCAAGAAACTATGTCTAGACTGGCTATAAAGTTACTCTACCAAAATTGCTTTGTAATAGACCTTTTAAAGCAATAAAGATTACTTTTTGCTTATCTCTTTGTCTGAAAATCGTGTTGAGTTAGCTTGTGTACAATGGTTTTGTGAAAAAGTGTCCTTCCAAGCTCATTGTCCTTCTTTCTTGCCTGTTTTTAGGGGTTTTTTCAATTAGTTGCAGGTTTCGACTAGAGCTCTTTCTGCCATTAATGGATGCTTGATGTGGATTTTGAAATCCCCCTTTGCTTCACATATGGTTTAGTGAGCCTAGTTTACGAAATACTTATGCAAATTAACTGCTTGTGAGGTTGTGTAAGTAAATTTATCTTATGCTGAATTAGCATCAGTTCCCAGACCAAGTGGATCATTTTTTTGGGTGCATCACCTCCCTTAGCTTAGATTTCCTTTCATGTTATCCTCCTATCCCTTTTCCTTAGCCAATAGTAGATTTTAGTGTGGGAATCAAGAACTGAAGTGAAGCACCTGAGGAACTAGCCTCACTAAAAAGCCTAGAGGTTCAACCTCACCATAGGATACCTACATCCTGAGGTTGTCCCCATGCTTGTAGTTGGAAGTGAGAGACCCTGAAGAACTCTCTCACAAGGGTGCAATTTCTAGCTATAACAGGAACGCAATCACATAATTTTTCAGCAGGACATAAGATAAATTATGTTTGAGAGAAGATCAAAATTAATATTGTAGAATCTATTAAGCATAAGATTTGATTGCCTCAAGTTCTAATGCTGGAGTGAGACCATTTGTGCCACCAGCACTCTTTGCAACCTAAGACTTTGACAATGAGTGCTTATCGACCAAAAAAGAAAGCTCAAATGGATAGACATTGGACAACCCCTCCAATTGGGTGTAGGAAGTTGAATATGGATAGTGCTTCAAGAGGTAACTCGAGATAGACTAGTATTGGAGGTATTAGTAGATCTTTTGATGGGTTTGTAGCTTTCGTTTTTGCTGAAAAGGTGGGATATATAACCAACAACTTAGCAAGAATCAAAGTTGTTTACAAAGGAATACAAGAAGCTTTGAAAATTGGGTGGCAAAAGGTCCAAATTGAATCTGACTCTAATGTAATTGTTGGATTGTTATTTGATCTAGAGGTAAAGCCTAGAAAAAATTGGCAAATAGCAAGAGAGACGGGAAAAATTTGTAGGTTATAGGATAAGTTTCAGGAGATCCAATTCAACCATGGTTCTAGAGAAAGTAATAAAGTAGTCGATGGACTGGCCAACTGGGCTCTCAACAACCGCAACCTCAGTAAAGTCCCTTTTTGGGCTGAAATCAAACAAAAAGGGTATGCCAACTTAGACTAAAAAATTATTAGAAAAAATCAGAATTCCATTAAACCAAAATTTATTGCAATATTTTCCCATAAACTGCAAATCGCCCAAAGACCTAGGCAACTAGGGTTTGGGGCTGATTTATTCCTCAAAATTGCTCCAAAAATTATGAAATTAAATCTATAGATGGATAAAAATATTCCAAGCACGATTCCACAATCAGATTTGCAAAAATCTTATTTTTTGATTTTATATGACAAAAATAACAGCTGAAACTTGTAAATTTCATAACTTGCAAAATACTCAAAATTTCTAAACAAATGATAGCTTGAAGTGAAGATAAAAATGTGCTATTTCAAATGAAATAATAATTAGAATTTTCACTTGGGTGGAAGTCACCTAAATCTGAAATCCAAATCTGAAACTATGTAGTCAAACCCTAGAAAAATAGAAATCTGCAAATGAACAAAAAATTCTGCCCTTAGATCTTTTTCAAAGATCCTCTTCAAATCAACAAAAAACAAATCAACTCAGCACACTTGCAATTTCTGAAGTGAAATTGCCTCTTCAAGATCTCCTTGGAACTCCAAGCACCTTGATTCAAGATTGGAACTCCAATAATCTGAAAATAAGATTGATTGACAAAAAGACGATCTTTAAATGTCTTAAGACCTGATTTTATAGTTCCTCCAAGGTGGGCGAACTACTCATGGGGGTTTATTAACAAAGATATACCTCTTTTAGCCACTTGGGTCTTCCCCAAGTTGGCATCCACTTTTGGGTCCCTTCCTTTATGTCCAAAGTCATTAAGGACTTTTAATTGAGGGTCAAGTCCTCATGAAAGTGTCCTATCTTATTATCTAATTTACACCTCATAATATAGTAATTAAAATTACTTGAGGAACAATTAAATAATAAATTACAATTAATAATTAAGAACATTGCTTTTTAATTTCAAATGATTAAAATCACTCTCTAGTATTATCCTAAATTATTGCAAATATTCCCTTTGATTCATCCCTTAGCCCACGGGGAATAAAATAGGCTAAAGGTCTTCAAAAATTTGATCAAAAGTCAACCCCCTAGAAAAGGGGACCTTACAGTTCTCCCTTCTCAAATTTGCTTGCCCTCAAGCAAACTCAAGCTCATGTGTCCAAGTGCCATGTTCAAGAGAGAAGACATGGTGTAGTGCTCCCAAAGCTTTGATCCGGTGTTGGTCAAATGAGAGATCTTTTTCCAATCGAAGCTCATGCTTTCGAAGTGCCTTGGCCATTTCAAGATTTCCACAACCCTCTTCCTTGTTTTTAATCTTGCACATGAAGAAAACACATTAGATAAAACATGAGTGTTTAGCAATACTTTTGTCATTCTTTCTTTGTGTTTCATTGGCATGACCAACTCATGAATTCTTTTGCCCCATAAACTGCTGTAATTCCTTTCTCTTGTCCTCAAAGCCATCATGAGAGTGGCTGGAAATGCATTTGCACTAGCACAAAATTACCCCCAATTGATAGGGACCAGAAAGAATATTTCCCTAGTGTCAAGGTACCACCAAAGAAGTGTGAAAAAGAGAAGAAGCAAACTGAAAATGGCAGTGGTGCTAGTGCTCAGAAAAGTTCCTTCTTAAACAATATCTTTTGCTTGCATAGGACCTGATGTAGATTTCACAATTAAGGTTTGTTGTGTGCGAGATTCAAAATCATTGTGTGAGCTTGTGTGTCATTGATGGCACCACTTGTCACCTTGGTTCTTCTTGTCTTTGTCTAATGTGTAAGGCATTAAAGCCTTTTGTTGTTGTGCAATTGATCTTTGTTGATCTCCTTTGCATGGCATGTTTTGCAGATTTTTGAAGACAATCCATGTAGATGGGTTTGGACTTGGAAGAAGAATACATCTTGATGAAATACCTTGGAGGTGTCCATTAGAACATAAGGAGACGAGTCATGCTTTGCAAGCCACAAGACCTTCATGAAGCAAGTATTCAGGCATACTTCATTGAGGAAGAGAAGAAGCAAGTTGGGGTAGAGTCCTCAAA
The DNA here is from genome assembly GCA_037957365.1 of Torreya grandis. Lineage (NCBI taxonomy): Eukaryota > Viridiplantae > Streptophyta > Pinopsida > Cupressales > Taxaceae > Torreya > Torreya grandis. The sequence continues at coordinate 2,590,343 of JARHVA010001089.1, read as the reverse complement.
ACAAAATCGGACATTAAATCAGCCATGGAAAGAGAAAACTGCCAACACATTTACATGTTGGCAAAGATCCAAAGAATGATTGCAGTTAATGTGTTGATCCAAACTTAAAGAACCGCACCAAAGGGGACTACAAGAAGTACATGGCATCCTTTGTAGAATGGAAAGAAGTGGAGCTATAGGAAAAATAGGTTGTAGATGAGAAGTTAGGTTGCACCACTACTAATGTGGCTAGCAAGGAGCAAGAAAGAGAAGATATGAACAAGCTTTTTCAAATCAAAATCCAAATCAAGAAGACAAAGGTAAATGCACTTGTTGACAGTGGTTCACAATCTAATTTGATTTTAGTTTAACTTGTTGAAAGGCATGGTTTAGAGGCTTTTGATCATCCAGGTCCATACCCATGGGTTGGGTGAAAAAGGGGATAGAAATTAAAGTAACCAAACAATGGAGAATCAGATTATATTGACAAGATGGAAGCATATGTGATACCACTTGATGCATTTGATGTTGTATTTGGAAGTCATTATTTGTATCTCAAGGTCGCTATCTTCATGTGGAAGGGAAAAAAAATATTGGTGGGTCTAGGATGGTGTGAGTTATATTATGAAGGCATTTCAAAGCAAACCCAAGCCTGCCATGGTAAGTGTCAACCAAGCCAAAAGATTCTTTTAAACAAATATAAGATTTTGTTTACTTCTTTTGAAGGATAAACAAGAGGATGGGTTAGAGAATTTTGCAATTGATTATGCTAACAATAGGTTGAAATATTTGGGTAAATTGTTGCATCCTTTCCATGTGGTGTTCCAAAATATCAAAAGGTTTCCACGAAGAAAGGAGGTAAAACATGATATTCATTTGCGGTCCAATTCTCCTCTACCCAATATCGGCTCGTACAAGCAACCACTATTGGAGAAAAATGAAAACTTCAAGAGTTGGAAAAAGGGGTAAATTGCCCTAGTAGTTCATCATTTGTGTCTTCCATAGCTATGACAAAAAGAAAGAAGGCTATTGAAGGATGTGCATCAACTATAGAGCATTGAACAAGATCGCCATGAAGAACAAATATTTGATCCATATTCCACGTGGGGACCGGATTTGTCTTCTTTTCTCCCTCCAAAAGGTGGAGTCTAAGGAGCACTTCATTTTTAGATGCTCTATTTATTATGAGATCCGGGGGAGATATCATTGTCTTTATAGAGACTCGGGAAACTCTCTCTCCACTTTCTCTTGTTTTTTGGACCAACGATGCCTAGTCCTTTTTCTTCGACAAGTCGTTACCATTTGACGCAAGTCCAGGGAGCCCTTAGATCCCCCAAGCTAATAAACTCTCTCTTTTAGCCCATCACAAACGTTGGTGGCTTTAAGTGCCCTTTGGATACTTTTGCTTCACACACTGAATGGGGGTAGGTTAGTGAGATGATGCTCATCTCTGATCAACACTACTACTAAGGTACCCCAACACACTAACTATTGGCGACGGGGACTCGCCCTACTCAGCATTATGGATCTGCCCCCTCACGATCACTTCCTAGGCTGCAAGGACACACATTATGGATTTTTTACTACCACGAGTTTTTTAGGCCTTCGATGTTAGGAGGGATCCTAGGGGGAATGTTGTGCTTCCTTACAGGTTTACTGAACCTAGCCATTCCTTGATGGGCATTATCAAATCCTACATTGACCCTTTCATAGTGATAGTTGATGACACTAATGGTTCCTTTGTCCAAGGCATGGTCCAAGATGTTTGATGGGACTACTATTCGGTTTTTTGGGTTTATGCAGCTACTATAGAAGGTTTGTCAAAGGATTTTCTCAGCTTGTTGTTCTATTGATAGATTTAACCAAAAATCGATCTTTCAGCTAGTCCAAAACAGCTTAAGTAGTGTTTGATAAACTCAGGGAACTGATGAGTTCATGCCTAGTACTTGCTGTTCCAGATTTCTCCATCCCTTTTGTGCTGGAATATGACGCTTCAAGTGAAGGTATAGGGGCTGTTTTGATGCAAAAAGGGCATCCCATAACTTTTGAGAGCTGAAAGTTGAAAGAGGTGGAGCGTAAGTTCTATATTTATGATATAGAAATGCTGACCATCATGCATGCATTGGCCAAATTCAGGCAGTAGTTTATTTTGGGAGGGAAGGATTGTAATGCCCTCTTCTAGGGATTAGTGTCGTATGAAGACCCTTAGTCTATTATGTGGTTTCCCATAGGCTAAGGGGATGAGGAGAAGGGAAACGTGGTTTTGGTGAGCTAAGTTAGCCAAAAAGTAATTCATTGCCGGCAACTTATGTTTAAATTTAAAATAAAGGGGACTTTTCTAATTAAAGTAAGTCAACGCTTAATTAGAAATTAAAAAATCACTTTGAATTATAGTAAATAAACCCCCACTTGGAGCAGCCCACTTTGGAGATTACTTGGAGAAAAGGTATAAAAGAAGATGGAGGGGTTCATTTATGGGATCAATGATTCATCTATCACTTGATTTTGTGAGTTGAGCAATTTTGCTTCTACTTTTAGCTATTGAGGATGAAAACCCTCGTCGACAATCGGATCTTGGGGATGAAAACCTTCAACTTCTACTTGTGGATTCATTTTGGGATTACAATTGAGCGAAAAGTCATTGAACATAGGCTAGAGCATCAATTTTTGGTTGGCGCATTAGCTAGAGGGTTGTTTGGGGCTGATGACTTGTTGGAGGGCTCGTTGGCATGCTGACATCATCCTTTGGAGGGCTGACGCCACCCTAGTGCTATTCAATGTGTGGTTTCATCTTGGGCTTGCCCAAGGCTATTTCATGCTTGATACAACATCAATTTCTCAGCTGGTTGGTGAGTTATGGTTGAAATTGCATTGGATGATCCGTTTTAAATTAATTAATTTACAACTTGAACATATTTTATTAAAAAAATCAGATTTGAAGTTGTAAGGATTCTATTCTTGAAATAAATTGAGTTTCTTAATTGTTTGAGGATTTCTATGTCTATTGTATTTTTTCCTATAATGTTTTATGGACCATTTTCATAATTCTGTACTTTCACATTAGGGTTTCAGTAAAAGTCCAAAATTTCATTAATCTGCCTTAAAAGGGATATTTCAATCGAAAAGATGGGTGGTATGAAAGCACAACCCGAGCAAAAAGCAAACAAAAATCTGAAAAAGGTTCAACAACCCGAGAAAGTACAAAGAATCAAGGCCCAAGGCCAAACATCATACAAGAAGACCTTATTTTTTGGAGGTCCGCGTGACTCACTTAGCCCAGTTTGGCTGCTGCTCCTTTGGCATGCTGGGATCAACCTTTGAGTGCAAAGCTACAAACCAAGGATCCTGGCTATTCCTAGCAGGCCAATCAATGAACACAGCAGCAGGTCTCTCTAAGGAAACCCTGCTCAGAGGCTCCATGCCACTTCTAGTTGGATTGCAAAAGGCCAGGCCGCCTCTAAATTTTATTTGCTTATTTCTGCTTCCTAACTCTCATTGCACTTTTTTTGGACTGACTTCAGCTTGAATTTTGTCAGACTCCTTTAGAGGATCTAAAACAGCAATTGCCTTAGGGCGTTCATCGAATGTTTTGGTATCCTTTAGGGGACTAGAAGCAACCATTACCTCAGGATTTTCCTTCATCTTCTTGGGTACTCAAAGCTGTAAAATAAATATGAACATATTTGCTGATAAATAATATCAAAATATTTGGACTGAATAGACCATTCTCAATGCTTCCCTTTCTGTAGTTGTGTAATAATTTTCAGCCTTCATTAATAATCTCCTAGCAAAATACAGGGGATGCTAGTTTATGCTTATTCCCTATAGTATAATTTGAATCATCCACGTGTATGTGAGATTCTTTATCCCAGTTTGGATGTGACAGAATGGGGGCGCTCATTAATATCATTTTTAATTTTGCAAAAGCTTCTTGTTGTTTCTCCCTCCACTGGAAAGGCACTTCCTTTCTCAACAAATAATCCAATGGCTGTGACAATCCCGCAAAATTATTTGCTGAATGTGCAGTAGTATCTAACATGTCCTAGAAGTATCTAACTTGCCCAACATCCTTGGGACTTGGCATTCAATTAATCTTGTAAGGGTCCATCTTCAAACTATGTGTCCGAACAATTTACAATATGGTACTACTACTAATAATTGATATTTCTTTCGATTTAATGACAATCTTTCTTCCCAAAATAAACACATACATTGAGCTAATGCTCTTAAATGGTCATCTTTTCTTCCATGTATATACCAGTCATTCCAAAAGTTTTTTATAGATATTTTGTTGACATCTCCTGAAAAATGCATAGAATGACTCTTTAAAACGAGGTCGGTGCATTAAACAAACCAAATGTCATTGTTTTATATGCTTAGATGCTGAACTTCAACACAGTAGTTGTTTGTAACTTATCTTCTTATGCTATACTTATCTGATTGTACAATGAAAATCTATCTAGGAATGAATATAACTTGCTAACAGTTACTTCTTATTAAATTGTGTCTGTAAAGAGGATTTGTTATGGATATTTCTTTGTGACTACATTTAGGCTGCGGAAATCCCCACACACCCTCAGTTTGTCTGTATTTTTCTTTGGTGCTATCACCATTGGTGATACACAATCACTTGTTGCTACTTAGAGATTATATCAGATTTCAACATGTGTTCTATTTCTTCATTTACTTGAGCTGCATAGTAAGGGTTCATCCTATATGGTCTTTGTCTAACTAGTATTGATCTTGGTATTAAACCAATACAATGTACACACAATTCCTGAATGGAAAAGCCATTGCGAAATCACAAAGAGAAGTGGATCAGTTGAAAGCGGCCATGGCTGAACTAGTGTATGAGGTGTTCAGTGGAGATCAGCATTTACCAGATATCATCAAGATGCATGAACTTCAAGGAAATGAACAGGGCTTAGAAACAGCTACTTCATCTCCACATTCTTCAGTCTCGGTGCCTCCTCAAATTTCAGATGTCAACAATTTGGCCAGCTCAACAGCCCCAGAGCTAGAATAGGCTGCTTCCAATGCTGAACAGCCAGCTGGAAACATTGGAGATATGCCTCCTTCCCAAGCCTAGATACCAGTTAGGAGACTAGCTACTTTTTTTGGGGGTTGGGGTTGACGGCATTAGTTTGGGCTGGGTTGATGTTATATTTTTGAAGGAAAGACTTATTATATGATGCAACCTATGATTACTTATTAGCAGGTTGTTTAAGAATTGATTATGAAAAGGTATCTTGCTCGTGAAAATAACCTTTGAGGCTAATTTATGTGGAGACATTTTGTGCTTTTAATCATCAAGTTTTATGTAATATAATAACTGTTATACCTGTGATATATCTTCTGTTATGTTCTTGTATGTGTGTGCACTGAAATATTGTTACATATACCAATCAATACTGCTGATTCATCTTGTCTGTTTAGGCTTTCAATGGCTTTGCAACATCTTCCATTCTATGTCTGAGTGCAATGTGGTAGATCAAGATGCTAAGACACAGTTCAAAGTGTCACTGAGGTGGATGGGGGCTTTGTCAAGGTAGATTATGGTCATCTCAGGTTTGGGCTTCTAGATTAAGGAATTGTCTATCAAGTTTATACAATATTTTTCTGTTCTTTTCTGCACCTATGTAAACATCTACTCTCTAAGCTCTCAAGTTCCTTATCACTTTTTATGCTTTATGGAGCATCTTGTGAAGGTTGAAACCACTTTCACAATTTGATTGTGATTAACCTTGCAGGGTCATTCACCTGCTAGAAATAAGAAGAAAAACTGTCTAAACTTGTTTCAAGAACTTGAGTAGGGAATTGATACCTATGCTGGAGAGGATCACACAAAGTAAAAGGTGGTATGCCACATGCCAAAGATGTCCCGAGGTGCAAAAAATCCACTCGTGATTGAATTTCATTTCCTATCATAAAATCTTGGAGAGATACTGACGCAGAGCTATTGACTATCTTCCCAAGACTTGGATGTCCCTTGGAACAAAAGCAAGGTTCCATTCTCAACAAAAAATCTCCAATCCCCGTGTATTGTGATTTCTAGTGGCACTTTTAAAAATATAACTGAAGATAATTGTCCAAAATCCTTTTTGATCTCACACATAGTCACGAGTTAAACATAATTACTTATTGTCAAGTCCAAAGAGCACTGCGGACAGTTTCATATATAATTAGCAATATCCTTTCATATAGTCTTCTAGTACATGGATTTCTTTTGTAATGTCATAAGCCTTTACCCTAACAATATGAAATGTAAAGGGACTACAGTGCCATTGGTTATGTTTTTGTACTTTTGCTGAGCCAAATTTGAAATTACTATTTTTTTCTTGTGCCAAAGAATATCATTCTTCACATAAAAATCTTAAAGGAACTGCATTTCAAATACTTCTTGGTTCCCTACTTGCATGGATGGTCGGTTTAAAGGATTTTATGAAGGCAACTTAAAATTTACAAGAATCTATGTTTTAATAGTTTTGATCACAAACTTTTGTTACTATTATTCATTTTCTACGATTATGTGGCTATGGTTTTTTTCCTTCAACTGTGCAGAAAATAATAGAGAAAATTTCAACAATTAGTGAAGCAGGAGGTGCAGGTGGCGATTCGTCTTATGATGCTTTAAAGCGATTGGATCGATTGTGGCTTAAGCTCCGCACAATGAAGTCAGGTTTGTTGACCTTAAAGGAATTTATGCCTATCATTTATTTCTAGAATATCTTTCAATGATAAGGAGGTAAAAATATATGTTGAATGATGTATTCATTTTCAATAGAACGGTATGGATTCAGATGAATTGGGTTCACATATGTTTTTTAGTTCATATTTGTAATATACATGTTTATTTTTGCAATGCCACACATTGTAAAGGGTTCAACTAGCAACTATAGAGAGTTTGGCATACCAACAACCACTCGTAGAAAGTATCTCATATTCCCACATCAAGTTCTAACTTCTAACCATAAATTCTGTTTTATATAACAAGTTTGTGTTAGTTGAAGTGAGCAGCAATATAGAATGAAGTCAGATGAAGCTAAAAGTAAAGGAAGCACTAAGATGATAGGATAAAACTACAATAAAAAGGAGCTATGATTAATATACAAAACACTTGTCATTCGATGTAAGATAGCCATCTAACATTACATTGGTATCTAGGAACATAAGATAAATAGTTCAACTCTGGTAAATAATTATAATTCTCTTCTTGAGATTTAGTAAAGACACTGTGCATTTGTGTTGGCTAGTTTTATTGGAATCTCTCTCTCTCCCTCCACCTTGTTCCCCCTCACCCTTCTGTCTCCCCCTCCGCGTCCCTCTCCCTCTTTCTCCCTCAAACCTTGTAGACAAGAGATTGCAATAATATGAGAGCCAAAAAGGGATAACGTGGAATGAAAGAACTGGTGAATATTGACACAATGTATATTGTTCTTATGCGACTTCTAAGACAAACAATTAATCTAAGTTTAATCATGCACTATTCCTTGGCATTAACAAGATGGTGGGTAAGAGTGTCAACCAATTTCGAGATTAAAAAAATTGTTTTGCTTAAAATTTGTTGGGCTCTTGCAATTTGTCATGTAACATTTTCCAATCAAATACTTGTAAATTCAAGATTTTAAATAGGCACTAGTCAGGATATTATCATAAAAAAGGACATAAGAGTAGCGCGCTGATCGATATTACTAGATTTAAGGGAAGAGAACTGCATATTGTTGATTGCGATAACTCACATGGGCTTTATGTTGTTGGAAACTAAAACCTTTGGTGGTTATTTGATTGCTTTCATTAACACCGAGTATTGGACTCAAGTTAAGAAACAAGTTATGACCCATATATGTGAATTTTAGTATCATTGAATTTAATGATGTCATTCTAGGTGATGGCTAGGATACCTTCATAGTCTACAGTATTTTGGGTTCACTTGCAATCCCAAGATTGTCATGTCCCTCTTTTGATAGGGACATTTTGGAAGACCCTTAGCCTTAAAACTATTCTCGGGGGATAAGGAACAAGTATAAAGGGAAGTGAGTATTGAATGTTTTATTTGAATATTTGTAAATGTACGTTTTTGAAAAGTACTTTATGTTATTTATTTCACTTAAAGAGGGGATCTTTAAGGGTCATGAAGGCTTAAATGATTTCAAGAAAAAATCATAAATGTCTTTTAAATACATTTTAAAATTACCCTCCCTTCTTCTTTTTGGATGCCACACTTGGAGGGATACAAAAGTGAATAGGAATCATTTGGAGAGGGGATGTTATGCTTTTGATATTGAAAATTTGTTCTATTAATACGAAAATGCTAAGCCAATTGCTTTGAAAACGAAACCCTTCAAGCAAACGAAGTTAGGGGACAAAAATCCTCTTCCTTCTGTGAGGTAATTTCATTCAGAGGTTATCATTGGAATCAACTAGTCATTCAAAGGTGTTTTAAACACCAATTGGTTATTTTAAGGTTGGTGCCTTGCTATTGGGAGAGTGGCAACTTGATTTGAGAGTAAAATCTAATGCTTTTGGTGATTTTTGTGCCCTAGGGGCAATTTTGAAACTATTCATATTATTCTGCATAGTGGCGATTTGGTTTGGGAGAGGTTTGGACCTCTTGCGAAGGTTAATTTATCTTGAATTGAATTCTGTAATTTTCTCATATATTTTCATCTTGGTGATTTGGGTTTTGGGCTTTTTTAGCCATCTAAATATTCATAAAATTCATACAAAAATTCTGCCTTTATTGCAAATATATTTATGCAATTTATTGAGGGTTTGATAAGATCTTTGGCATAAGAAACATTTACAATTTTCAGATTAATTTAGCAGCCAAGGATGCCTAGGATTTGAAGAAGAAAATCTGATTTTGAAGGCCTATCTTTTCATGTTTTGAGCAACCACTAATTGATAAGGGGTCGGCATAATTTTAAGCTATTTTTAGGTATATTTGAGGGGTTGTTGGCAGCTAGGGTTTGCTGAAATCAAATAAAATTTTTTTCAATTTAAAGTAGGGTTTATAGATATTCCTAATTTTCAGATAATCATTCATTTTGGGGACATTTCGGTGGTATCAGAGCCAATTTCTTGGCCAACTGTGGGGTGGGAGTGATTTCAATCGATTGGCAATCTAGGTTTTTGCCAAAAGAAGAATACAAAGATCCCATTCAAAAGGTAGGGATGAAGAAGAGGATAATGGATGAAGCCATGGATAAATTATTGCAAGCCATGGAGAATTATTAGAGGGAACTAAAGGCACAATGTCCCAAGGATGTGGCAAAGTCTATGGAATTAAGCCCTAGACCTCAAAAGTCTCTTTTAGAAGAAGAGAAGGTTGAACTACATGTGAATGATGAGTTTCAAAAATCAAAAAAATTGGGGCAGCCAATGATTGAATGTTTTGAGCCACAAGAACCAGAAATTCAAGGGCAACCTAGTGAAGGTCTCCAACAAGCTATGGAGCAACCAATAGGGTTGCAAAAGGTAGCCCCTAAAGGGGGTGTAACAAAAAAATCAGAACTTCTCAAGGTGAAACAAGAAGCTGTTCAACAACTCCATGAGCCATCAAAAGAACAAGGTAAAGATCTTTTATTTGTAGAGGATGTCTATTTATCTTCTAATGATTGTATGCATGACAGTGAAGTCACAAAAGATGAAAACAAGGAGCTTGAACCAAAGAAGGATGAAATTGAATCAAAAAGGGCATCACTTCTTGTTTATCAAGGGTTCAAGTTTGAAGAACTTGCACCAACCTTCGAATATCCATTGACCGATTTTTATGAGATGCCATTACCTTGATTTTTTATTTAGTATGTCAAGGACGTTTGGATGGTGCATGGGACTGGCCGTCTAGCTTGTCGACCTCAATTGCATTTTTTGTTCTCAAGCAGTTAAAAAAATATATAATTCCCCCCCTGAAGCATGTGGTCCATAAACCGGGCAGCATTTGGAATTGTCTATGAAATTCTTTGGGATGATGGAAGTTGCGGGTCAAAGGGGTCTGGTCCTTTGTCCCCCTAAATGTTTTCTTCTGTTTGATTCTGAAGTGGCTAGGTATGTTGGTGGGGTTGAAGGAGATTCAGAGGCTTCGGCATTCAATAATTTGAAATAATATAGTGAGGCAACTCCGACAATATGAGCTCTCCATGGTTATTCTGCTTTGGCAGGTAAGTTTTTGGTCTTGGGCATTTTAATTTTGAATACTGTTCTGCCCATGTGGTGGTATTGGAGTTGGGGTACCGTATTTGTCAATTCAGCTGGGTTTTCTCTCTTTTTTCAAAATGAAGAAAATAGTGATATGGAATTTGGAGGCAACTGATCAATCTTCAGGGATGTTAGATAAAATAAAAGAAATGGGGAAATTTGATTCTTTCTGGCCTTTTTGGCTATGATGGGATCCCCTGCTCTGTAATTTTAAATAGTTGCTAAGAATTTAAGTGTTCTGAATGTACTGGGTATTGTTTTTAAGTTCATGCCCCAAAGCTCGATGGTCTGCTGCCGACTTTCCAGCAAATGAACTGTTTTGTTTTTAGATAGGCATTACAGATGTACAGACCTAACAAGCTGTTTATATTTTTCAGTAACAGTCGATTAATGAATTGTATATAGTTTTAGATAAAGTGCTGGCTCTGAATTAGTGGATTTGTATATGGAAGCAGTCTCCCACCGTCCTGAACCTAAAGGCCATTATCAAAATGAGAATTTGGTGCACTCTTTAGATGAAAAGCAGAGTGGTAACTTGGCAGGTAGTGAGTATGGAAGGTTTGTGACAAAATGGATATCTCCAGCAGTCGTTTCTCCTCTCTTTGTTCTATCTAGTTATTTTCTTTCTTGACTCTGGCTGGCTTTGGTTGGTCTCAAATGATAAAATATATTGCTATATCTATTGCTCAGTAATAGAATGCCGTTTCATTTCAGTTGAATCCTGTGAATCTAAGTTGGTGTAGGTTTCTGTGAATTCAATTTTGGAATATGTTTGCCTCTTTTTTGATCTGCAACTGCTTTTAGCTAATTTTAATTGGTGGGGACCCTTTGCAACCCCCAATTTACCAATCGAAATAAAATAAAACAGCCTCTTCTGGGACACAGGTTTTTAATTATCCTTTGATATTTAAACATGATATTTTATTAAGTATAAAGGGAAAATAAGAATATTTTATGAGTACTGATGACTTTCAGACATGATTTTTCCTTTTCAAATAAGTTTTTTTCATAAACTAGATTTATTATGCAGATGCTGGTGCTCCTGCAGCAGTGGTGAAGTGCCTGTCAGGTTCCTACCTACAAACTGCAAATAAACCAACAACGTTACAATTTGATGTGATTATTTGCGGAGGTACCTTAGGCATCTTTGTGGCTACAGCTTTAAGGTTAAGAGGTCTTCGTGTATGTGTTATTGAGAAAAACTTTTTAAAAGGGGTAAGTTTGAAGTCTAAATATTACATTATAATGGCATCGTGATACTTTGGATTGTTAGTAAACATTTGTTGTCTCTTGTGGATAGAGGTATGTTCTTACAAATATTTTAAAATTTAGAGAGCCCAGGAATGGAACATATCAAGGAAAGAGCTCATGGAACTTGTAAAAGTTGAAATATTATCGAAAGATGAAATTGATGAGGTCATTGGAGTAACTTTCAACCCTGTAAGTTAATTTACATGCTTTATATTTTTATAACTTCTTCCAAATGAGACATAATTTCAGAAAAAGTTTTGTTTGGGTACTTAGGCTGGATTTGGTGGATTTCTTATGTGTGTTTCCTTTTAATAATTTATTAGTTTATGATTAACTGGATGTGATCCTTTCATTCGTATTACCTGAGGTGAACTATTTTTCTGTTTATGCATCCAGAACAGATGTGGTTTCTTGGGCAGAAGTGAAGTCTGGGTAGAGGACATTCTCAATCTAGGAGTTTCGTAAGTGGTACCCCAATTTTTAGATTTGTTAATCATTGTGTTCCCAATATCAATATGAATGAATGTACAGTAATGTTCTAAATAAAGTATAACGCATAGTCATTTGTTGGAGGTGGAAATTATGGACAACTTTAACAAGCTCATTGCATACATGCCAAAGATAATCCCAAGTGCGTGTCTCAAAATTATTCTTGTTACTTAAGCATAAATGTGAAACACAATAAACTTTTATTCATAAACTCTTATCTATGATGCATGACACATTGAGGCAAGACTATAATTAACTCAAAATTCTGCTTAGTTCAAATTGTCTGTATTGCTTTATGAAGAGCCTTAGTGTTTGCCTTTTAAATTCTCATAGATGAGTTGTGTGATTGTCAAAACTTGTAGGTTATAACTGAATGTGTTTTAAGTGAGGAAGGTTCTCTTGTTGAAAACAATTTTTGTTTATAAAAAAACCTATATTGCACTGAAATCCCGCTGCCTCCGTACTAGCACCGGAAATGTTTCCGGTATGGAAATGCTCCAGAAACATCCAGACACGTGCTGGAAATGTCTTGCATGTTTCCTTCACATGCACATGTATTTTTGGGATGCTTTTGGGTGTTTTCATGGGCCAAAAAAAAAAAAAAATAAAGCCAAAAAAAAGAACGTAAAACCATGGTATAAATACTCGCCGAGGACCAAAGGACCCTGAACTAGATAGTTTATATATAAAATAAAAATTTAAGTATAAACTTAAGAATTAAGTTATGGTTTATATATACTTGTAGAAATTACTCCATTTTGGAGAATTTATTCAATTGTGAAAGAGCGGAAGCTCGGGTATGCACAACACAATTTGGGGGTCAATCAACTTCATTCAAATTATTCATTAAAAAAAAGTACATATATAGTACATAAATCTCCTACAAACAAGGAGTCTGCACTCATCTCTTATCCCTTACATTTCTACTTACAAATCTATCTCCTACGAATTCTCACAGTTATCTCTCCTAGAAACTCTCACAATTTTATCAACGTGAGTTGCATTATCAACTCACTTGCACTTTTATTATGCTCACACATTATTATAATAACTAAATTAATATTCAAAGTGAGTGCTAAACTAATATTCCTAAAAATACTTTCAAGTTGTTTGAGAGTGGTTTTGGACCTTGTTGGAGTCTTTTAGCCACCCACGCGCTAATCCTGCACATATCCCAACTCTAATCTTCCTGCAGCAGCATATCACGCAAGTTATCCTTTGTAATGCCCCCCTTTTTGGCATAACTTGCTTATGGACCTTTAGCTTGGTTTTGTTCCCACGAGGCTAAGGGAAAGAAAGAGAAGGGAACTATGAGGGGGCTATTCAAAAAGCAAAAAGGTGAAAAGTACTTAAGTATTCTAATTTTTAGTTGAGTTATGCAAAAAGTGTTTTTTATCTAATTTTCATTTAAGTAGGGGACCTTTAAGGGTCATGAGAGCCTAAATTCTCAAAAATGAATTTTAAAAAGATAAAAATATTTATGATTCAAAAGACACATCCTTCCAACTTGGATGCCACCCTTAGAGGATGATTATAAAAAGCAATTAAGGATTCATTTAGATATTGAATCATTGATCAAGTATGTCAAGTTTGTTCATCACATCTTGAGGATAAAAACCTTCAAGTGTGTTAAGGGTTTGGTGATAGAAACCTCCATTTCTACTTTCAGGGCAGCTTTATTCAAAAGCTGTAATTGTGCTTCAAATTTGCATGGTTGCATGCAAGTGGACATACAAAGATGTTTTTGGACACCACCTTCATTAAGGATTGTTTCAAACCCTATAGAGCGTTGGTTTCGGATAAATTGCAAGTCTTGGAGATTGGCGACTTGCATTGGGAGGTTGCTAGCGTGGTTTGGAGCCATTCCCTTGGGTGGCGAGTTGATTTGGTCAAGAGGAAGACCCCTATTGAGAGGGATGCGCTACACGAAGACCCCTTTGAGAGTTTGAAGGTTTATTGGCAAAATTATTCCACTTGGATGATTTGCCTAGGGCATCATAAGAGGTCATTTGGTGATCAATTGGTGAGACAAAATATTATGTTTTATTTTATAATTATTTCTGAGGTGTGGCGAATTGATTTGGGAAGGAAGTGAACCTTTTTGGAGGGCTTTTGGACTCTAATTCGAAAAGGTAAAATTCTAATATTATTTTTGATTTATTTGGGATAAAATCCAAGGTTTTGGAAGGTTTCAAAGAGTTAAGGTGAAGGTATTAATTTTGGAACTTTTAGTAATTATAATCAGATTTTGGGCGAGCCACTTGGAGAGAAATATGTAGCACATTAAGTATTGGAGAATAAATGGTTGTTATCTATGGATGAGGAGCTGATTTTTTAGCCCCAAAAAGACATTAAATAGCTATTGGGTAAGATTACCATTCCTATTTATGATGGATCAAATAAATGTTCGGCTAGGTATTGGTTAGAAAAGCTAGACACTTATTTCTCACTAAACCAATGTATGAAAAAAATCAGCTCCTCATGCACCTTGTATTTGTTGTCTATCACCTTGCCTCCCAAAATCGCAATAGCCCATTCGTACTTTGCATATTCAGTTATAATTATAGCCCTCCAATCAGTTGTTAATTCACTTAATGAACACAAATAGGGCTTTTTTGACAAGGCATCAGCCACCTTATTATATTTGTCTTTCATATATTCAATGTTGAAATCGAAGGATTGTAATTTGCTCACCCAGTTTTGTTGCCTATCATTCAGATCAGATTGTGTGAGGAAGTATTTGAGGCTATTGTGACCCATCTTGACTATGAATCTCCCACAAATCAAGTATTGACGGAATTTGGCCAAAGCATGCATGATAGCCAACATTTCCTTGTCATAAATCGAAAACTTCTTTTCCCCTTAAGTTTCCTACACTCAAAAGCAATGGGATGTCCTTTTTGCATTAGAACAGCCCTATCCCTTTTTCTAAAGCATCGTATTTCAATGTGAAAAGGTGCGAAAATTCTGGAAGAACCAACACGGGACAAGAACTTATCACTACCTTGAGTCTCTCAAAGGTCTCCAGAGCGGTTTGGAACCACACAAAGGCACCTTTCCTTGTCAAGTTTGTAAGGGGGGAAACAAGTTGGGAAAAGCCCTTCACAAACCTTCGATAATAACTACACAATCCAAGAAACCCTCTCAAATGAGTCATAGTAGTGGGAGGCGGCCAATCAAGTATGGCTTGAATCTTTTGTTGGCCCACTTGGACTGCTTGTGCATTGATTACATGTCCTAAATGCAAAATTTCAAAAGTAGCAAACTGACATTTAGATTTCTTAGCAAAGAGGGTTTGCTACTCTAACATTCCCAAAACAATGTCCAAATGGTCCAAATGTTCCTTCAAGGTCTTGCTATATATCAATATGTCATCAAAGAACACTAGCACAAATTTTCTTAAATGTTGTTTGAAGATGTGATTCATGCAAGATTGAAATGTAGCAAGAGCATTAGTGAGTCCAAAGGGCATGGCCACAAACTCATAATGCCCATAGTGACAACGAAAAGCCATTTTTTGCACATCTTCCTCCCTCACACGGATCTAGTGATAACCGGTCTTTTAGTCTATTTTAGAGAAGTAAACCGCTCCATGAAGCTCATCAAGGAGTTCATCAATCCTAGGTATTGGATACCTATTATTGATGGTCTTCTTGATTAACAATCTATAATCAATACACATCCTCATAATCCCATCCTTTTTCTTCACAAGCACTACTAAACAAGCAAAGGGGCTAGAGCTTGGCCTTATGTGCCCCATTTCAAGTAACTCTTGGATAACCTTCTCAGTTTTCTCTTTGTAGATCCGTGGGTGGTGGTAGGGGGTAGTGATCACTGCTCTTGTGCCTTCCTCCAATTCAATTATATGTTCAAACTCTCTATCCGGGGGCAGCCCATGTTGTATGTCACTAAACACTCTATTGTGTCTATCTAGGATGTTCATTGTGATGCAACTGTTGATTTAAATCAGAACTTGTATCATGCATAAATAAGTCAGGTGCCCATGTAATCTTCCCTTTATTGAAAGCTTGTTCCATCCTTTTTGAGGTCACCAACATGGGTGTCCCATTGCTTAGACCATGGAGAACAATTTCCTTGTTGGCTGCCATAAATTTCAGTTCTAACGTTGCCCTTGATTATAATTCTGGAAGGGAGGTCTATTTGCTTGCCCAAACTACTAGTAGCCTTGATTTGGCCTATAACTTTGAGCTTGTTGTCTTTTGAGGGCAACTAACTCATTGGTAACACTCTGCAACAGGCTCTTAACTTCATGGATGTCATTTGCAGGGGTAGCAGCCGGCTTCTCTTGATTAGGTAGAGGAATTAGAGTGGGCAAAGCAGGCTGGACTGAGGGTTGTAAATCAGGAAAGAGTGGCATAGGAGGTCTAGGAGCTATCTTTCCTGCTTGAACAAGGCAATTTTCAACAGCTATGGCTATCTCATAAGCAACGGGCATAATGTTTCCATCCATGGACTGTATCATGACAACAATGTCACTATTCAGGGCCTTCAAGTAGCAAATGAAAGCATAGCTTGGGGTTGGCCTCACAAGAATTGGGATCATGTCCCAAGTCTTTTGGAACTTAGTGTTAAAATCTTGCATAAACTCGTGAGGCTCTTTTCATGGTGGTTAACTGCTCAGTTAGAAACAAATGATCACTTTTTTCCTCAAACGTAGTGGTCAAGAGGGTCCCTAACTCATCCCATGAGCCAACTGAGTTCATAGACGAGGTCCCATACCAGTCCAGAACTTTCCCTTTGAAGGACAAGGCTAGCAATCTAATGGCTACATTTTCTTCAGTGATATTATGGATGTTGCAGAGGTTTGCTATGTTTCTAATATGCTCAACAACAGTGATTGGGCCCTCTCCACTAAAAAGAGGAACACTATTGAGAGCTGTCCCTGGAATTGGGTCATACTACTGAAGGTCTAAGGGAGTTTGACCATTGAAGGCCACAAAAGGGAAAGCTCTAGGGGCTGCCATGGCAGTGAAGGGATTCAAAAGAGGTCTCCTTGAGTAGGTATATTTTATGGCTTGCTTAGGAAAATGGCTGCCTACGGGATGGATATTTGCAAATCTCAATCTCTTTGCTGAGTTCAAAGGTAACTCAACAAATTCAAAAGGGACACCCCTAGAAGATCTTGTAGTGACCTTTGGCATGGGATGCCAGGCTAGTCATTAACTAGACTTGGTTCCTGAATGGAGTTGCCAGGTGCTGAATATAGCTCCTTTTGGATTTTTTAACAATATCAAGACCAACACCAATCCTGAAACTTGCAAGACACATAAATTGGTCTCACTGGGCGTGCCAAAAACTGTTGACGTGGTAGATTGCACCCTCTGAAAAGAGGCTCAACTCTCTTTATCCACGCGACACAATGGAGACATCCCTCTTGCTATGCGTGGCAAACGTGAGGGATGAATCTCTAGATTAGGGGCTAGCTCCCCTTGATGCACCTTGAGGCCCTAGACTTCCTACTACTAACTCCTTGGGGGGATGGAAAGAGAGAGAAAAATATTGAAATTAAAATTTAAACTATGTGGTGATGCACCAAATGGATGGTCTACTCAGCTTTGACATGGGATGGAAAGGGAGAGAAAAATATTGAAATTAAAATTTAAACTATGTGGTGATGCACCAAATGGATGGTCTACTCAGCTTTGACATACACTTTAAATCAAGACAAGCTAGCCTACACTTCACTTAAAATGAGACTTTTCTTGCAACAATGTTTCAGCAGGGGGTCCTGTGGAGAGATAAGAGAGGAAAAAAACTAGCACAAAAGGTGTTTTGAGACACACTGCTGCATAGCCTATTCACTTGCCTATACTTCTTCAGACACTTCTTGTGACCTGCAAGAGAAGAAAACACAAACACTAGACATTGCTGGGGTTAGTACATGAAGATAGAGAAAAAGACCACACATTGACAAAACTAACACCCAAATGTATGCTCAGTGCAACACTCAAAAGAAGGTAAAACTTTTGTCTTAGATTCAAGGTAAAATTTTGCAAGGCTTCGCCATACAAGCTGAGAGATCCCTTCCTCAAATGAAAAATTACAATATATAGAGTGCTCAAACCAGAAGTCGACAAATCCCTTGGAAAGGAGACCCATGCTGAGTCAAACATCTGTTGAGACAAAAGGCCATGCTGCTGCCGTGTTTTCCAGATTTGTATATGAAAACCATGTTGTAGGCTGTCCAAACTGCCGCCTTTGTTGTCCTTGGCTTACAAAAGTATGTGCTACTCCTTCCAACAACTGACAAAGCCATTTCGAAGTTGTTGTGGTTGGACTGTGTTTTCTTCAATGCTTGGGCGCTACTTGGCTGCACATTAAAAGCTTGGCATGAAAACATGGCTACACCTTCTATCATTCGAAAACCAATGCTTTTATTGGTTTTCGGTAGAGACTATTTCACCTAAGTGCATTTTCTCTTCTTGTTGATGACACCTATGCCACTTGCCTTGGTCTGGTTCATCCTTGGATCTGCGCTTTGACTTGTCACAATACTTGGAATGTTTTGAGCTTTTACTTTTTTGTGTTGTGTGGTCGTGTTCTGGGTTACCTACCTTGTTTTCTTTTACTTTGCTATTTTCTTTTGCCTTGGCTTTTTTCCTTTTGTCTTTAACCATTCGGGCTAATTTTCCTTCGGGCTTGGATTTTCTTTTCACCTGGGTTCCTTTTCTTGTTTGCTCGTTCCTTTGTTCTTCGGGTTTTGTTTCTGAATTCCTTCAAACAAAATGTCCGATGTCCGAAGGAATTCGCCGTCGATCTCTCTTTTGTTTCGGCCCTTTTTTCGAGCTTTCCTTCGGACAAAATGATCGAAGGAATTCTTTATTTTGGTGTTGGCGTTTCTCGAAGGGCAAGCTTTTGTCTGCATCCCTTCCTTTCTTAAAGTGCCCTCCACAAGGGCCATTTGAGCTTGAAAGCACCCTTCGAAAAAAAAGAAATGGTCCACTTTCTTGACCAAGTGCCCTCTGTAAGGACACTTACCCTCCGGACTTTCTGTGACCTTCGAAATTCTTCGGATAATGTCCGAAGGAATTCCTTTGGACATTTTGTCCGAAGGAATTCGACCTTGGCTTGCCTTCTTCGGCTTTCCTTCTGAAAAAATGTCCGAAGGAAAACTCCTTCCGCCTGTCACTTTTCTCGAATGGCAAGTTCCCTTCAAGCTTCTTGTCTTTGCCTCTTTGCTTCAACTAGCTGCCCTCCGCAAGGGCATTTCGAGCCAAAAGTGCCATTCGGAACTTTTATATTGGTCCTCACACCGACGAAAATATTGGAAATTTGAGAAAGGAGACAGTTGACAGCTTCAATATCAAGATATAGAAAGTAGTTTGAGGATTGAACAATTATCATTTCGATCTAGGGTAGCATGGAATTGTCATTGATGTCAAAGGTTAATGCCCTTGATGTCATTGAGATTGAAACTAATCATGCATTAATGCCAAAGGTTGAGTTGAGCAAACAAGTGGAGTAAATCACGTTTGTGAAGTGCTCTTACTCAGAAGAGGCAATCAGGGTAAGTCAAGAAGACTTGAGTTGAGCAGATTTGATTGAGGAAATTCTTTCGGAAATATTGGTAAAGACATTTTTGTCGGACAAACTGCCCGCAGCTAATAAGGGAATTCTTTCAAGAAAATGTTAAAGGCAATTCTTTCGAGAAAATTGACTAAGTCGTTGTCGGACAAATTGTCCGCAACAAAGTTTCCAAAGGAAATGAGTGCCACTTGGAATTCTTTCGGAGAAAGAGTCTTGGAGAATTCATTCAAAAAAATTGTCCCGAACAAAAGTTCCGAAGGGATCTATTCAGAAAGACCGAAGGGTATGTGGACCATTCAAAGTTTTGAAGGGATCTTTTTAGAAAGTTTGAAGGGTAAGTGGACCGTTCAAAGCTTCTGAAGGGATCTTTTCAGAAAGATCACTTGCAACTTTGCCGAAGATAAAGTGTGGAAGTCTTATAGGGCATTCTCAAAGGGACAAGGCATGTTAAAGATCGAGCAAGTCTACAAGGATCAACGGTGCAAAAGCATTACAAGAATGCCGAAGAAAATGAGATCACGCCAACATGTCGAATTTTAACGCTAAATACAAAGGATAAAGATTGAGCATATTGAAGATAATCTAAAGGAGCGGAAGCGAACCCATGGTATAGAAAGCAACGAGATGCAAAAAGGGAAGAAAAGGAGCTCGATGGTTAATGACAAAGCAAACTCAAATGATCCTCTGAGAGCACGCGCATTTGACAAGTGTCAAAAAGTCATAAGGAAAGATCCGACAAAGAAAACAACGTGATCTTGGCACGACAAAAGAATTTGAAAAAGCCCACAATCAATGTCTTTCAACTGTCTGTATAGGAACAACTAGAACTGGTGATGAACTCGATATATCTTCACGGAGCTCGAGATATTTCAATCGAAGTGATTGAGGAAGCGGCACATTTAAGTAGAAGTGCAGATGCCTACAATAGTAAAGGCATTTGAACGTTGCCGTTTGAAGCATGAATCAAGACATGAAGTCAGAGTCACATTGAATGCAGACCATAAGTGATCGAGGAAGCGGCACAGTTAAGTGCAGTAGAAATGCAAATGCGAAAAACAGTAAAGAAATTTGAACGTTGTCGTTTGAAGCATGAATCGAGACACGAAGTCAGAGTCACATTGAATGCAGACCAGAAGTGATTGAGGAAGCGACGCATTTAAGTGTAGTAGAAGTGCAGATGCCAAAGATAGTAAAAAAAAAATTTGAACGTTGCCGAGTGAAGCATGAATTGAGACACAAAGTGAAAGTCGCATTGAATACAGATCAAAAGCTTGAACCCGTTAAGTTCAGTTGAAGTGTGAACACTTTACAGAGAGACAACTCTAAGATGCATCTGTCTATATATTCTACGAATAGATTATTTGAACGGTGCTGTCTTTCTACTGCTGCTGCATTAATAATTAGTGTTAACTCAAAATTGTTGAGAGAGGACATATGCAGATAGCGTGAAAGGGGCAAAGAAAATAAGGTGTGTCAAAGTAGAAGATATCCAGACACAAAGAGATAAAGGCAGAGAAGCCGAGAAGACACACAGCTAAGGCGCAGTTACAGACTAGATTTGTAACATAAAAGTGTACAAGATTCATTCCGAATCTCTTCTGTATTTTTGAAGTTGCAGCTTCATTTCTCTGATAGGTTGGTGCCATTAGAAAAACTGAGTTGGTGCTCAGTTAGGAAGTTGACGCTTTCTTAGAGTGGGTGCTCTTGAATGTAACCAGTGAGGTTTGTCTGTGAGACCTTTTTCTGTGAGACTGGATTAGAATAGTAGCTTCTAGCAACTTTTCTCACCGTGGTTTTTCCTTCTGGGTTTCTACATTAAAATTTGGTGTTGAGCATTCTTGTGTGTGTGTGATCTTTGTTCTGTTCTTTACTTTGCATATACTTTGAGTATCTTGTTTAAAAGTTCTAAGAACCAGGTTTTAGCTCATCTACTAATTCACCCCCCCCTCTCAGTAGATAGTGTGTACAAAAATTGGTATCAGAGCGTAGATTCTTTAGGAGAAGCTTAATCGGCTCAGGTAGATCGTGGTTGGTGAACACAATGGCATGCCAAGAAGGATCTTCATCAAACAAGGTCCTCTATTCGATGGGTCTAACTATGCTTTTTGGAGCATAAAAATGGAAGCATATTTGTCTTTCCTAGGGTTTGATGTATGGATGTCAGTGGTAAATGGTTACATAGCTCATGCTGATCAGGCGGCCAAAAAGGCTTATGAAAACAATGTCAAAGCCAAGAATGCTATTCTTTGTGGGTTGTCAAACTCTGAGTTTGTCAAAGTTATGCACTGTCAGAGTGCAAAAGACATTTGAAATAAGTTGAAAGGTATCTATGAAGGAGATGTTAAAGTGAAATAGGGCAAGCTGCAAACACACAAAAGACAGTTTGAAAGCCTGAAAATGAATGAAAAAGAGAAAATAGCGGACTACCTCCTCAGGGTAGATGAGATAGTAAATGCTATACGAGGACTTGGAGAAACAATAGAAGAATCGATTGTTGTCAAGAAGGTTCTGAGGTCCCTTCCATCAAGATATGACTACAAAATTTTGGCCATTGAAGAAGCGAGAGATTTGGACAAGCTTACTATTGTCAACCTGGAGTTGCGCCCTGATTCGAGGACGTGCGCAAAACGGTCAGTCCTCTATCCGGCTGAAACAATGGGATCTTCTCACGAGGGTGGGTGCCTCAATAGTGAGAAGAACCTCCAGAGAAGGCTGGTTCCTGTATGATGTATCAATGAAGATTCCTACTCTACGCTGCTGACTACCGTGGAAAAGGGAGAAAGAAAACTTAAAGGGGAAATCCTACCTAAAAGGGGGTGATACACCAGAATTATGATCCTACTCAGCTTGGAACCTTGAACACTGAACGAACAAGAGAGAAGAAAGACCTTAGACATCAATTAATCACTTATGCATAAGTATTTCATGCAGAGGTTCGATCTAATAACTAAAACCTGAGGGAAAACGATGGAGAGAGTTCCGATAGAAGACACTTTGCAGCCACCTAACATCCACTTACAATTTCAGCAAAAAACAATAAAGAACACTTTACATGACCTGCACAAGGATAATATAGCAACTAGGTATGAAACATAATATGGGAAGGGAGAGAACTCTACCACTTATGCAAATTGCTGAAGAAATATACACCATGCCAATGCTTGAAATCTGAAAGTACAGTCCTTATTGATCGAAGAGGTTACACAACTCACCAATGACAGAGTCTGGTCTAACCAAGAGAGATTGGATTCTTTAAATCAAGGCTGAAAGCCATTATATAGAGAGAATTACAAAAAAGCCAAAGATAGGCGTAGAAACTTGAAGGGAAGATTCACTTTAGTTAACTCAAGGCTTTACTTGGCCTTTCAATAAAATATATTTTCCCTTTTGTCCTTGCATGAAGCTTCTTCGTTTGATGAAGCGAACTTATCTTTGTTATGAACCGCCCACCTCCTTTTGCATGGAAATCTTTTAGTGGATGCGGCGTTTGATCAATTAGTCAACTCTAAATCTGGAACAGTCAACTCATTCGAACTCGAAATTCCTGCTGAAGCTGAGTTAGACTTTCGAATGCATGGGCTGCATGGAGAGGAACAGGTCTTCAATAATCAGTCAACTGAAACTTTGACCGTTTACTCGAAAATAGCTCATATGTTTGAAAATAGCCCTTGCTTGCATGTATTTCGTTCTAATTCTGATCGTGTCTATTTCTGGCAGGATTCCGTATTCAACTTCTTCGTTGGATTATCTGTTTTCTATTCTCTTTTGCACAGTCGGCCTCCATTTATTTCGGATCTCCTGTTATCTTTTTAATCTCAACGGTTACTTCCCGCAGGAAAAATTTGACAGCCTGCGGGACTGTCACCGGAAACTGTCATATTTCCTTCGGCTATAGTTTTTCGGGCTTATTTCTGTCATTTCCCTTTACTCTTATTTGCTCGGGCTTTTTTCCACGGCTTTTTTGTTCTGTCGGCTTCCGAATTTCTTCGGACAAAAAGTCCGAAAGAATTCATTTCCTTTGTTTTGCCTTGTCTTTTGTCTTGGTCTTGTTTTTCTTTGGATTTATGCCCATGCAAGCTTTTCCGAATTTCTTCAGGACTTTTTGTCCGAAGGAATTCCTTCGGACAAAAAGTCCGAAAGAATTCATTTCCTTTGTTTTGCCTTGTCTTTTGTCTTGGTCTTGTTTTTCTTCGGATTTATGTCCGCGCAAGCTTTTCCTAATTTCTTCGAACTTTTTGTCCGAAGGAATTCCTTCGGACAAAAAGTCCAAAAGAATTCCTTTTCTCTTGACTTAGCTTTATCTTGTCTTTTCTCTTGGTCTTGTTTTCGGACTTGTCTCCTGCCCCTTCCGAATTCCTTCGGACTTTTTATCTGAAGGAATTCCTTCGGACAAAAAGTCCGAAGGATATGTCTTTGCCTTTGCTGTTTATTTGTGCCCTTCGGGATTTAAAACATGCCCTTCCGCCGACCAAGTGTCCTCTACACCGACCTTCGAAAAAATTGGAGGGCACCCAAGCTTTCTGCAAAGGTCCCTGAATTTGGTCTTCCTCCTGCCTGAAGGGTAGGTGCCCTTTGGGATTGTTGTAAGTGTCCCTTCCGAAGGGTACCCTATCCTTTGGAACTCTTGAAATTGCCCCCTTTTGAATTTATCCTTGGCTTCTTTGTGCGGACTTTCCTGTCTTGTGGTCCTCCGAATTTCCTCAGACTATTTGTCCGAAGGAATTCCTTCGGACAAAAGTCTGAAAAAATTCCTCTTCCTCCTGAGTGCTTTCCTGATTGAGTCCGTAGAAAAATTTCTGAGTGAGTCCGTAGAAAATTTCTGAGTCCTTCCTTGGCTAGAGACGAGAACTTTCCAAGTGGCAAGAGAAAATCTGTTTTGTGACAGATTTGTCAACAATGAATGAAAAAGAGAACATAGCGGACTACCTCCTCAGGGTAGATGAGATAGTAAATGCTATAAGAGGACTTGGAGAAACAATAGAAGAATCGATTGTTGTCAAGAAGGTTTTGAGGTCCCTTCCATCAAGATATGACTACAAAATTTTGGCCATTGAAAAAGCGAGAGATTTGGACAAGCTTACTATGGATGAACTACATGGAACATTCACAACCTACGAAATGAGGATGGGAGAGACAGACACAGTCAAGAGAGAAGTAGCGTTCAAAGTAGTAAAATCTGCAAAAGAAGAAACCTTTGTGCTTGATTCTGAGGACACTGATGGTGAAGAAGCAAATTTTGTCAGAAGACTGAAAAGAGGATCAAGTATAAAAGAAAACTTCCATTCAAATGTTTTAATTGTGGCAAGGTAGGACACTTCGCTGCAAAATGTCCATTCAATAAGAAGGATAACGTCGAGCAAGTTGAAAATATCAAAAAGGTAAAACTGCATTATGCTAAAAAGAAAAACTTCTTCAAGAACAAAAAGGGGTTATATATAAAAGTAGAAAGTGACTCGATAGGAGAAAGTAACAGTGACAGCTCTGACGATGAGAATGACTGTGCCTTTTTAGTTGAGGGAAATGAGTTCCTATTTATGACAGAAGAAATCACTTCCTTGCATCAAGAACAAAATGAATATGAAAATTGTGATGGAGAAGAAGGTGAGATAGATCTTGAAGGTGAACTGGTGTGTGCTCTTGAAGAAATAAAAAATCTGAGAAAAAAAAACTCAACGCAGAAGAGGCATGAGAAGGAGCTTGAAAAGGCTAACCAAATGATTATAACGCTAAAAACCCAAGTTGAGGAAGCCAACAGAATAGTAGAAGTCGTCAAAATGGATCTCCAGTCAAAATCCAATGAATGCATGAGACTTGAAGCAGAAGTAGTATCCTTAAGGAAAGAACTTGAGAAGGCAAGAGACCATATAAGCAAAATCTTAAAGCTGACGAAAGGATCTGAAGCTCTTAGTGAACTGATCAGTGCACAAAAGCCTTCAAATGAAAAGTCAAGTCTTGGATACGATAAAAAAAAAGGATCCTCAGCGTGTACATCAATGAACTTGTATGATAACTTCAAGAAAGAAGGAGAAGCAAAAGCTATGAACACCAAAGAAGCGACTAAGGCAAAGACCAGAAAGGACATAAAGACTAATCCAAGGAAAGATGTAGAAGGATTCTTCAAAGTGGCATATTTGAAAAAATAGAAAGGTAAAAGTTTTCGGTAAACCACACTAGAGAACGATATGACCAGGTACGCTCCTTCCTTTTATGGTTATTGTTATAGCTGTAATCAATTTGGTCATAGGGCTGTTAATTGTAGAGTCTTTCCTACTACAAGATTTAATTTTGCTAGTGGAAATTCATTTGCTCCTTTGATAGATTCAAATTTAATATGTTACAATTGCAATAATTCTGGACATATAGCTAAGTATTGTAGAGCCAACATTGCAATGACAAGAAAGTACAGCTTAGGCAAAGGCAGGGTTTTAAATGAGAATAGAGTTTCAAAGACCACTTTTAAAGAGAAGAGAAAGGCAAATGAGAGACCCAAAAGGATGTGGAAGGTGAAAGATCAATCCTTGATTGCTCAAACGACACTCCATGCCAAAGAGCAAAACTTGTGTGTCATAGACAACAGTTGCTCAAAACATATGATTGGGGATGCGCAAATTCACTAGTTTAAGCAGATGCAAGGAAGTGACTGTCAGTCTGGGTGATAACACTGTAGTCAGAATAAGAGGCAAAGGAACCTTGCACATAGATGGCAAGCTTCCTACACATGATGTCCTGTACGTTAAAGGACTTAAACATAATCTGTTAAGTGTAAGTCAGATGTGTGATAATGGTTATGAAGTCACATTTAATGCTGAAGGTTGTAAACTAAAAAGAGCTGGAAAAACCGTTGCACAAGGAAGAATTGAAAGCAATATATACAACCTGATTGAAGAAAATGATGCAAGTTGTCTCATGGGAAAAGTCAATGAGAGCTGGTTATGGCATAAAAGAATGGGTCACGTCAACTTCGACAATCTTGTCAAAGTAAGCTCTAACAAGTGTGTTAGACATATGCCCAAAATTGTCAAACCTGCAGACGTTACATGCAGAGCGTGCCAACTAGGAAAGCAAACAAGGGTCAGATTTGAAACAAAAGAATACACGACGTCAAAACCCCTACAAATAGTTCATATAGATTTATGTGGTCCTACTAGGACAAAAGGATCCAAAGGTGTATACTACTTTATGTTATTTGTAGATGACTTCTCAAGGATGACATGGGTAACTTTCTTGAAAGATAAATCATAAGCCTTTGAGAGATTCAAGATCTTTAGGGCCATGGTTGAGAATGAAATGGGAAGAAAAATCAAGTGTCTAAAATCAGACAAAGGTGGAGAATTCACCTCCAATGAGTTTGTAGAATATTGTGAGAAGCATGGGATTAAGAGACAGTACTCTGCTACACGTACTCCACAACAAAATGGAGTTGTAGAAAGAAAAAATAGAACTGTGAAGGAGATGGCCAGAACAATGCTGAAAGAGGTAAAACTCCCTGATGGATATTGGAAAGAGGCAGTTCAAACAATAGTGTATATCCTAAACAGAGTTCAACTTAGGGTAAAGAGCGATAAAACCCCATATGAACTTTGGTTTGGAAACCCTGCATCCATGAAATATTTCAGAGTGTTTGGAAGCAAGTGCTACATCAGAAGAAAAGAGGCCAAACTAGGAAGTTTTGAGTCAAGATGCGATGAAAGAATTTTTCTTGGATACTCCACTCACAACAAAGCCTACTTGTGTTACAACAAACGACTGCATAAAATAGTTGAAAGGATCAACATAAAGGTAGAAGAAGGATTCAAACAAGTTGAGCCAAATGAGGAGATTAGAATTGAAGAATCAGGAGCAAAAAATGAAGTAGAAGATAGTAAAGTGGAAGAAAAGAGCAAAAACTAAAAGGCACCTGTGAGGTTTGTTCAAAAAGAACATCCCAAGGAGCAAATAATTGGCAACAAAGATGAGGGTGTTCAGACTAAGAGAAGAGCTGTAATAAACAAAGAGCAAGTAAACTTTGCTCTACTTTCAGAAATTGAGCCTAAGACCTTCAATGAAGCCAGCAAAGATGAAAATTGGCTAACAGCCATGGAAGAAGAACTCAGCCAAATTGACAAGAATAAAATGTGAAAACTAGTTCTTAGACCCTCAAACAAGAATGTAATAGGAACTAAGTGGGTTTACAGAAACAAACTTAGTGAAGATAGAGCAGTCATAAGAAACAAAGCTAGACTGGTGTGCAAAGGATATGCAAAAGTAGAAGGCATAGATTTCGAAGAAACATGTTTCCCTGTGGCAAGACTGGAAGCTATTAGAATGTTCTTGGCATTCTCTGTTCACAAGAAATTCAAAGTGTATCAAATGGATGTGAAGTTAGCATTCCTAAATGGGAACTTAGAAGAAGAGGTGTACATTGAACAACCAGAAGGATTTCAGTTAACAGAGGAAGAAAATTATGTGTGCAAACTAAAGAAAGCTCTATATGGTCTGAAACAGGCACCAAGAGCATGGTATTCACAATTGGATCAATACCTACAACGACAGGGTTTTAGAAAAGGGTGTATAGACAACAATTTGTACTTTAAATTAGAAGGTGAGCGTATGTTGATTGTTGTTGTATATGTGGATGATATTATCTTTGGAGGTGGTGATAGTAACATGTACAAAGAATTTGCCACGCAAATGCAAAATGAGTTTGAAATGTCAATGCTGGGAGAACTCTCCTTCTTCCTTGGATTACAAATTACACAAACTAATGAAGTGATATTCATATCTCAAGCAAAGGACGCAAGGGAGATGCTCAAAAAATTTGGAATGGAGGACAACAAACCAGTTGGTACTCCCATGATGACTGGCTGCAAGCTAAGCAAGGAAGATAGGTCTCCTGATGTAAATAATACGCTGTATAGATCAATGATTGCTAGCTTGTTGTATCTAACAACATCAAGACCAGACATCATGCAAGTCGTATGCATGGTTGCATGGTATTAAGCAGCCCCCAAGAAATCACATGTTAATGCTGTAAAAAGAATTTTCAGGTACATCAAGAGCACAATAGAGTTTGGGTTGTGGTACCTAACTAGCAAGGATCTTACTTTGGTTGCATATATTGATGTTGATTGGGCAGGAAGTGTGGATGACAAAAAAAACACAAGTGGTGGTGCATTCTTTCTGGGTAACAGACTTGTGTCTTGGCTAAGCAAGAAGCAAGAATCGATTACACTCTCTACAGCTGAAACAGAGTATGTCACAGCAGCTGCTTGCTGCACTCAAGTCTTATGGATGAAGCAAACTCTCAAGGACATAAAGGTAGAATATCAAGCACCTATCTCTATTTATTGTGATAATTCAAGTGCCATAAATCTATCCAAAAATCCAATGATGCATTCCAGATTCAAGCATATCTCCATAAAATATCATTTTTTGAGAGAAAAAGTAGCAAGTCATGAGGTCACAATGGAATATGTGCCAACCAAGGATCAGATTGCAAATATCTTTACCAAGCCTCTTCCCAAGGAGCAATTCGAGTATCTGAGAGAGAAATTGGGAGTTGTAGCTCCCACCCCATATCACAAGTGAGAGGTTAGAAGTCTAGGGGGAGCATTGCAGGCATCTTATTAAGCTCCTGGATTAAGAGTAAAGGCAATCTGCTATGTACCTTACACATCATTTGTCATTTGATGTTAAGGAACATACTAAGGTATGTTGGATCTAGATTTCTATGCTCATCTATTATTGATTGGTCTTTCAGACCAATGCTATATCTAGGATTGGTTGAAGCATATGAAAGCCCAGAGAATCATAGGAACAGTTCAGGTCGGTGTGCATTATCCAAGGGGGAGTCTTTTTCATAATGCTCTATCCAGACAGGTTCAAGGATTAGAACAACTCAGCAACAATGTCTTATTGGTTCAACAAACACTCTGTCATTAATGTCAAAGGGGGAGAAATTAGAACAAAAGCAAGCAGAATGCAAAGGGACTTTTGAGGATGTCTTTGCTCATTGAGGATGTTTTGCCATCAATGACAAACAAGAAGATTGTTGGAAATTTGAGTAAGGAGACAGTTGATAGCATTGATATCAATTTGAGTAAGGAGACAGTTGATAGCATTGATATCAAGATATAGAAAGCAGTCTGAGGATTGAACAGTTATCATTTCCATCTAGGGCATCATGGAATTGTCATTGATGTCAAAGGTTAATGTCCTTGATGTCATTGAGATTGAGAATGATCATGCATTAA
The DNA here is from genome assembly GCA_037957365.1 of Torreya grandis. Classification (NCBI taxonomy): domain Eukaryota; kingdom Viridiplantae; phylum Streptophyta; class Pinopsida; order Cupressales; family Taxaceae; genus Torreya; species Torreya grandis. Next base: position 2,560,647 of record JARHVA010001089.1, on the reverse strand, counting down.
TGCCAAAGGTTGTTGAGCAGACCTGTGGAGTAAATTGCATTTGTGAAGTGCTCTTACTCAGAAGAGGCAATCGGGATAAGTCAAGAAGACTTGAGTTGAGCAGATTTGATTGAGGGAATTCTTTCGGAAATATTGGTAAAGACAATTTTCTCGGACAAACTGCCCGCAGCTAATAAAGGAATTCTTTTGGGAAAATTGACTAAGTCGTTGGACAAATTGTCTGCAACAAAGTTTTCGAAGGAAATGAGTGCCGCTTGGAATTCTTTCGGAGAAAGTGTCTTGGAGAATTCGTTCGGACAAATTGTTCACAACAAAGTTTCCGAAGGAAATGAGCGCCACTTGGAATTCTTTCGGAGAAAGTGTCTTGGAGAATTCGTTCAAAAAAATTGTCCCGAACAAAAGTTCCGAAGGGATCTTTTCAGAAAGTCCAAAGGGTAAGTGGACCAGTCAAAGCTTCCGAAGGAATCTTCTCAAAAATGCCAAAGGGCAAGTGGACCATTGCAAAAAGTCCGAAGAAATGCCTCCCGAACAAAAAGTCCACGGAAATTGTCTCGAAATGCCCTTGACAAAAAGCCCGCAACAAATTGTCTGAAGAGAAAGGTCACTTGCAACTTTGCCGAAGATAAAGTGTGGAAGTCTTATGGGGCATTCTCAAAGGGACAAGGCATGTTAAAGATCGAGCAAGTTTACAAGGATCAACGGTGCAAAAATATTACAAGAATGTCGAAGAAAATGAGATCACGCCAACATGCCGAAGTTTAACGCTAAATTCAAAGGATAAAAATCGAGCATATCGAGGATAATCTAAAGGAGCGGAAGCGAACCCATGGTATAGAAAGTAGCGAGATGCAAAAAGGGAAGAAAAGGAGCTCGATGGTTAATGGCAAAGCAAACTCAAATGATCCTTCGAGAGCATGCGTATTTGACAAGTGTCAAAAAGTCATAAGGAAAGATCCAATAAAGAAAAGAACGTGATCTTGGCGCGACAAAAGAATTTGAAAAAGCCGGCAATCAATCTCTTCCAACTGTTTGTATAGGAACCATAGTTACCAGATTCGGCCGCATCTGACCGAATTCCGGAACGTTCCGCATTTTTTGCGGGCTTCCGGATTAATAAATTCGGTTCGCCAGGGAGAAACAATGGAAGTCAACAAAAAAACTTAGAAAATGTAAATCTAGTCCGAACCCAATAGTATGCAAATAAAATAAACATTTAAGTATAAGTTTACATTTATAATGGACATCTAGTTTCTTATACTTTAAGTTATATTTTATTTATATACTTTCAGGGTGTTTGAGAGGGGTTTCGGACCGCTAGGAGTTATAATGCAAATTCTAGGTTTTGGAGGATCCTATCATATTTCAGAGTTAGTCAGATTCCAGGGTTTCAGGGTTTCAAACTTAGCCATATTTCAGGGTTTCAAGATTTCAAGGAGACATCATAGGAGGTATGAAGGCTGCATGAAGGGATGTATGCGTGATAGAATAGTATGAGAATATCTCTTGCAAAGTGCCACAAGCCGATCCCACCCCATTCCCAGTGCACCCCTTAAGGCATGCACTCTGTGAGATTCAAGTTTGAACTATGGACATTTTACTATCTTTTAATGTAATTCAAGTTTGAAACTTATGCATTTCTCAATTTTGCAACTGTTAAATTAATATTCAATGTTTCATTCCTTACTAGATTAAAATATTTTACATATATATATATATATATATATATATATATATATTCCGAACCGGATTTTTCCGAACCTTTTCAAGAATTCCGCATTTCCGCATTTTTTTGGCCTCCCGAACGCATCCGGATTTCCGAACCTGGTAACTATGATAGGAACAACTGGAACTGGTGATGAACTTGATATATCTTCACGGAGCTCGAGATATTTCAATCGAAGTGATCGAGGAAGCGACACAGTTAAGTAGAAGTGCAGATGCCTACGATAGTAAAGGCATTTGAACGTTGTTGTTTGAAGCATGAATCGAGACATGAAGTCAGTGTCACATTGAATGCAGACCAGAAGTGTTGTTTGTTTAAAAGTTCTAAGAACCAGGTTTTAGCTCATCTATTGATTCACCCCCCCTCTTAGTAGATAGTGTGTTCAACAGTGCCCTCCTAGAAAATTCCTTGCCTTTGCGAGCCGCCTAGACTAAATTGGGTCCTTGGAAAGAACTTACTCATAAAGTTCCTTAAGGCCTGTTGACAAACCTGAATGTTTCTTCTAGACCCTTTCAGGTTCTCCAATGCCTCCTACTTTGGACTTTGGACGTGCTCCAACTTATGAAATTTCATGAGTAAGACCCCTCAGCAAACCCGATTGCAACTGTCTTGACCCATTCGGGTTTTTGGATTGCTTCTACTTATAAGACAAAAGAAGTAAAGTCATTTGGAGAACCCAATTTGGTCTGACAAGACCAAATCAGGTTTTGCAAGTGACTTTACTTATGAACTTTTCACAAGTGGTTTACAAAACCCGGAATGCACTATGGGGACCAAGTAATTGCATTTGGAAAGCCCGAAATAGTTCCCCTTGACAAATCTGAAATACACTTGGTTAAACGAAATGAGGTAAACACTTGGATTTTTCATTGAACAGGTTTGACAAGGAACCTTGATGAATGATTTTAGCGAAAACATGGATTGAAGACTTATGCACAAAAGAGGGGGTGCCCATTTTTTACTCTAAATGACCAAAAAATGGTCAACAACACCATAATTGAAAGCTTATGAAAATCAGCAACAAATCCATCCATTAAATTGGTTTGTTTAAGATGAGCTAACTCTCGAAAATGGATTTTTGGGTCAACTCTATCAAATCTCTCTATTAACCTGGTACTGAATTCCATGTATGAGTGGATGTGATTGTGCCCCTATGTGATTAACCCATGGTACCACCACTCATGTGCTACATCTTCCAAATGAAGGGTGACAAATTTGATGGCTTCCTCTTCCATCATTGGCCTCAATGATAAGAATGTGTCCAATTTCTGTATCTAGGAGCGTGCTATACACTTACTGGAGCCATCATATGTTGGAAGTGTAATCTTCCCTATTCCTTGTTGGAGTCCCTTTGATTTGTTAATGGCCTTGTTTCAGCTCTTTGACCACCACTGTTTTTTTTTAAATTTATGAAATTAGTGAGATAGATGGCCACCCTAATTTCGTTTGGTAGGACCCTGTACTCCTCATAACTGGATGTGATATCATTCCCTATGGAGGGTTGAACTACCTCCTTTGCAACCACTTCTTCACTATGGATGAAGTTGGGTTGGAAGGGCTTGGCCATAGAACCAATGGCCGTCCTCTGAATAGGTAGATTATTATTTGCCCCTGAAAAATTGCCTTCACCATTATGAGATCTTTGTATGTTATTATTTTGCATAGTATGGACTAGCTAGGTCATAATGTTAGCTAATTGTTCCTAGCATTGTACAAGCTTTTCAATACGGGCTTCATTTTCATCCTTGTCATTGTGATCCATAGCTTTCTTTTCTTTCCCTGCAAGTGATTTTGGATCTTACTACCCTAACCTTTCCTCTAGCTCTTCTGGACCCTTTTTCCTCTCTCTGGTAATACCCGACTTCTCTTTCACTACCTTGCATGAAGTTGAAGTTGCAAAATCATTATTTCTCACAAGTTGGCAAGAAAATTGGTTTTGATACCGTTGAAATATACCTTTTTAGGAATTTGCAATATTCGAATTTTTTATTTTATTTTTCTAAATATGATAATTGAAACCCAAGATAAATACCCAATGTAAAATTACACAAAACAAGAAAAGCCCAACTAAAGATTTTTATTTAAAACTGCTGATTACTATTGACTGAATCAAATCTTAACTAAAAATTCACAAATAACAATGAATTCAACAAATAAATACCACACATGGTCCGCTAAAATGTACAACAGTGATGGATGGCTTGATGGGTGACATCCAAGTTTGAAAAGGAATACTGGAATACAAGCTTTTCAATACGGGCTTCATTTTCATCCTTGTCATTGTGATCCATAGCTTTCTTTTCTTTCCCTGCAAGTGATTTTGGATCTTACTACCCTAACCTTTCCTCTGGCTCTTCTGGACCCTTTTTTCTCTCTCTGGTAATACCTGACTTCTCTTTCACTACCTTGCATGAAGTTGAAGTTGCAAAATCATTATTTCTCACAAGTTGGCGAGAAAATTGGTTTTGATACCATTGAAATATACCTTTTTAGGAATTTGCAATTTTCGAATTTTTTATTTTATTTTTCTAAATATGATAATTGAAACCCAAGATAAATACCCAATGTAAAATTACACAAAACAAGAAAAGCCCAACTAAAGATTTTTATTTAAAACTTCTGATTACTATTGACTGAATCAAATCTTAACTAAAAATTCACAAATAACAATGAATTCAACAAATAAATACCACACATGGTCCGCTAAAATGTACAACAGTGATGGATGGCTTGATGGGTGACATCCAAGTTTGAAAAGGAATACTGGAAACCCAACTACACTAAATAGGGTGACGCCCAGGTACAACTATGAATAGTGATGCCACTGTGTAATGTCCCCTTTTTCAAAATAAAGGAAAACAGGTTGAAGACCTTTAGCCTAATTTTTCCCCATAGGTTGGGATGGTAAATGGGAAATTTATTTTAATAATTAATTAGATATGCTGGAATAGTGATTTTAATCATTTGTTATCTTAAGACAATTTTAATTGATTATTAGAATAATGGAACTATCATGATTAATTATTTAAATTCCCTGAAAAGTGGTTTTTTACCAATTCAAAAATTAAAGTAATTTAGATTAAATATTGGAAAGTATTTTCAATTAATTAATTGCTCAAAAAGTGATTTTTATCACTCTTGCAAATAGAGCAATTTAATTAATTAATTATTAGATTATTTGCTCCAAAAGTAATTTTAACTACTATTATTTATTAAGGCAAATTAATTTAATAATTGGAGAATTAATTGTGATTTTGTTGGCCTTTGAGTTGTTCCAAATTGGAACGCCACCCTTTGGTTGAGATCCAAAAGTGGAAAAGAGGAATTAAAGGTCGGAAATGATTTTTAATTCATGCATTGGACTCCCTCACATGGTTCACCCCATTTGGGAGGGTATTTATTGCAAGGAAGGGATCCAGTTTTGGCATGCTATGTTTTGAAAATTGAATCTATGTCAAGTATGTCAAGCTTGAGCAAAGCATTTTGAGGACGGAAACCCTCAAAGTGTAAATAAGGTGTGAGGACGAAAACCTTCATATCTTCTATGTGAGTGGCTCTACATCAAGGGTTGCAAAATTGTGCTTCAACCGGGAATTTCAAATTGTGGATGTTAGGCAACTTGTATCTAAGGGTTGTTTGATGTGTTTGTGTAATGTCCCCTATTTTATGATCATCTAGATGCTAGTTTAGCCTTTTGATTCCTGAAGGCTAAAGGCGAAATAAAGGAATTCATTTATTTAATTATTTAATATTACCTGGCAGGAGAAGCAATAGTTAAAAAAGTAATGTTGAGTGATTAATTAAATATATTGTAAAGTGATTGTAAGTGAAATATTAAAAGGTAACTTTATAAAGTCACTTTATATTGTTCGAGCAAGAAATTAAGTGAGAAATATAAAAGAGTATTTGGAGGTTCATTTCACA